>VXBD01014278.1:0-15600 GCA_013399975.1 Indicator maculatus
TTTTTTTTTTTTTTTTTTTCTTTTTGTGGTGTTCCTACAGTGAGGAGAAGAAAAGGGGAGGGAAGGAGGAAGCAACATGCTTTGTAGCACACCATATATGTCCTTCAGCCTCTCCAAGGGTGAGAAAGATACCAACTGAAGTGTAATGAGGTTTCATTAGTCAGAAGCAAATGACAGGCTGGGAGCTGATGAGGGCCACCCCAACAAAGCCTCTTCTTTCCTTCCCTTTTCTTTGCCCTGCAGGACACAGCAAGAATGGTTACTTCATCTTCCTTCTACAGCCCTCTTCATCAGCTGCATTTTGCTTCACCCTCCTGCCTGCTGCCCTGTGGTACCTGCAGCAGACACCTCCTGGGGACTGGAGGTGGCTAACTGGTGATGGTTCCAGTGTCTCCCCACCCTCACTGCAAAGGATTTCTTCCCCATCTCCAGTCTCAGTCTGTCCTCCTCCAGCTTCAATCCATCCCCTTTCATCCTATCAGACCTTATCTCCTCCAACCACCCTGCCATGGGCAGGGACACCTCCCACGGGCAGGGACACCTCCCACCAGCTCAGGTTGCTCAAGGTCTCATCCAGCCTGGCCTTGAACACCTCCAGGGAGGGAGCATCCACAGCCTCCCTGGGCAACCTCTTCCAGTGCCTCCCCACTCTCACTGCAAAGGATTTCTTCCTAATCTCCAGTCTCAATCTCCCCTCTTCCTTCTCTTATCACTACCAGCCCTCCTGTGGACTGGAGGTGGCTAACTGGTGATGGTTCCAGTGTCTCCCCACCCTCACTGCAAAGGATTTCTTCCCCATCTCCAGCCTAATTCTGCCCTCCTCGAGCTTCAGTCCATCTCCTCTCATCCTATCCCTGCACCATGGCTTGTTTTGCACTGCTGATCCTTTTCTTGCCCTCTCTGTGAAGCTGGCACTGGTCTCAAGGAGATGTTGCAGCCTGACCTCTTGGACCTGCAAGGCCACCTCTGCCCACAGGCATGTGGTGCACTGGCAGGCAGCAGTTAGCCATCCCTCAGAAGCTGTCTGGAGGTGGCATGGGGCAGTGGATGGGCAGGGCANATCACAGTCCCTTCTTCAACTCCAGCTCTGTTGGGATGTGGAGGGGCTGCTCAGGAGGAGCTCTCCTGTGCACAGTGTTTGAAGGCACAGCTAGTTCAGAACATCAGCCTAGGAGCCTGCTGGGGTCAATCAGAGAATTGTCAGGGTTGGAAGGGAGCTCAAGACTCAGTCAGTCCCAATCCCACTGCCATGGGCAGGGACACCTCACACCACAGCAGGTTGCTCACAGCCACCTCCAGCCTGGCTGCAAAAACCTCCAGGCAGGAGGCTTCCACCACCTCCCTGGGCAACCTCTGCCAGTCTCTCACCAGCCTCCTGGGGAAGAATTTCTTCCTAATATCCAATCTGAATCTCCCCATTTGTAGTTTTGCTCCATTCCCCCCAGTCCTATCACTCCCTGCCACCCTCAAAAGTTCCTCCCCAGCTTTCTTGGAGCCCCCTTCAGATGCTGGAAGGCCACAAGAAGGTCTCCTCGGAGCCTTCTCCTCTCCAGACTGCACAACCCCAACTCTCTCAGGCTATCCTCACAGCAGAGCAGCTCCAGCCCTCTGCTCATTCTCGTGACCCTTCTCTGGACACCTTCCAGCCCCTCCAGATCCTTCCTGGAACAGAGGCTCCAGAACTGGACACAGAGCTCCAGGTGTGGTCTCAGCAGAGCGGAGCAGAGGGACAGAATCCCCTCCCTGGCCCTGCTGGCCACACTTCTCCTGCTGCAGCCCAGGATGTGTCAATGCATGACTGCATCAGGATGGCCTGGGAGAAATGTTTGGAGGGCAGCCACTGAGTCCTCAAACCAATTCTCCACAGCTCTCTGCCTCCATCACTGTGGTCAGGCAAAGCTGCAGTCCAAGGGCACACTGCTTGCTGCCACCCACAGAACAAGTGAAGCACTGAGAAGTGGCCAAGTTTCAGACAGTCTTTATCTTCAGAACATCTTATCTGGATCTTGACAGGACTGGAAAGACACTGCCAAAGGATGACAGCACCATGGCACCTGGGGCCATGGTTTAGTGAGCACAGTGGTGTTGGGCTGAGGGTTGGACTTGATCTTAGAGCTCTTTTCCAACCCTAATGGTTCTGTGATATGGAAGAGGACTCTGTGGGTGTGCTCTAAGTCATAGAGTCCTGGAATGGTTTGGGTTGGAAGGGACCTGAAAGATCATCTAGTCCTGACCCCTGGGCAGGGACATTTCCTACTAGATCAGCTTGCTCAAGGCCTCCTCCAAGTTGGCTTTGAACACTGCCAGGCTTGCAGCCTCCACAGCTTCTCTGGACAACCTGTTCCAGTGCCTCACTGCCTTCCTGGGGAAGAATTTCCTCCTCATGTCTGATGACATCAATTAAATTCCACAGCTGCCCTCTGATGCTCACTGAGGCTGAAATGGACACCTTGGCTGAGCTATGTCCAAACCCTTCCTGAATTCTTTGCCTGAAGTGCTCTTTCATAACCTGGGCTGGCAACATGGTTTGTGTGGTATGTGACTTTTCCTGCAGAAACTAAGCTCCCTCTGTCTCCAAGCTATAGGGTCCCAAACAAGTCACTACCAAAAAAGCATTCCTGTCTCAGGAGTGTCAGGTTGCAGCTCTGTCCTGGGAAAGCTCAGCTCCCAAGGCACTCAGAGGAGATGGGAGCTCCATGTCCTTCAGCAGAGCACAGTGCCAGCTGAAATCAGGGCTGCTACAATAGCAGCTGAGAGGTTAACACTGCCCTGGGTTGCTGCAGCTCAGCAGAGCTCCTGGGTTCCAGTCCTACAGCAGAGAAGAGGTTTGAGGGTAGTTATCAGGACCCTTTTCCTCCCTAAGGTCCTCTCCCTGCCACTAAGTCCTGCTCCAGGGGCTCTCAGCTCCTGGCAGAGACCTTTGCAACCCAAGGTTGCAACTCATGAAGTGACTCAGTGCTTGCACCAGCACATCTCAGAGCAGGCTTGGAGGCCAGACAAGGTGTCTGGAGGAGTATTTTACACTTCCACATGCCCTGTAGCAATGTGGAGCTGCTGCCAACAGAGAGCAAACCCTCAGCAGAGCAGAAGACACAACCCCTAGAACACAACTGCTGAAGGAAGGCCCAGGAGCTAAATGGCAAAGAAAGCTGCACAAAGGTTTTGCAGGTGCATCCAGCCCAGCATTCCTCAGAGCAGCTCCAGCCAAGTCAACATGCCCTGGGGGGGCAACCTCTGCACAGGGAAGAGAGAAGCACAAAATGGCTCAGCTTGGAAGGGCCCTTAGAGATCTTCTACTCCTGCACCACTGCAGAGTGATGTGAAGCTCTCCTGCTCCTGTTCAGCAGCACCTTGCAAGCATTTTAAACTCACTTGGCCTCCCTGTGAGTGGCTAAAGGAAGACACAGAGCTCACCAGGCTCTGCCTGAGCTTCAGCTTGCACTGCTGGACTGCCAGCTCCACACCTAAGCTGGCTCTGCAATCAGCACTGCCCTTAAGTTGGTATTAATCAACATCATTCTATCCTTTGCCATTAGACTCGGGTTGGAAAACACCTCTGAGGTCATCAAGTCCATGGACTTTGGGTAGTTGTGGCAGGAGAAGTTCTCCTGTAGATTGAAAAGGATCTTTATGGATAGGTGAAGATGCACAGTGCTGTGCTGGGGATTGCTGATACCAATTTATGTTCCCATGGTGCAGTGCACAGCAGGACTGGAGAGGGAGATACTGCTTGGACTTGATGGTCATAGAATCATAGAATGGGAGGGGTTGGGAGGGACCCCCAGAGATCATCCAGCCCAACCCCCCTGCCACAGCAGCATCACCCAGGGCAGGGCAGGGCACACAGAACACATCCAGGTGGGGTTGGAAAGTCTCTACAGAAGGAGACTCCACAACCTCTCTGGGCAGCCTGCTCCAGGCCTCCAGCACCCTCACACCAAACAACTTTCTGCTCCTCTTCACGTGGAACCTCCTGGGTTCCAGCNCAGGTGGAACCTCCTGGGTTCCAGCTTGTCCCTCTTGTTGCTTATCCTGTCCCTGGGCACCACCAACCAGAGCCTGGCACCTTCATCCTGACCCCCAGCACTCAGATATTGGTAGACATTGATCAGATCCTCCCTTCTTTAGACTAAACACCCCCAGAACTCTCAGTCTTTCTCCACAGCAGAGATGTTCCAGTCCCTTCAGCATCCTCATAGCCTCCACTGGACTCTCCCCAGCAGATCTCTGTCCCTCATGAACTGAGGAGCCCAAAACTGGACACAGGATTGGAGTTGTGGTCTCAGCAGGGCAGAGCAGAGGGGCAGGAGAACCTCCCTAGCCCTGCTGGCCACACTTGCTGCACCCCAGGATGCCTTTGGCCTCTTGGCCACAAGGACACATTGCTGGCCCATGCAGAACTTGCTGCCCACCAGCACTCCAAGACCTTTCTCCATGGAGCTGCTTCCCAGCAGGACAACTCCTAGTCTGGACTGGTGCCTGGGATTGTTCCTGCCCTGATGCAGGACTCTGCACTTGTCCTTATTGACCCTCCTGAGGTTCCCATTTGCCCAGCTCTGAAGCTTGTACAGACCTCCTTGGATGGCAGCACAGCCTGGGAGGGTCTCTCAGCCACCCCTCCCAGTCATCCAGCTGCAACAATTCCAAGCTTCCATGATCCCTTCTAGCTCTGTGTGCTCTGGAATCCCTCTAGGAAAGACTACATTTCTAGAAAGCAGCCCTGTGGTGCTCAGGAGGACACAGAGCCAGGTTTGTGCCAAGTGGCTGAGTCAAGGTGAGCAGTTTCTGCCACAGGACTGCAGAATTCTCCTGGCCAAGTCTCACTTTGATTGCTCACTGCTCTGCAGCCCCTTTCCTTTAGGGCTCCCACCTGAAGCTCGAGCAAACATTACTAATATCCACAGACAGGGCAGAAAAGAACCTACTCAGTGTTTGTACTGGAGATATGATTCACAGATATCACATTCCATGGACCTTGACTGGTGCTCCAAGCCCTTCCCTTCTGTCCAGACCCAATGATCAGCAAGAGGAACTGAGGCACATCTTCAACACCAGCCCTGAGTTCCTGCTGTACCCTCTGGAGATGCCTCCCAGCCCCTGAGCCGCCGCTGCTTCTGTCGGAGCATTTTACCAACCAGCCTACAAAAAGACAACGTTGGGACCACTCCATTCTCCCTCTTTGCTTACTGCTTGGGGTTTTTTTGGGGGGGTTTTTGACACCCTGCTGAGCAGCTGAGGGAGCAGCTTGGGAAGCAGCAATCGCTCCCATCCCCGCTCGTGTGACACCGAGGCACCGGCGGCAACTTCCGCTTGCCGTAACGCTCTGTGACTTGAGGGTTGTGCAACACCTTCAGCAAACACTTCCTCATATAAGAGCAAGACCCAAAGCTGAACAGCTCACTCCCTCTCATTCACTGCACCAGGGAGGACTGGGAGCAGCGAGGGACAGGCTGGGAACTTGGTTCTCCCTGCCCGCAGAGCCCACGGCCGGCCAAGCGCCCCGAGATGATTCACCTCCTCCTTGTGTCTCTCCTTTTGCTAGACTTCCTCCAGCCAGGTATGGGTTTGGTTGGGTTTCTTTTTTGAGGGAGAGGTTTATTCCTTTATCAGTTGTTGCTCTGGGTGCCTTCTTTTATGATTATTATTTTTTTTTTTTTAATAATTAACAGGGAGCTAATAGGGGAAGGAGGAAAGGCGCTGGGAAAGCAAAGGCGTCGCTGAAGTTGGGAGCTGTCTGCTTCTTTTTTTTTTGCCTCTTTCTCTTAGAGGTGATCAACTGAAAAAAAAAAAAAACCAAAAATCCCTCAGTTACAGGAGCACTGTGCCCAGGTATTGCCCTGAAGACCTAGGGGAGCCAATTAACAACAGGCTTTGAGCCAATTAATAGCATACTGCCCCTGTGAGCAAGCAGAGACCACATCCAGTTGGGACAACTTCTTGCCCTGACAGCCTTTTGGCCCTAAAAGAAAAGAATTCTGCAGGAATTCAATGAATGGCATTACCTGAGCTAAAAGAGCACCTTCATTACCCATGTGACAGTCCAGCTTAAGAGCTTTGATTTAACCTTAGCAGACCACACTTGCCTTTTATCTTTTTTTTTTTCCCCCCTCCTCTTTCTTCACCCCCACGTGGATTGTTCCTTTCCATTCATGTCAAGAGGCAGCAGCTTTGTTTCCAGCCTGGCAGGCACAAGCAGGCACAGGTTTTTTAGGTGCATAATTACACACACCATTTGTTTGCAGGCAGGGACCTTGATGATTCCATCAGAGCAGCTGAAGAAGTGCCCAGCTCTAAGCAGCCCTTAATTGGCAACTCCTTCTTAGCTCTTTTCCTAGAGGCCCAAGGAATTTCTTTCCTCCTCATAGCTCCTGACTCAAGACAATGCCTGCAGCAAGGCAAAGACATCACACTGAGCTGATTTAGAGAAAATAAATGAAGGAGCCCTAAGAAACTCTTTGTTCCAGGACCAGACTAAGCTCTTTTCCTTGAAATGCAGGGAAGGGACACCTTGGGTCCAGAGGCTCCATTCACAGCCAGCCTCAGCTTGAACCACTTGGCCTTGTAGAGTCTGCCACAGGGAGTGCAGAGATTAACCTGGAGCACAGAAAGCTCTTTCCAGACTTATAAAGAGCTCTCTGATTTAGGATGAAATAGGGGTAGGATAGGGATAGGGATAGGAATGGGACAGGGAGAGGACAGAGTGGGACAGGGAGAGGANCTTCCATGGGCAGGGACACCTCTCAACTAGACTCAGCTGCTCAAGGTCTCATCCAGCCTGGCATTGAACACCCCCAGGCAGGAAGCAGCCACAGCCTCCCTGGGCAGCCTATTCCAGACTCTTATCACCCTCCTACTGAAGAACTTCTTCCTCAGCTCCACTCTAACCCTGCTCCCCCTCAGCTTCAAACCATTCCCCCTTGGCCTGGCTCTAGACAGCCTCAGTAGAAGTCCCTCTGCAGCCTTCTCCTCTCCAGACTGACCCCCCCTAGGGCTCTCAGTCTCTCTTCCCCAGGCAGTGCTCCACTCCCTTCAGCATCCTTGGAGCCCTCCCTTGGACTCTCCCAGGTAGATCCCTTGTGCTCTGCTCCTCCACACACAGAAAGCTGCAGGAATTGGATGCCCCACACCTGTGCAAATCTGGCCTTGAGGCTGACAATTACAATGGGAGTTGCACTCTCCCTTTGTTGTTTGTGGTTTGGTTTGAGCTTGGTGCTTTTCTTCCAACACCAGCCTATTGTTCTCAGGGCTGAGCCCTCCAGAATTTGCCTGCTGAGGTGAAATGACCTTTTGGAGGAGATTAAAGAGCTTAGGAGGCAGACAAAAGCTCCTCTTGCCTTGTTGGAAGCTAACACACCCCTTGCAGGACCCTGGTTTCTCAAAAGCTGTGCACCAGCTGCTCTTAGTTGATTTCAAATGCTGCTGAGCAAGCCTGCAAGCCATGCCACAAATTAGCTGGGGTCCAGAGCCACTCAGGCTCAGAAGCAGAAAACAAAAAGCCACACTTCCCAGCAGCTCTTTTTCTTCCTCAGCAAGTTCTTTACAGCCCCTGCACCAGCAGGGTCCTGCATGTTCAGGACTCACCTGGGTTCTCTACCACCTTCAAGGGTTTCCTTTTCTATTCCCTATCTCCTATTATGTTCCCCAGCTTTGTTCAAGCCTCTCCTCCAGTCCTGCTGTCACCCTCAGCCTGACTCAACACAGAATGGTTTGGAATGGGAAAGGATTTTCCAAGGTCATCCAGACCAACCTATTGGCTATTCAGTCTGGAGAAGAGAAGGCTCCCAGGAGACCTTCTTGTGGCTTTCCAGGATCTGAAAGGGGCTACAANAGCTCCCTTCCAACCCTGACAATTCTCTGATTCTGCCTGCAGTCAGCATGCCCATCCCCAACTACAGCAGGCTGCTCAAAGCCCCAAGCCTGACCTGGAATGGTTCCAGGGCTGGGGAATCTCCCACCTCATTGGGCAACCTGGGCCAGACTCCTCAGCACAACCAATTCCTTCCTCCTCTCTAGCCTGAATTTCTCTCTTGAACTTCAAGCCTCCACCACTTGTCCTGTCACAACAGGTCCTGCTCAAAAGCCTGTCCCCAACTTTGTTCTCAGCCTCTGAAAGGCCAGCAGAAGGTTTTCTTTGGAGCCTTCTGCTTTTCAGAGCCTTGCCTTATCTTACCTTGCCCTCTTCTCTAAGAGTCTCCCTATTCAAGTGCTGTCATCACCACTGATGTGAGTTGAACCAGCTGAAAAGCTTTCTGAAGGAGCACCCAAGGCTTGGTCCTGACTTGTGGGGAGCTGGCTGGATTTATTTGCTTATCTAGAGGCAGTCTTACCTTGTGTGCCATCAGGTGATAAGGTTTGGAGATCATTAATTCCAGCCAGCAGTGGTAAACCTGATTCACGTCACCTGCAAACCAGGGAGGCAAAGGTTGCTCCTTGTGTGGCTGCTCTGCTGCTCCAGCACCCTCACACGACACAACCTTCTCCTCCTCTTCAGGTGGAACCTCCTGGGTGCCAATTTGTGCCCCTTGCCACCAATGAGCAGAGCCTGGCCCCAGTCTCTTGCCCCCTGCCCACAGCTCCTTTAGCTCTTGCTGAGCATTGCTCAGCTCCCCTCTGGGGCTGCTCTTCTGCAGGCTCTCAGCCCCAGGGCTCTCAGCCTTCAGCCTTTGCTCCTCAGAGAGCTGCTCCAGGCCCCTCAGCATCTCCATTGGACTCTCTCCAGCACTTCCCTGTCCCTCTTGGACTGGGGAGCCCAGAACTGGACATAATGGACCTCACTGGGGCAGAGTAGAGGGGGAGGAGAACCTCCATCAACTTGTTGCCCACACTCTTCATGCACCCCAGGACACCATTGGGGCCTTCTTGGCCATGAGGGTACATTGCTGGCTCATGGGGCAATTTTTTGGCCACCAGCACCTCCTCCAAAGCTTCTCCTCCTGGAGCTGCTCCCCAGCAGGTCCCCCCTCATCTGTACTGCTGCAGGAGGTTGCTCCTCCCCAGGTACAGGACCCTATACTTGCCCTTGCTGAGCTTCACAAGGTTCTCACCATGAGGAGGAACTTCTTCACCGTGAGGCTCACAGAGCACTGGAGCAGGCTGCCCAGAGAGGTTGTGGAACCTCCTTCTCTGGAGACTTTCAAGCCCCATCTGAGTGTGTGACCTCTGCTGGATTCTATGGTCCTGTTCTGGCAGGGGGGTTGGACTGGAAGATCTTTGAAGGTCCCTAGCATCCTATGATCCTCTTCCCAAGCTCTCCAGCCTCTCCAGGTCTCACTGAACTGTAGATCCTGAGGAGGTGTCAGCCACCCCCTCCCAGCTTTGTATCACCACAAGGTTTGGTGCAGTCTGCTCAGCGGAGGCAGAGCAGAGAACACAGGAGGTAAATAAGTGGTGGAACAGCTGAACAACAGTAGAACCCAGAAGGATCAGCCTTGCCAGGGAGGAAAAGTGAGGTCCAGAGCCCACTCTTATCTTCTCATAAAGCCACATCTGCTTCTCCCTAGGGAGCATGAGGAAGGAATTACCTGGAGTTGAGCACTACGACGTCGTCTACCCGCGGAAGCTGCACACAGCGCAGAAAAGAGCTGCAGAAAGAACCAGAGAGGTACTAAGAGGGGTGAGATGGTTTGATGGCTTTGGCTGGGAGGAGGGGGAGGGTTTGCTGGAGGCAGAGCAGCCTCAGTTTTCAAGGGGCTCAAATGTTTGTCTCCTGCACAAGGGAATGAAAGAGGAGAGCTGGAAGAGTGAGCTCACCGCCGGTGCGGATGGGCTGTGGGGTGAGGTCCCTGTGCAGAGCCACAGAATGCACTGGGTTGGAAGAGGACCCTCAAAGGTCCTCTTCTCTAACCCCCCTGCACTCAGCAGGGACACCTCCAACCAGATCAGGTTGCTCAGAGCCCCATCAAGCCTGACTTTGGGGCCTCCACCACCTCCCTGGGCAATCTGCTGCAGTGTTCCACCACCCTCATTGTAAACAACTTGTTCCTGATCTCCAACCTAAATCCACACTGCTCTAGTTTCAAACCATTGCCCTTCGTCCTAGCCCTTGGAAACAGCTTCTCCAGCCTTCTTCTAGCCTCCTTCCAATACTGAAATGCTGCTCTAAGGTCTCCCTGGAGCCTTCTCTTCTCCAGGCTGAACAACCTCAACTCTCCCAGCCTGTCCCCATGGGGGAGGTTCTCATCTTTGTGGACTCACTCCAGCAGGTTCCTGTGTTGAGGACTCCAAGAACTCCAGAGCTGGACACTTTATGCCAGCAGTGGGTCTCCTGCAAGTCCATCTCTGCAGAGATGGAGGCTCTGGTAGCTTTTCAATAACCTAGGGACAGCTGAATTTGAAGTCAGTTCCCTCAAATGCTTCCAACTGAGCATGCCCTGAGAGGTTATGAAAATGTTTGAACTTCAGCCTCTGCTGCAGCTCTTCCCCAAGCATGCAGAGAAATGGAGATCCCCCTGCAAAGCTGAATTGGATCCTCTCATTCCAAAATAAAAAAAAAAAAAAAAAAAAAAAAATGACAAAGCAAAGTTCTGTACCTGCCAGGATGGTTCTGCTTGCTCTGTACCTGCCAGGATACAAATTTGTGGTGGGAAGAGGAGGAAAAGAATGCAGCTGGCAGCTCAGCAACTAAGAGACAGCTCACAGTGAGGTCAGAAATTCCAGCAGGCCACCTCCTCAGCCTTCAATCTCTTTGCAGACAGAATATGAGGACACAAGGAAGTATGGAATCAGAGCCAATGGAGAGGAAGTCATCCTGCACCTACAGAAAAATAAGTAGGTTTGGTTCAGTTCTTTCCTTCAGCATTTCTGAGGGACTCTGCAGGGGGTTTGGGGTATTAAGAAACAGGAGGGAGGCTCCTGGAAGGAGGAGGTGTTTTGGTACATCCAACCTTTCCCCTCCAGTGATGGAGGAGGAGGGAGGAAGGAGATGACTGCCCAGGGAGACAACATTGCTGTGAGGGAAGGGCACCTGCTCTGCTCACCCTCTTAGCTCCTGCCCAGTTAGCTCCTAAAGGGATAAATCATAGAATTACAGAATGGGTTGGGTTGGAAGAGACCTCAGAGGTCATCTGCTCCAAACCTCCCTAGGGCCACCTCTCAGCTAGACTCAGCTGCTCAAGGCCCTGAACACCCCCAGGCAGGAGGCAGCCACAGCCTCCCTGGGCAGCCTGTGCCAGACTCTCACCACCCTCACACTCAACAACTTCTTCCNTCTTTGAAGTTTTCATAGGATTTCTGCATCCCTGGCTAGTCTCTGGTTCTATTTCTTTGTTCCCTGCTTGTAGGAAGTGCAGGGAACAAGAGAAATATCCCTGAGATGGGCTCTGTGCTTTACAGAACCAGAAAATGAAGTAATAAAACCCACAAGAACTCTTAAGAATTGAGCTTGCAGCACTCTGCTGCTGCTGCTGAACTTTGAGTAGTCTGAACTTTGAGTATTCTGATGATCATTAGGCTTAGTCAAGCCCTCTGAGATCACAGCTCACAGGATGTTAGGGGTTGGAAGGGACCTCTGGAGATCTTCAAGTCCAAGCCCCCTGCCAGAGCAGGAGCAGAGAATCCAGCACAGGGCACACAGGAACACATCCAGACAGGGCTGCAAAGGCTCCACACAAGGAGACTCCACAACCTCTCTGGGCAGCCTGCTCCAGGGCTCTGGGAGCCTCCCAGGGCAGAAGTTCCTCCTCCTGCTGAGCTGCAACCTCCTGTGCTGCACTTTCCATCCAGTGCCCCTTGGCCTAGCCCAGGGTGCAAGTGAGCAGAGCCTGGCCCCTGCCTCCTGCCCCCCAGCCCTCAGCTCTTGACAGACATTGAGCAGATCCCTCTCAGCCTTCTCCTCTCCACACTCACCACCCCCAGGGCTCTCAGCCTCTCCTCCCCAGGCACTGCTCCAGGCCCTTCAGCATCCCTTCCAGGTCATCCAGTCCAACCCCACCACCATCCCCACTAAACCATGGCCCCAGGTACCATGGAACACCTCCAGGGATGGGAACTCCACCACCTCCCTGGGCAGCCTGGCAGTGTCAAAATGTTTGCTGGAACCTGAAAGCCAGGAGAGTCTCTTCCTGACTCCATGAGAGCCAAAGCACTGGAAAGCAACCTGCAGAGGGGCTAAAGAGGCAGGGAGCTGCCAGCTTGGTTCCAGACAAAGCATCCAGAGGAAAGTCCCCAGCTGCCCAGAGGAACCCCAAGTAAAGCCCAGCTGACATTTCCTGCTTGCTGGCTCTGCCACAGTGTTTAAGATGGGATCAAAGCCATCTTCCTTCCCTAGGCCCTGTTCTAATGGCTGTGTAAACACAGCAGTGCTGCAATCAGGTGATGTTAGAGGGAGATTGCAATCAAATGCTAAAGAGAGATTGAAATCAAATGCTAAAGAGAGATTGAAATCAAATGCTAAAGAGAGATTGAAATCAAATGTTAAAGAGAGGTTACAATCAAATGCTAAAGAGAGGTTGCAGTCAAATGTTAAAGAGAGATTGAAATCAAATGTTAAAGAGAGATTGAAATCAAATGCTAAAGAGAGATTGAAATCAAATGCTAAAGAGAGATTGAAATCAAATGTTAAAGAGAGGTTGCAATCAAATGTTAAAGAGAGATTGAAATCAAATGCTAAAGAGAGATTGCAGTCAAATGCTAAAGAGAGATTGCAATCAAATGCTAAAGAGAGATTAAAATCAAATGCTAAAGAGAGATTGCAATCAACTGTTTGTCTCTGCTTTAAGCTCACTTAAATATTTGGAAGAGGAGGTTGTGGGGAGGAGAAGGGAAATGATCTTGTACCCAATCTCACTCCTGGGATGGTAGCAGCTTGGGGGAGTTGGCCAAGGTGCAGTGACTGAAGGCTGCTTGGGAGGAGAGACCAACTCCAGCCTCACTCCAACCTCCTTGCAGGGAGCTGTAGAGAGCAGTGAGGTCTCCCCTCAGCCTCCTCCTCTCCAGGGTAAGAATTGGATTAGCAGGAGAAGCTGGAAGGGCTCTCAACCTTTTGACCAGGCTGCCCAGGGAGGTCCTCATCTGCTGGGCAGCTTTCCAGCCTCACCAGCACTGTGAATGAGCTGATCACCAAAAACACCCTCAACAAGCTGGGTGGTGGTTGGAGTTCCCTGCAGAGTTTGCTGTGTTGTGCACTTGTCCCTTCTCCAGGTGTGAATTATAACTTCTCTTGCCTCCCTGCAGGCATCTCTTAGCTACAGACTACACTGAGACAGTTTACTCTGCTGATGGGCAACAGATAACTACAAGTCCTCAGATCAAGGTAAGAGCAAATCTCTTCTTTCCCTCACCCTTGCAGCCCTGAGGAGGATCCACAGCTCTCTGAAGTTTCACTTCAGCTTTCCCTAGGCTGAGCAGTTTCCCCCAGCTGCAGGTTTGGTTTGGGGGGTGGTTAAATGTCCACAGCAAACTGCTGCTGTTCAGGCTTTGGGTTCCCTTCTTCCTTGGCTGTCTGCCCTGGGAGAGGAGGGAATTTGTCTGTCTGTCACTGTGTCTGTGCTGAGCTTTCTGAAGCAGTTGGCTTTACCTTTCCTGCTCCTTCTTGATGGGGCAAGCCCAGAGAAGGGCAATGAAGCTGGGGAAGGGTCTGGAGAACAGGGCTGGGGAGGAGCAGCTGAGGGACCTGGGGGTGTTTAGTGTGGAGGCTGAGGAGAGACCTTCTGGATCTCTACAACTCCCTGAAAGGAGGTTGGAGCCAGGTGGGGTTGGTCTTTACTCCTTAGGACAAAATGAAACAGCCTCAGGTTGCACCAGGGGAGTTGGAAACGAGGAACAATTTCTTCCTCAAAGGGTTGTCCAGGCCTGGCCCAGGCTGCCCAGGGCAGTGGTGGGGTGTCCATCCCTGGAGGGGTTTCAAAGCCCTGGAGATGTGGTGCTGAGGGCCAGGGGTTGATGGTGCCCTGGCAGCGCTGGGTTAAGGGTTGGGCTTGAAGATCTTAAAGGTCTCTTCCAACCAAAATGATTCCATGATTCCATGAAATAGCAGCACAGATCAGACAGAGAGAAAAGATTTTCAGCCAGGGTTCTAAGCACTGTCATTTAGGGTCATTAAGGTTGGAAAAGACCTTTAGGATCGTTGAGTCCAGCCAGAACCACTAATCTATATCCTGAAGCAACACATGTTCAGATTGCTTGAACTCCTCCAGGGATGGGGACTCCACCACCTCCCTGGGCAGCTTGTTCCAATCCCTGACCTCCCTTGCAGCAAAGAAATTTTTCCTAATCTCCAACCTACCCCTCCCTTGGCACAACTCCAACCCATTTCCTCTCATCCTATCTCTGGCTGCTTGGGAGAAGAGTCCAACACCAGCCTCACTCCAACCTCCTTCCAGGGAGCTGTAGAGAGCCATGAGGTCTCCCCTCAGCCTCCTCCTCTCCAGGCTAAACACCCCCAGCTCCCCCAACCACTCCCTCCAAACCCCTCTCCAGCCTTGGTGCTGTTCTCTGGATGTGCTCCAGGACCTCAATGTCTTTTCTTATCCTGTGGTGCCCAGAACTGTTCCCAGCACTCAAGCTGTGGCCTCAGCAGGGCCACAGGATGCCTCTGAAGGGAGAGGGAAGATGGGACTGGTGGCTTTGGCAGACCTATGGAGGTTGGAGCCAGGTGGGGTTGGAGGTTGGAGCCAGGAGTCTCTACTCCTAAGGACAAAAGGAAACAGCCTCAGGTTGCAGCAGGGGACTTGGAAACAAGGAACTTCTTGATTCTATGATTCTGAGGAACAATTTCTGATTCAGACCTGTCAAGAATCAGGCACCAGGTTTGTCCTGCAAGCAGAGGGGAGCTTTGTGTGTGATGGACACAGCCCCTGAGCCAAAGGTCTCTCCTTCTGCCAGCCAAGGGAGTGGAGCCAGCCTCATTCCCCTGCTCTCTACCTGCTGACTTTGCCCTCCTGGCTGTGCCCATTCTGCCCAGCTCCTGCCCCTTATCTGGGTGAGATCAGACATGCTGACAAGGGCACACTGCCTGCCTGGCTGACTCACATGTCCAGCCATGCTCCCAGCAGAGGCACTGCAGGCTGAGCCCAGGTGGCTGCTCTGAGCCATGACAAATCAGTCAGGGAGTGAGGCAGACACAAAGGAAGTGACTGCAGAAGTCCTTTTGTCAGCTGTGCTCTCGTGGGGCTGACCTTCAACAAAGCTCTCCCCTGAAGCTTTGTGGCCAATGCCATCTCCTGTCCTTCACTCTGTTCTTTGGAGTACAAAGCCCAAAGCTCTTTGGCATGGAGCAGTCAGCAGGGAGAATCTGGAGTGAAGTTAAATGGACAGCAAAGGTTCTGGGGTGGGTTTCCTGGTGGAAAAATGATGTCACTGCTGGTGGCTCCAATGGCTTTCACTCCCCAAATGGATTCTGTCAGCAGCAAAGAGCCCCTAAGCCTGCTCAGAGACCAGCTCAAACAGGTCTAGCTGTGCTGGAGAAGGAATTCCTACATTTTGGACACTGTTATGATCTCAGAGGTATGTGTCTGGTATCCTCAGACTCAGAGAATCACAGAATGGGAAGGGTTGGAAGGGACCCCCAGAGATCATCCAGCCCAACCCCCCTGCCACAGCAGCATCACCCAGGGCAGGGCACACAGAACACATCCAGAAGGGTTTGGAAGCTCTCCAGAGGAG
>VXBD01014279.1:0-19167 GCA_013399975.1 Indicator maculatus
AAGCCACTGCCCCTTGTCCTATCACTGCAGGTTGTTGTAAACAGTCTCTCTCCATCCTTCTGTTGGCCCCCTTCAGGTACTAGAAGGCTGCTATTAGGTCTCCCCAGAGCCTCCTACCCCACCTCCCTCAGCCTGTCCTTATAGCAGAGGTGTTCCAACCCCCTGATAATGTTTATGGCCCTCCTCTCCATCAGGTCAATGTCCTTCCTATACTGAGGGCTCCAGACCCCCACACAGTCCTCCAGGTGAGGTCTCACCAGAGCAGAGCAAAGTGGCAGAATCACCTCTCAGGATCTGCTGGCAAGGCATCTTTTGATGCAGCCCAGGATGTGCTTTGCTTTCTGGCCTGCAAGGAGAAATCCAAGTGAGTAGTGTATATTTGTACATATTCATTGCATTTCATCACAGATTGTAGTTTTGCCTGTCAAATACAGCTTCATTTGCTTCCAGTCTGAGCTAGCCTGGTCATTGTCAGTGTGGGAGGGAGATTTCAGCTCTCACACTGTGACAATTTCTAAACCCTATATATTCCATCCTAAAGAAGACAGTGTAATGTGGTTGAAAGAGTAATTTTGTCACAAACATGGTATTTTTTTTTTCTTTCATTCTTAGGCTTGATCTTAGAAAGAAGTTCTTCACAGAAAGAGAGATTGCCCATTGGAATGGGCTGCTCAGGGAGCTGGTGGGGTGGATGTTCCTGGAGGTGTTTAAGAAGAGGCTGAATGAGACACACAGTGCCATGGTCTAGTTGATTAGTTAGGGTTGGGTGATCAGTTGGACTTGATGAGCTTGGAGGTCTCTTCCAAACTGGCTGATTCTGTGATTTTAAGTGGGCAAATGGTGACTAATTTTCAGAACCTGCTTTCAAACAAACTGGATTCAGCAGGGCAGATTATCCAACTACTACTAGATCTGAAGAGAAATGCCTGTGTCCCATTTTGCAGTAGTGTAAATGGCTACAGAGCATAAAAAGCAGAGGATCTGGCATGCTGCTTTTATTCAGATGTCTCTTCTCCTGCACAGCCAGACTGCAGTCGTTTTGGATTCATTGCTTTCAACCCAGATTGCCTTCAGTTCTGTATTAAATGTGAAGGATTTAACAGTGTTCCATGCATCATTGCAATGACAGGAGACCCTCTGGAAATGTAAAGCGATGTGTTTGGCTTGCAGGCATGGTTAAAGAGACTGTAACTGTCAGATGAAGCACAAAAAAGAAGAAGATAAGAGCAGTCACCCTGTCTGTCTCTCCAAATGATGCTAAAACAGGAAAAAAAAATGCTGGTAATCTTGTGAAAGGAATTTGGTTGTTTCTTTACAGTTTTGAGGAATGGGTCAAGTGACTAAAGGTTTATATCAATGCAGCACAGAGGACATGATGGGGAACACTGAAGTGTAGGGCTTATTTTTTAGCCTTACCCTCCCCCCAGCCCTATAGGCACACACACACACAGACTTTCTCCTTTAACTCCCAATCCTCAGCCTATATCAGCTTCTGAGACTGTTCTTCCATTTAGGTTCTTCCTGCTATTCCACCTAGTTCATCCTTGTGGTGCAGCTGAGGACAGGAAAAGGGAGAGTTAGCACAGGTCCCATCATAGAATCACAGGATGTCAGAGGTTGGAAGGGACCTCAAGAGATCATCAGGTCCAACCCCCCTGCCAGAGCAGGATCACTTCCCTTGACCTGCTGGCTATGCTTCTCAAAAGAACATCCTTCCTCTTACAAAGCACCTTCTGGAAGCCATACTGACTGTAGACAAAGGGAATGCTAACAGCAGACATGTTTGTAGCAAATTCTATCTTCCCATCTACCTTCCACATTTTGGGTGTTAACATATAAAACCTTTGAGTTTTTAACATAGAAAACCTTTCAGTTTTTAACATATTAAACCTTTCAGTTTTAAAGAAAGAAGCAGATGCCTTGTGTCAAATTAGGATTAAAAGAAAACCAGTTCAGTGTTGAGCAGGCAGTTCCACCCAGTGCTATGAGCCAATAGTGCTGGAAACAATCTGCAATTTGCCTTGCTACACTCCCTTGGTTTTGACTCAGCTGACTAGAAAAATCACAGTCTAAAAAACTCTCAGACAAAACCTTGGCTGCTGAATTTACCACGGACCACTTGTTCAAACACGTCTGTGCTGGGGGAGAGTCACTGAGGCTTGATTTGAGTAGTGCCTAAGGTTTCTATGGGCCTCCCATGCAGCAATATTTTCCATGCCTTAGGAGTAAATACAATAAATTGAAGGAAGAACTGAGTATTTCAGAAGGGGGAGGTGTTTTCAAATTTTGTGTTAGCATGTGTTACTAAGGAAACCTCTGAGTCTGGTCAGGGGGAATGGTTCTCAAATAATGTAGATTAATATATAAAATATAAGTGTATAAAATATAAGTGTATAAAATATAGTTACCACTAAAAGTAGGAAGTGGAACCAGTTTAAATAACTACAATAAGGCTGATCACCTCTACTTGTGAGGCAGATTACAGCCAACAACAATATACCAACAAACAACATAAACCGTCTTATTCCTGAGACATCAAGAGTAAGCTGACTTCACATTAATCAACATGGGGAGGAACTTCTTCACTGTGAGTGTCACAGAACACTGGAAGAGGATCCCCAGAGAGGTTGTGGAGTCTCCTTCACTGGAGACTTTCAAGACCCACATGTATGCATTTCTATGCAACCTGCACTATGATTCTATCCCTGAGGAGAGGGACTTGGGGGTGCTGGTGGAGGAGAAGCTCAACACGAGCCAGCAGTGTGCACTTGCAGCCCAGAAAGCCAACCAGATCCTGGGCTGCATCAGGAGAAGTGTGGCCAGTGGGTCAAGGGAGGTGATTCTCCCCCTCTGCTCCTCTCTGCCCCACTTGGAGTATTGTGTCCAGCTCTGGAGCCTCTATTACAAGAGGGATATGGACATGCTGGAAGGTGTCCAGAGAAGGGCCATGAGGATGATCAGAGGGCTGGNGGACCCATCCCTGGAGGTGTTTAAGGCCAGGTTGGGTGAGACTCTGGCCAGCCTGATGTAGTGTGAGGTGTCCCTGCCCATGGCAGGGGGGTTGGAACTAGATTATCCTTGTGGTCCCTTCCAACCCTGACTGATTCCATGAGTCTATGATTCTATGATTCTATGATTCTGTGATTCTATTTTCTTAGCAGTTCATCCAAAGAGGTGTCAGAAGAGACCTTCCCAGATGCATACTCACTCTTCAAAAAAAATCTGCTTTCCCACAGTATTGTTTCAAAAGATGTGCAGCAGTCTTAAATAAAGTGAGACATAAACCAATGCTATCTGATGCAAATCTTTTGGCCTCAACATGTGCTAAATACTGTGCTTGCAGGTAATTAATTTCATCTGTTGACTTCAGTGGTCACTTAATCAGCTCTTGCAAATTCTAAATCAATGTGGCAGGTTTCATAAAGAATGCATACTAAGGATGAAATACTCTAGTTATGTTTTAATTTCAGGCTGGCTCTTGGGAAAATGTCTTGGATGTATAAAATACTACAGCTTAATGATATATTGCCCATGTGGGCCATGTATTTTGGTAGAAATTACTCAAAACACACCTGTAAAATATACTTGCAGGTTTCTTTTGCACATTAATCCTTCTGAGGCAGTGAGAAGATGGATTCAGTACTTTAGTCCCTCCTGTGGAGGTGTAATTCAGCCTGTAATGTAATTTCAAGACTGTAATTATATGTCTTCAGACCTGACATTGCAGAAATAACTGGATCCCTCCTTCTGCATGCTTTGTGTTTTTAACCAGTTGTGTGCTCAATGCATTTTTTAAAGTCACTTGAAGTATTTCATAGAATGTATTCTTCTGTTGAAAGGTCTCAAAGTGAGGAGAAATATATAAGAACCTGGGTTTTGGAACAAGCCTTAAAAAGGGGCACTCATCATAATCCCATTGGAATAAGCCTTTCAATAAAGCAGAGAAGGAATGGAGGACTCCTTGTAACTCTTCTAGAAATACATTTCACAGTCTCATAGTATACCAGAGGTTGGAAGGGACCTCAAGAGATCATCAGGTCCAACCCCCCTGCCAGAGCAGCATCACTTAGGGCAGTCTGCACAGGAATGCATCCAGATGGGTTTGGAAAATCTCCAGAGAAGAAGACTCCACAACCTCCCTGGGCAGCCTGTTCCAGTGCTCTGTCACTCTCACTGTAAAGATGTTTCTCCTCATGTTGAGCTGAAATCTTCTATGTTCAAGTTTGAACCCATTGCTCCTTGTCTTATCACTGTGAACCACCCAAAAGAGCCTGGCCCCCTCCACTTGACACCCACCGCTCAGATATTGATAGACATTGATCAGATCCCCTCTCAGTCTTCTATTCTCCAGACTAAACAGTGCCAGGGCTCTCAGTCTCTCTTCACAGGGGAGATGCTCAAGTCCCCTA
Organism: Indicator maculatus; assembly: GCA_013399975.1. Classification (NCBI taxonomy): domain Eukaryota; kingdom Metazoa; phylum Chordata; class Aves; order Piciformes; family Indicatoridae; genus Indicator; species Indicator maculatus. The sequence continues at coordinate 4,410 of VXBD01014279.1, forward strand.
AACATCCTCCTGGCTCTCCCTTGGATTCTCTCCAGCAGGTCTCTGCCTCTCTTGAACTGGGGAGCCCAAAACTGGACACAGGATTCCAGGTGTGGTCTCAGCAGGGCAGAGTAGAGAGGCAGAAGAACTTCCCTAGCCCTGCTGGACACAGCTTTCTTGATCCATCCCAGGATCCCATTGGCTCTCTTGGCCACAAGAGCACATTGTTGTTCCATGGAGAACTTGCTGTCCAGCATCACTCCAAGGTCTTTCTCTGTGGAGCTGCTTTCCAGCAGGGCAGCCCCTAACCTGTCCTGGTGTCTGTTGTTATGCCTCCTCAGATATAGGATAGATGAGAAAAGCAGAAAATATTTATATAGCCTTATTAATTAACAGTGATAATCCTTATTTGCTCTAGCAAAATCAAACATAGTCTTACTGGTGCCAAGAGAGCTGTTTCTGTCAGCTTCTAAGTAGTAGATGGGTACTTAAAGGTCTGAGAACAAGGTTTTGTGCAAGCAGTATGTGACCAGAAAACATAAATGACCCACCCTCCCCATTTTAAAAGTAGCCAAAAGCTATTTTGAATGAACTATCCAAAGAGTCAAGGAGAAATGTGCCCCACAGTGGTGACTGAGAATCTTGGAGATACTGAATCTTGGAGCAGGAAAGTAATTTGGGCTCCGCGGGGGAGGTAAGAAAAGAGGAGGAGTAGTCCATTTTGACAGAGGCTAAATCTAGGAGCCAGGAGGGAGAAGAGCTCTAGACCCTCTTTCCCCATCTTCTAAAGGCAGGAAGCTTGGCTGTGGTTTTCACTCTGCATTCAGCAGATGTGTATATCTGCAGCAGATATTTTCCAGTTGGTTTGGTCTCTGAGTATTTCTAAAGTAAATCACAGCAAAGATAAACCAGACCATGCCACAAAACTGAAGCAAAATATACCAGTGCAGTGAAACTGAGTACAGCTAGCATAACTTCTCATGTCTGCAAAGCCCTCATTCAGAGCAGTTTTCTGGAACACAGACAATTGCAGCAAAAAAAGTTTATAGGGTCTAACAAGAAGAGGTGGCAACAGAAGGAGCTGGGGCTGTTTAGTTTGGAAAAGAAGAGGCTGAGGGGAGACCTCTTTGCTCTCTACAACTACCTCATGAGGTTCAACAAGACCAAGTGCAAGGTCCTGCATCTGGGTCGAGGCAATCCCAAGCACAAATCCAGGCTGGGCAGGGACTGGCTGGAAAACAGCCCTAAGGAGAGGGACTTGGGAGTGCTGGTGGATAAGAAGCTCAACATGAGCTGTCAGTGTGCACTTGCAGCCCAGAAAGCCAACCAGAGCCTGGGCTGCATCAAGAGAAGTGTGGCCAGCAGGTCAAGGGAGGTGATTCTCCCTCTCTACTCAGCTCTGGTGAGACCCCACCTGGAGTACAAATCCAGTTCTGGAACCCCTATTACAAGAGGGATATGGACATGCTGGAAGGTGTCCAGAGAAGGGCCAAATTTCCCCTCATTAATATCTCCCCTCACTTCTTCTCCTTAAGGTAAACTTGTGCATGGAAACACACCTCAGGATTTGGCCATGGTCTCTGTAAAATCATTTCTCATGAAGACCAGAAAAGATGGATTATTTTCTTTTTTTATTGGTACTACCCAAAAAGAAAGCCAGTCACATTCTTCTGTGAAAGGTAGTAAGTCCATTTGGCAATGTGCTTCACAGATTTCCTTCCTAAATGAATTTTAGTGATCTTGAAATAACAGTTACCTAATGGGTAACTCCATCTGAAATACATATTAATTATGAATTAATTAATTATCAAATATACTTCACATTGGTAATTAATTGAGTCTACTACAGGCCAAGGGGAACCTACTGATGAAGGGTTCTTACTCCAGCTGCAGGAGGCATCATGCCCCCAGGCTCTTGTTCTGCTGCCACTCTGGTGGCTGGGAGGGGATCTGCAGCAGAGCAGTGGAGATCTCTGTGTTAGATTCTGGAAGCTTCCCACACTGAGAAATCCATTTCTTTTCCTACTGCTCCAAAGCAGAAGACTTTCTTGAAGTGTTACCCAGGAGAACTGAACTTGTTTCCCTCACTCTGCAGCTGGGGGATGAACTTGCTGCCAGCAGAAAGGAGAAGCAAAATGAAGATGAGTGAAGCTGGATGTTCAAAAACCAGCAGTAGCTAAGGATACCTGAGGACTCTGGCTCTCTTAGCTGCCCATGCTGTCTGTACTTCTTCTGCCACCACCACTTCTATCCACAGGTCTGTGTAAATACATATTTGTGCATGGGTAACAATAATGACTTCTACAGCACACCCCCAGTTCAGAAGACTGAAATAAGAACATCTACAAAAGTTTCTTCTAATTTTTATTTTTAAGATGTGTTATTTATATACTTATCCACGATGTTTATAGTTACTGGTAAAAATTGGTATGCAGAGAGGTTTTTGCTTATACTTGTTCCGATGGAGACTAAGGTCACCACTAAATCTTATGTACCACTTCGGGGTGCAGAAAGTAAAAGGCTGCACCTGCAGGGAGAAGTCAACAGGATAGGTGACCCTAGACTGACCAGAGAGGTATTCCATACCATATAAGTCACATTCAGTATAAAGCTGATGGGTCACAGACATTAAGACCTCTTCTTCAGTGGCCAGTTTCTGAGGAAGATTCTGTCCATTCTTATTCCTTCAATCCCAGTTTGTTCATTCCTACATCCAGTTCCCATCTGCTGTTGAGTCCTGCCTGGGACTTCCTCTGTGCCTGAAGACAACATCAGTGGAAGCAGGCTATGATTGCCACCAGGGGGGTGTGTGTGTCCATCATTTGGTCTGTATATATTTGTATATTTTTCATTTTATTATTATGATTGTTCATTAAAGCTGTTTTAGTTTTCCAGTCTATAACTCTCTCTCCCCCTTTCCCTTTCTCTTCCCCTTTGGGAACAGAGAGAGGTTAATAGAGAGCATCTAGTCACTCATTTAGTCACCAGACAAGCCCCAACACTTGCCAAGTGTGAAAAATGACACCTCTGGTTTTGTATTAAGCCTCTTATTCATGCATGCTTTAGTAAGAATTTTCCTTAGAGAAGATCTAAATTTAGTCCATGCCAAGTGGCATGTAGTGCTCACTGATGGTTCTGAAACAGCTAAACACTTCCTGTGAAACTCCTATCCAGGAAACAAACTGTTTTTCCTCCTAGAGACATTGAATTTGATGAATGAAAAAGGGAAGGGAGAAAAGGGTAAAGAGTGGCACTAAAAATAAAGACTCTTAGATTTAGATTAAGGTCAGGAATAATCCTTTCAAGGGATTCTGTTATATTCTGCTGCATTTTTAAAGGTTTTAGTCATCTTGAAGCAGGGATCTGCTGGAGGAGAGTGGTTAATTTGGATTGATGTGGAAAAGGTCACCTTTCAGCAGAAAGCTGTGGATTTATCTCCCTGAATGACTACCTTAATATTGTTGTATATGCTTCAGAAGGTGCAAAATGGAGGTTTTAAAAGAGGCAATGGATGACAAAATTAAAAAAAAAACACTGATTTTCACCTAGATGAACTCAGCTCTGGAGATTTTCTAGAAATAAATCCCAAATGAAGGGTTTTGGAAGGACTGAGGAAGTCGTCAATGTGCTAGAAATTTAAGGCTAGACAAGCCTTGTTAGGGAGGGTAAGACAACAATAAAAAAGGTGTTAGCTGGCTTACTAAGGTAGAACCACTGAAACAGTGCTTTCAAATCTACCAGAGTATACTTAGCAGTGCTTAATGTTTTCAAGTTTGAGATTTATTGGACCTACCACAGTTGATGACATTTGTGCAGTTCAATAGTCGTTCAAATAATGGAAAGAACAGCAGTGGTTTTGTCTAGTAGTTCAATGATGAATTCATTCTGGTGCTGAGGCTGTTTCAAGGCTGAGCAATAATGGAAGGGGCACAGGAGAATCTAGAGCAGCTGTGGCAGAGGCAGTGACATTAGAGAGGCAGCGTTGGATTTGACTGCAATATCACGTCGAAAGATTGCCCTGGAGGAATGGTAATCTACAAAGAAAAAGGCAACTGCAGACATAAAAATCATGCAGAGGTTGTATTAGTACAAATATATCTGAAAGCTTCCTTTCATGGGCAAACACTTCTGGAGAGACAGATGGGTAAAATCAGAGTGCTCAGCCTTGAGAGGAATGCCATCGGTGCTTGCTCGCTGCAAGGGCAAATTTGGGAATGTTGCCTCTGAAGAGAATTCCATGGAAGTGTAACATGTTCTCTGCTAGCTTTAATTTGACAAATGAGAACTGGGTCTCTGAGATAAATTACACACTTTGAAGTTTCTTTCCCCTGGAGACAATTTCCTACTTTTTAGCTATTAGAGATACATCTCCCTCACTTTTGTTGCTGTTGGGTTTTTTGCTTGTTTGTTTGATTGTTGGTTTTATTTTTTTTTTTGCATGTGTGTGTGGGGGTTTATTTTCTGGGGGTTTTCTTTTGTTGTTGTTTGTGTGTTTGTTTCTTTGTTGGTGTGGGTTTTTTTTTTCCCCTGAAGAGTAAAAGTCAAAGCTCACAGTTGCTATCATGGGAACAGACAGAGAATAACAGCACCTCCCTGTAAACTGCTACTGGACAAATCCAAATTTCTTTTGTCCCAGCTGCAGGACTTAGATTCTGAATCTGGTTCCTGTCTGCTGTTAAGTCCTGCCACAACATCAGTGGTGATGGTGACTAGTTGCCATCATGCTGGTTTTGTACACATTTGTATATATTTCACTTTGTTGTTATTATTTTCATTAAAGTAGTATTAGTTTTATTTCATAAATCTCTCTCTCCCTTATTCCCTTTCTCTTCCCTTTGTGAAGGCAGAAAGGCTGTTAGAGAGTGTCTGTCACTCATTTAGTGGCTGGCCCAACCCTAACCCTCAATAATTCATTTACTGGCATATTATACACCATAAAAGGTATTCTAACATCAATATTCTCCTTTGTGTTTGTTTGCTTTTCCTCTTTTCTTTCTCTTTTTTTTTTTTTTTTTTTTTTTTTTGGTTTTATTTTTTGGGGGGGGGTGTTGATTGGTTTGTTGCATTTGGGTTTTTTTCATTATTTACTTTTATTTTTCTGAGGGGGGAGAGTTGTGGGTTTTTTCATAGAATCATAGAATCAATCAGGGTTGGAAGGGACCACAAGGATCATCTAGTTCCAAGCCCCCTGCCATGGCCAGAGACACCTCACACTAGATCAGGATGGCCAGAGCCTCATCCAGCCTGGCCTTAAACACCTCCAGGGATGCGGCCTCAACTACCTCCCTGGACAACCCATTCCAGGCTCTCACCACTCTCATGATGAAGAACTTCTTCCTCCTTTTTTGTTTGTTTGTTTGCTTTTTATTTAACAACTACTTTATATTGTGGTACTGGATTTTGTCAGAGATTTATTATTCCACTCAATATTGTATACTCAATTCTGGAAGGTTATTAAACGCTTCCCATCAGAGAATGATCAAGAAAGGAGTGTGCAGCAGGGCTAGGGAAGTTCTTCTACCTCTCTGCTCTGCCCTGCTGAGACCACACCTGCAATAGTGTGTCCAGTTTTGGGTTTCCCAGTTCAAGAGAGACAGAGACCTGCTGGAGAGAATCCAACAGAGAGCCATGAGGATGCTTAGGGGACTTGAGCATCTCCCCTGGGGACACCAACTACTCTATTTAAGAGTAGCCTGGCTTGATCAGACACCCACAGTAGTATCTACTGTGGATAAGGATCAATGGGTTCAAACTAGAACATAGAAGATTTCACCTCAACATGAGGAGAAACTTCTTTACAGTGAGGGTGACAGAGACCTGAAACAGGCTGCCCAGAGAGGTTGTGGAGTTTCCTTTTCTGAAGACTTTCAAAACCCACCAGGATGCATTCCTGTGCAGACTACCCTAAGTGATGTTGCTCTTTCAGGGGGTTTGGACCTGATGATCTCTTGAAGTGCCTTCCAACCTCTGATATACTTTGATACTGTGATGAGGTTTGAGACAGCAGATTAAAACTGAAAGAAAAAGTTGTATATTACAGTTAATGCAGGACTTAGTTGGTTTTGTAGTACTCTTTTTTATTTTTTTTTTTAATTACAGAATGCCAGAATGCCAGGTAGGAAAGGACCCCAAGGATCAGCTGGTCTGACCTTTCCAGGTTGTAGTGGAGCTGAAATGACATATGCCAGCAAATTAAACAGTGATCTTCATGATTCCCTGTGTTTATATATTGTCATGATGTGCAACTTTGTTATTGTAGCTGCAAAGGATAGCTTTATAGTCTATGGTCACTTAGAACAAGGAACTGTATTCCAATTACATCAAAACTGTGGATGCTACCTTTTCCCAAAACTTTTACAACTTAGAATCATTTTGTTTACTGCAGAGGGGTTGGACTGGATGACCTTCAGAGGTCCCTTCCAACCCGACCATATGGTTCTATGGTTCTATGACTCTATGATTCCATGACTCTATGGTTCTGTGATTTTATAGTTCTATGATTTTATGACTCTATGACTCTATGGTTCTATGATTCTATGATTCCATGACTCCGTGGTTCTATGATTCTATGACTCTATGATTTTATGACCCTGTGGTTCTATAGTTCTATGATTCTGTGATTCTATGGTTCTATGATTCTATGATTCTATGGTTCTATGGTTCTATGATTCTATGATTCCATGATTCTATGGTTCTATGATTCTATGATTCCATGATTCTATGGTTCTATGGTTCTATATTTCTGTGGTTCTATGATTCCATGATTCTATGGTTTTATGGTTCTATGATTCTATGGTTCTATATTTCTGTGGTTCTATGATTCTATGGTTCTATGATTCTATGGTTCTATATTTCTCTGGTTCTATGATTCTATGGTTCTATGAATCTATGATTCCATGGTTCTACAAATCCATGATTCTACAATTGCAACAGGTACAATTTTGTTTTCAGCCAGGAGAACTCTTACATCTCATGTGACTGGAGCTGAATTCTGTCATATTTTAAGAACAATGTTTTGTTTTGCCCTGTTAACTAAGAATAAAAAGGTAAAATAATGAAAAAGTATATTAATTCTTCTGATTGTGACTGTTCCATTTCTACAGGGTATTTCTTTCCTCAAGAAACATTACTTCATGAACCATGAAACATAAGAATTGCCATTGCAAATTTGTTAATTACACATTTACTGGAGCAGCTAGGAATTGTCCAGCCTCTCAGAGACAAGCCTTGATCCCACAAAATGTGTCTTGGGTTTATAGGAAGTGAGACAGATGCTCTCCACCCCTTCCCAAAGGAATAATGAAAATGGTCCTCACAGGAATGGAAAGAATTGGAAATTTAAATGGAAGTGCTGTTTGTAACTGCACATAACAGTACAAAAGCATACAAAAAATACCCAACAATCCATGTTCAGAACAACTCTCCAGCCTGGGTTTCTCCAAAAACCTCACAAGGCCATTGCCTTCCTGTGGTAGTTTTAAAGTGTTTAAGTTTTTTTCACAGAGTTCGAGCAGAAAAGTAAAAGAATGCAAATAAATCACAGGTGGATATAAGAAAGCAAAATGAAGATTATTCTAAACACTTCCATTGGAGAGATAGAAACCTTTAAGATTCAGTACTCAAAACAAAGTTCAGTCTGTCTGGTGTTTTTCTGCTGGGCAGTCTAGCAGGGTGTTTCTGCATTTCTCTTCTTGCTTTCTTCACTGAAGTAGATAACAAACTGATCTTGAAAGCTAAGTTCTAACAGCCTCTCTGCCTCTTGTTTTTCTTCCTTTTGCCAGGCAGGGAAGTGGGAGGCAGAGGGACATCTTTCCTGGCTTTGGCTTTTGTGCTGTTTTTGTTAATTGTACATATTTGTAAATAGTGTATATTTGTAGATATTCATTGCATTCCATGGTAGATTGTAGTTTTTGCTTGTAAACTACAGCCTCATTTGCTTCCAAGCTGAGATAGTCTGGTGTTGTTGATGTGGGGAGGAGATTTCCAACCACCACACTTCCAAAAACCTTCCACCAAACCAGGCTCTAAAATCCCAGGCCTGCATGCCCCTTTCCCCCATTCCCTCTGCTCCCCCCACACTAAGTCTGAACTGGCAGCTCTGCCAAGGCTGCAAACCTCCCCTGCAAGTCACAAGAGATATCAGTCCATGCCGTGTCCCCAGGAGAAGAGAGGGAGGAAAAGGTCAGAACAAAGAGAAAATGTCCATTTTATAGAGATGCAGGGCTTTTGGGAATGAAATAACCTAGATTACACTTTCCAGTCCATCCCTGGACCTTTCTGGTCCTCCTGGAGGTCCTCAACTCTTAAAGTGGTTCTTAAAGGCATCCAGCCTTAAACCTGTGACAAGATGTGAGGCTCTTTGATGCATGAATAGGACAGGATTTTTGTAATCATTCTATGCATCTACAAAAGGTAGATTTTTTTACATTCAGAATCAAAGAATCACAGAATTAACCTGGTTGGAGAAGACCTTCAAGATCATCAAGTCCAACCTATCACCCAACACCATCTAATCAACTAACCCATGGCACTAAGTGCCTCATCCAGTCTTATTTTAAACACTTCCAGGGATGGTGACTCCACCACCTCCCTGGGCAGCACATCCCAATGGCCAGTTGTAACAGGCTGCTTTATGGACAATGAACTTGAGGTAAAAGGAATGGAGGATGTACAGAAAACCAAACTAGCACATACAGGTCTCAGCACTGTGGAGTAGGAGTAGACGAAAGGTGACTTTCAAAGGAAATTGATTAAATAGATGTCCTTTGACAGTGCTGTTTGCCTGCCACACTAAGCTGATGTTCACTTTCATTTGTTATCTTTAGTGAAAGAATGATCTTTTCATGCTGCTTGTTACAGCTAGAAAATGACATAGTGACTCGAAGTAGTTTTAATTTTATCTGCAGCAAGAATAATTAGCACCCTGGAATCAAAGCTGCTTTATGCCATAAGTTAATACTCTTCAGTTGCTTAGGATCCTTCCACTGCATGGCTTTGCCCTTAATGTCGTCAGACAGAGTCCTCAATAAAAGGAAGCAGCAGCAGAAATAAGTTTAGACAACCTTTGACATAGATGTACAACCTTAATAAACACTGGGTAAACAACAGCAGGGATGGTAATCATCCTTGCCTGCTCAGGCAGAAGAAGAGTGTTTGACTAGATAGACCCAAAAACCTGATTCAGGCTGACTTTAGGCAGGCAAAGCTTTCTTCCCCTAATATATATTTTTGTGATTAAAACCTGACTATAAGCAAATAATCCTGTAGATTTAATGTGAGGTCCTGTACCACCTCTTTTTATCTTTGTCTGTGGTTTGGAGCATTTCTACAAACAACAGGACATGGTGTTTAAATATGATTTAATGTACCTTTCTTAACTAAACCTATATTTTTTATCTTTCCTTGAACAGTTTGGTTCAGCAGGAGGTCCAGAAGCTAACCCAAGACCAGGAGATACTTTCTTTCAGCCCATTGTCAGCTCCTTGTGAAGTGAGTTGAAATACAACCCCCCTCCAACATGAAATTGCCAGACCAGCTCAGTTGAAAGCAAATGAAACTTTACAGGCAAAACTACAATCTAAAATATGAAATGCAATGAATGTGTACAAAATATACACTATTTATATGTACTGAAAATTTATAAACAACAGAAGAACCCCCCTGGACAAAACCAAGGGGTTACCAACAGCTTCCCCCTCCCTGCTCCCTTCCTCCACCTTATACAAGGTAAAAGAGAGAGAGAGAGAAGAGCAGAGAGGAGGCTGATAGTACTTAGCCACAACAAAGAGATGCAGCCAAGGTCAGCAAGCTAACAGAAGCACCAGCTAGAGTGAAGAAGCCAAAAAGAAGAAAGAGTTAGTATACACAACTAACTTTATGTTAGATATGAGACCAGTTTGGTTATTTAGATGTTATAATCAGTTTCCTTTTGCATCCAGTGGTAATTTATTTACATTCTGTCAATTTCTGTTCAAGATCTGTGGAAAATTTTCTAGGCAGAACCTACAACTACCACAGAGGGGAATGTGTGGTTTCTTGTGGATGGCTCCATGTAAGAAGATAGTCAGGAATGCATTTACTGGTGAGGAAGACAGAATGGCAGGGGGGCACAGAGCAATAAACATGATCGTAGCAGCCACATTGTGAGTCTAGTCTCTGAGTACTTTCTTGATAGTCTTTGTATTTTTCCTGCCTCAATGCAATAGTATTCCTTGTCTTACCTTCTCTGGGAGAGTTATTGCAAGAGGACACAGTCTCAAGCTGTGCCAAGGGAAGTTTAGGCTCAAGGGGAGGAGAAAGTTCTTCACAGAAAGAGTAATTGGCCATTGGGATGTGCTGCCCAGGGAAGTGGTGGAGTCGCAGTCCCTGGAGGTGTTAAAAAAAATGCTTGGATGTGGCACTTGGAGCCATGGTTTAGTTGTGAGGAGGTGTTAGGTATTAGGTAATAGGTTGGACTTGATGATTTCTGAGGTCTTTTCCAAAATTGGTTGATGACTCTGTGATTCTGTGGGTGGTGTGCAGGTGGGCCTGAGTATCTGTCACGGATGAATAAGTCTGACACAGTTTGCTTTATTAACAAAATGAGATAAATCAAAGGCTGACTTTAGCAGCACTTACTGTAACAAGTGATTTAGTAGAACAGTGACTTAATTACTGGTTTGAGGATGACAAGAATCACACTAATTTATCACAAGGCATCTCTGATGAGAGCAGGTCTAAACACAAAGTATACAGACACAGCAATAGCTGACTAATGAGATAAGTAAATGCCAACACTGGTAAAAGCAAAGGTATAAAATAAAACACCTAGAGAAGTAGAGAGGTGGGTATAAGAGACTAGCCTGTAGGCAAAGTGTCCCTCTGAGTTTAGAGGAAATATGCATTTCTTAATAGGTATTAGTTGAGTCTCCAACAGGTGGTCTTGCCCAGCCCTTTTGCTGACTTTGTTGGCAGGTGGTCCTGAGAAGCATTCCAACTGAGAGAAGATGCTGGATGGAGCCCACTGCCATCCAGGAGAGCTCAAAGGGTCTACTTTTGGATCACTATGCACACAGTCTGAGATGGCTTTTGTCAAGTACTTTTCCATTTTGGCCTAGCTTGAGTGTTGCAGTAGTCTGCTTTGTTCAAGTCCTGGATCTGAGGGTCTTGGTATCCTCCCTCTGGGCCATGACTTTGGTATAAGTGTAGTAGGTTGTAAGAAGGTCGACTTTTAGTCCAAGATGATAAGGATGGGAGTAGGAGCCAAGTGTGCTAAGGGTGCCCCTCAGCTTCCTGGCCCATTGCTGGGAGTAACTGTCCTTATTGACTCCATCAATAGAGAAGGCAGGAGCCAGGTACCTTATGGACCTTCACACTCTGGCAGAGAGCCTTTTGCAATTCTTCTGTGGGGGAGTTGTACCCTGTCTTGAGCAGCTCGTGAGTGGAGGAGAATCATTCCACCACAGTATCAGAGAACAGCACATGAACTTATTCTCAGCCAATCTGTGGAATGCTAGTAACAGGTTTCTTCCATTTCAAGGATATGATGATACACAGAATCATAGAATTATCAGGGTTAGAAGGGACCTCAAGCGTCATCCAGTTCCAACCCCCCTGCCATGGACAGGGACACCTCACACTAGAGCAGGTTGCTCACAGCCACATCCAGCCTGGCTGCAAAAACCTCCAGGGATGAGGCTTCCACCACCTCCCTGGGCAACCTGTTCCAGTGTCTCACCACCCTCATGGGGAAGAACTGCTTCCTAACATCCAATCTGAATCTACCCATTTCTTTTTTTGTTCCATTCCCCTCAGTGCTATTATTACCTGACACCCTAAAAAGTCTTTCCCCAGCTTTCTTGTAGCCCCCCTTAAGATACTGGAAGGGCACAATAAGGTCTCCTCAGAGTCAGTTACTACTTTATACATTTTTCACCTGCTGCTTAATATGTTGCTGCTATGACCAGCAACATAAGCTTCTTGAAGAGCCATAACAATTTCTTTAGCAAAACATTTTTTTCCCCCTCACTGCTGTTCTGTTGTCAGTAATTCTGTGGTCTTCATTGCTGTAATCTGATTTGGATAGCAATCTGCCTGTGAAGCAGATGGCACACTTTGTCACTCCTACAGGATCTACAGGCTAGGACTAATCGAAAATTCTCCTGGAGTGCTCAGAATTAAGCTTTGCTCTCATCACCCCCACAAAAGAAGAACCTGCTTATTTGCACAACTGGAAAAGCCTCACTGGCTGGGGTTGTAGAGATGAATACATCCCATTGCCAAGTTTCTGAGGCACCAGAGGTCAGTGACTCTTTGTAGGGCTCTGACATTGCTCTGTGGCTCTGCTGGCAACTTGCTTTTAGTTCCTCTTCCAAATAGTTTGGCCTCTTGCTGTGAAAAGACACTTTCACACAATTTCCAATCCATTAAGGAAGTGTCTGCCTGGCAGTTCCAATCCATATGAGCCTGTGCATTCCCACTCCACATGAACTTATGTGCTTTTCTTTTTATCTTCTCTCCTCTCACTCTCTACCTTACAGCATAGAGAAGAATCATTTTTGCAAGGTGAAGAAAAAGAGAAGAAGAGATAGTACAGACTAAAGGCAACAATTCTTTCCTCTCCAGAAATACAGATTTTGCAATAACACTGCTAATGGTCATTGTTCTTCCTGTTCCAGACATGAAATCAAAGCAGGTCTTCTCTTTCAAGGTCTGCCTGTGGGTTTGGTATGACCTTTATGGTAGAGCTTAAAGTCTTTGTTTCAAATATTTTTATATGATTTGATTTTCACTTTCACCTCTAATAAGAGGTGGTAAGAGATACCTTAGAAGAGCATATCCTCTCCTATTCTCAGCACTCTGTACTTTGAACCTTTGTGCATCCTACAATTTTTCCTGAAGTTCTGTTAGCATAGTATGCAGCTTGTCCTTGCTTCCTCTTTAAAGAGATACCTACAGTAAAGAAATAATTGAGGAGACCAGCTCCAGTGCAGATAAGTCTGCACTAGGGATCACAGGTTCACTGGATATTAGGGGTTGAAGATCATCGAGTCCAACTCCCTGCCAGAGCAGGACCAAAGAATCTAGCACAGCTCACACAAAAATGCATCCAGACAGGGCTTGAAAGTCTCCAGAGAAAGAGACTCCATATCCTCTCTGGGGAGCCTGTTCCAGTGCTCTGTGACCCTCACAGTGAAGAAGTTCCTCCTCATGTTGAGGTGGAACCTCCTGTGCTGGAGTTTATATCTATTACCCTTTGTCCTATCGCAGGGTGCAAATGAGCAGAGCCTGTCCCCCCTCTCCGACCCCCAGCCCTCAGATATTTATAAACATTTATTAAATCCCCTCTCAGTCTTCTCTTCTCCAGACTAAACAGCCCCAGGTCTCTCAGCCTCTCCTCATAGGGCAGTGCTCCAGTCCCTTCATCATCCTCATAGCTCTCCTTTGGACTCTCTGCAGTAGATCCCTGTCCCTCTTGAACTGGGGAGCCCAAAACTGGACACAATATTTCAGGTGTGGTCTCACCAGGGCAAAGCAGAAGGGGAGGAGAACCTCTCTCAATTTGCTCTCAAAGAAGGGCTATCAAGGAGCACTTCTGGAGGCTTTTTGAAGCCAGGAAAGCATCTCACCTGTGCTGGGCATAGGCTGATGAGGTGGCATGGGCAGAACCAGCACCACCTGGAGCAGATCTAAACAGGGCATCAGCACACCAACAGCTACTCACCAAGACCACAACCTCCCTCGTAAAAGAAATCCTTTGGGAGAGCAGCACTGAGCAAACAAGCAGCGAGTGGACATCATCCAGGGCATTCCAGTTTGTGACAAAGGACACATGGGCAGGCTGCTGAGAGTTAAGTTCAGTTGGTGGTAACTGGTTCCCCCTCCTGGCCTGAGAGTTGAACACAAGTAGTGATCATCACCCTCCAGGAAGAGGACTTAGCCATAGTTACCACTTGGCTGAAAGCAGTTGCCAGAAGGAATGTGGGGACCCAGATGGAGTTCCCACACAAACATGCAGCTGTGCAGGTCTCTGGCTGCAGAGGGTTCCTGAGCCTGATGCTCATACCAGAGGGCAACAGAGCCAGAACCTGTGTGCAGTGTGGCCATGTGAAAGATCTACTCAGGAGGTGGCAGAGCTGGGGGAGAAATTGGAAAGGTTAAGGAATATGAGGAAGTGTGAGAAAGAGGGGGAAAGCTGGGTGGAGTCATACTTGGAAGCAAAGGCAAGAGTTTGTTGTAGACCATCCAATGGGGATGATAAGATTGATGAAGCAGTTAAGACAGATAAGCAGTTGGGAGAGGTTTCACAATGGTTACCTCTTGTTCTCATGGAGGACACTGAGGACAGGTGATGGGCTAATCTCTTTTCAGTGGTGCACAGTAATAATCATAGAATCATAGAATCCTAGAATCAGTCAGGGTTGGAAGGGACCACAAGGATCATCTAGTTCCAACCTCCCTGCCATGGGCAGGGACACCTCACACTACATCAGGCTGGCCAGAGCCTCATCCAGCCTGGCCTTAAACACCTCCAGGGATGGGACTCAACCACCTCCCTGGACAACCCATTCCAGGCTCTCACCACTCTCGTGGGGAAGAACTTCTTCCTCACTTCCAGTCTGAATCTCCCCACTTCCAGCTTTATTCCATTCCCCCTAGTCCTATCACTACCTGATAGCCTAAAAAGTCCCTCCCCAGCTTTCCTGTAGGTCCCTTCAGATATTGAAAGGCCACAATAAGGTCACCTCGGAGCCTTCTCTTCTCCAGGTTGAACAGCCCCAACTCTCTCAGTCTCTCCTCA
>VXBD01014279.1:45821-113763 GCA_013399975.1 Indicator maculatus
CTCTCCTCTCCTCTCCCCCAGCTCCCTCAGCCTATCCTCATAGCAGAGGTGCTCCAGCCCTTGGAGCAACTTTGTGGCCCTCCTCTGGACTTGTTCCAACAGCTCTGTGTCCTTCTTACGATGGGGACACCAGAACTGGATGCAGTAGTCATGGTGGGGTCTCACAAGAACAGTATGAAGGGGAAGAATCACCTCTCATGTTTTGAGTGTTAATCACAGAATCACAGAATCAATAAGGTTGGAAAAGACCTCAAGGATCATCAAAGTCCAACCTGTCACCCAAGACCTCATGACCACTAAACCATGTCACCAAGTGGCACATCCAATCCCCTCTTGAACACATGCAGGGATGGTGACTCCACCACCTCCCTGGGCAGCACATTCCCACATCTAATATATAAGTAATGCCTCCCTATATCCTTTAACTCACAGTACTGCTCCAATCAGAAGATTAGTGACTAAAGCTAGCATTTAGATTTTTTTTATCTAAACAGGAACATGAGAGTTTTGATATGGTCAGACCTGCCTGTACTGTAATTCAATAAGGAGGAAACTAAACTGAGGAAAGAAGAAAAGAGGAGGAAAATATATTTTATTTTATTTTTTTTCACCTGCTCATTAGAAAGAGCTGAGCTGAGCTGGGACTGTTGCTAGTGGAATTCACAGTGATGTCCCATTTTTCTCTGTCATACTTATCTTCCCACTGTATTTTGTCACCTGGAATAGAAATATTATGTAGCTAATGTCTCTGGTCTGAGTTTTGTCTAGAAAGAACCTTTCCCAGAAGGCAGTTTGGAAGGGAAGCTTAAACAGTCTGAAATTATTCACCTGAAAAGACTAATTCTCTGTTGCTCACATAGACACCTAGGGAGGCTAGATGGGAGATTTGGAACACTCAAGTTGTGTAATGTCAACCCCCTCAGCTCCCTCAGTTAGGCAGAATGTTACCCCCTGCCCATGCTAGCTAACACAGATATTTTGCCTGATCCTGGTTTTGAACTCCAGAAGTTATTGGACGTATCTCCATCCAGACATCTGCATTCTGCCTGATGGTCTGAGAGAGACAGCAGTGAAAATAAAATTAGTAGGTTGGGCATGACTTGCAGTTGGGAAGTAGAAACTAAACCTTTTTGATTTGACTTGCTTCTATGTATATCTGTCTTAAGCTGCCTGTGTCTCAATGCATTTTTCATCTTATTTCCTCCCTGTGCCCTCCTGAGGAGGAGGAGGATTGAGAGAGCAGCTTTGTGGCTCTGACCTGCCAAGGTCAACACACCACAATATTCATTAAGACTTTTTAAAACAATCATTGAGTCAAAAATAAGGAACAAATGGAGATTAAAAAAGAAAATAAAAATCTTTCCAGTTGTTTTTCTTTGTAACTTGAGAATTTAGAATCCTTGAGCAGCTCAACAAATCATTCAAACCAGTACTCCTCTAAGTACCTTCATCCTGTTTAAGGATTATAGAAGTTGTTGCTTCCAGAATGAACAATTCATTAAATAATTTGATGTGAATGGAAGGGATTTTTTTTTCTTTTAGTTTAACCAAAAGTTTTAGTAGAAAACCACACTTCATTCCCTCACTGGAAGTCAGTTTTGTGACTTCTCATCCAAATTATTTTGAGAAGTGGAGCAAGGCAGATTTCCTGTGTAGTGATTAGTAGGTTTAAAAGCATTAAAAGTGAACCACAGCCTAATTTCATAAAAGAGGGAGTGCTTTTCCCATTTTTGCTGCCCACTATCCACATAAATCAAATTTTTGAAAGCTGTTTGTCCCCATTTCCTGCCTGTAAGTATTAAAAATGAGATGTGTGGCTTCCCTGCTAATCTGGGGTTGCAGGAAAGCAACAAAAAGTTGCAGGAAAGCAACAAAAAATTGCAGAAAACAAACAAAAAGTTGCAGAAAACCAACAAAAAGTTGCAGAAAACCAACAAAAAAGTAGCAGAAAAACCAAAGAGATTCTCTTGCTTTTTTCTGCTGATTTTGCTCAAATGTGAATTTCAAAGTCCAGCAAAAGGAACCTGTAGATGTTTGGAAGCTTTTTATACTTTCGTTATTTTCCCTCAAAATCAAAAAATAATGGAGATACAAGACACACAGAGAAAAAGGCCAAGTAGTGAACAGTGGAACAAGATATCCAGTGAGTTGGGTTCTGGAGGAGTGTTTAGAGTCTCTGATTTCTAAAAGAGATGCAGTTTCACAGTGAAGGTGCTTCTGCAGAGTGACATTAACAGGATCACCCTCTTCTGTCTTGCTATGTGCAACGTCTGATACCCTTTGAGCCTTTATCTCTTTCAAGTCTGCCTGACATTGCTGTGGGTGTTAAAACAGTATTAGGGATGAAAGACACACAGAGTGCAATCTGTGTTCTGACTTCCCCAGACCTACTCTTGAGAAGACTGAGAGGGGATCTGATCCATGTCTATAAACATCTGAGGGGTGGGTGTCAAGTGGAGGGGGCCAATTTCTTTCTGGTGGTGTGCACTAATAAGAGAAGAAACAACAAGTTCAAGCTTGAACATAGAAGATATCACCTCAACAGAAGGAGAAACTTCTTCACAGTGAGGGTGACAGAGAATGGAACAGGCTGCTCAGAGAGGTTGTGAAGTCTCCTTCTTTAGAGACTTTCCAAACCCACCTGGATGCATTCCTGTGGGGATTACCCTAAGTGATCCTGCTCTGGCAGGGGGGTTGGACCTGATGATCTCTTGAGGTCCCTTCCAACCTCTAATGTACTATGATACTATGTGATACTGTGACTTCAAAAGGCAAAAGCACTTCTTTTATTTCATATTTATGGGTCTTTAACAAATTGTGTGAACAATAAAAGCATTATATAGAATAACCAGGGGCAGGAGAGTTAAATGTACATTACTATAGGAGTTTCATACCCTAATTACCCTTCTGGAAATCCAGACCAGTCTCGAGCAATGCATGCCCTTCAGCTCACGTGGATTTTCATTTATGAGGCAGGTTCTTCAGTCAAAACTCAGGTAGGTCTGAAATCATCAGCCAGTCTCCCTTTTTGTTATGTCCATGTCATATTCTGCAAAGTCAGCCACCAACGTGGCATATGCAGAAGTATTGAAGCAGTTGCTACAGAAGTTTGTAGGGAAAGGTGGAAGGGAGAGCAATACTTTGGTAGGAGCTTGTGGTAGGTGCCCCAGCAAAGACCAAAACCTACAGAAACATCTTGAAACCTACAGAAATCTCTTGAAACATCTCTAGCATTGATTCACAGCTCTCTGCAGTGGTGGTTATCACATACACACTTCACTTGAGAGACAAGGGCCTCAGGCAAAAGGGCACTTCAGTGCAGAGAAACTTCTAGACCATATATAACTACAGGCCAGATTCAACTATGGGTATAAAAGAAGCCCCTGTCAAGGGCTGATTCAACCAATCCTCCTTGGAGCAGAGGGTCTGCAGGTGGGGACTCTCTCCTTGGGACTGAATGCAACCCAAGGAAACTCCTCCAGTTTGAAAGCTTTCATCTTAAAAGTGAGCAATTGCACATTTTGGATCCTCATTTCTCTAACTCAAGAATTCCTGAGTTGACTGTTTGCAGCATTAATTCCATCTGACATCCTGAACCTGCAGCTTACTGACGTCTGTTGAAGTGCTAATGATTTTGATTAGAATGAGCTTCATTCCTAGCTTATCCCCTGCTCAACAACTTTGGTTAGAATATATTTCCTTCTTGAGTTTGTCACCTACCCAGTTTGATTTTATAAGCCTCTGTGACAAAGGAGATAGCCTGCATTGATTTCGTTAGAGTGCATTTATTTGCATTATTAGGTTGCCCAGGGAGGTGGTAGAAGCCCCATTACTGGAGGACTTTAAGGACAGGCTGGATGTGTCTCTGGGCAACCTGAGCTAGTGTGAGGTGTCCCTGCCCATGGCAGGGTGGTTGGACCTAGATGATCCTTGAGATCCCTTCCAACCCTGACAATTCTACGATTCTATGATTTGCAGCTCTCTGCAGATAAACCAAAGTGCTTGGCAATCTACCAGGACATTTCGCTGGGCACCTGTGATTCAGAAAATTTCAATAACCTCTGGAATTATTCACACAGAGAAATTCACACACATGCTCATCCATGCACACTTGAAATGCTATGGAGTGGATGTTAGAACTTCAGGATTTAATTTTCTTTCTTTTTAATTTTTTTTTCAAGCTATGTAGCTGCTGTAAACATAATTTTTTTCTCTGCTTTTAATAACCTATGTGCATATAAAGACTGCCACTGAACTCTAATTTAAGACTATTGAAGTCAGAGGAGTTATAAGAGACAATAGTTTAGTTTAGTTGGTTTAGGAATTGAAGTCAGTGGAGCTATAGCAGACAACAGTTTAGTTTATTTGGTTTAGGAATTGAAGTCAGTGGAGCTATAACAGACAACAGTTTAGTTTATTTGGTTTAGGAATTGAAGTCAGTGGAGCTATAGCAGACAACAGTTTAGTTCATTTGGTTTAGGACTTAAAGTCAGTGGAGTTACAGCAGGCAACAGTTTAGTTTATTTGGTTTAGGAATTGAAGTCAGTGGAGTTACAGCACAGAACAGTTTAGTTTATTTGGTTTAGGAATTGAAGTCAGTGGAGTTACAGCAGACAACAGTTTATTTGGTTTAGGAATTGAAGTCAGTGGAGTTACAGCAGGCAATAGTTTAGTTTAGTTTATTTGATTTAGGAATTCAATCCACCTCCTGTGTAAGGAATAATTAATCTAAGATGCAGCTGAAGTAATTAGGCATTCTTATATGATGACTTATAAGTAAATAATCTGAACATGTTTTTACTTGTTTTTATTTAGCAAACAGTTTAGACTGTTAATTAGCTTTAATTCTGAGTTAAAGTCTGTGTCAGCTGGTGGTATTAGATATATACATGGTATTAACCCTGTGCTTATCTGTTTTACTGGAGGTGAAAATCTCTGAACCCAGAAAAACATGAGGAAAAATGCTTTAATGAACAATTTATCACTCTGAAAAGGAGACTTAAGATAAATTATGGTAGCAGAATGTGACCTTTGTAAATCAGATCAGTGTAAATCCAGCTTTCAAAAAACAACATTTATTCCTCAGCTCCTCTTCCTGTTAGAAGTCAGTTATGTCAAAACAAGCTGCCATTTAGTGCAAAAAATTAAAAAGCTTTTATAACTAATGAAAACCTGTTGGAAATGCAAAGGAGTTATGTCAAAACAAGCTAACACTCAGTACAAATAAAAGCTTTTACAACTAATGAAAACCTTCACAGTGACCACTTAATAAGCTGAAAGTAAATAATGCATAGAGCTAGGTGGAATTTTCTAGCATGCATAATGGCAGTAAATAAAAACCTGCAAATGAGTACATCTGAATCTGGGTTGTTTGCATAGGAGCTGATTTTGTCATCTGCTTACTATACCTAATAACATAGCACAAGTTTACAGTGCCTTAATTGGTTTAGGTTATTGGCTCTTAAGCATACAGTGTGTAATTGCTCCTTGATATACAGAACTCAAGGTTGACTGCAACATAATTTGCATTTCATCTTCCATTTCAGTGGCTCTCTTAATTCCATTCTATCATTCCTATCAATAAAAGACTCAGTGACACTAAATGAGCATTGAAGAGAATTTGTCTTGAATTCTCTGCTTGGTGGCTTCTGTCCCATTTTGCATCGGTTGTCAGCATGGGAGAAACAACCATGGCTGGAAACTGTCCCCTCCACGTTCTGAACTGCCTCACTAAAGAACAGAGATATTAATTAATTTTCTCTGTTTCCTTCTCTTTCAGAGCATTTTTAGCCCAACATTCTGAACTATCCCTCTAAAGAACAGAAATATTAATTAATTTTCTTTATTTCCTTCTCTTTTAGAGCATTTTTAGCCCAACATTCTGAACTGCCTCACAAAAGAACATTGATTTTAATTAATTTTCTCTGTTTTCTTCTCTTTCAGAGCATTTTTAGCCCAACATTCTGAACTGCCTCACTAAAGAACAGAGATATTAATTAATTTTCTCTCTTTCCTTCTCTTTTAGAGCATTTTTAGCCCATTCTGTTTATCACTTCAAATTTCAGACTTCCTTAGATTCCAGAACAACTACAGTTTTCCAGGAAAGGAAGGTACAAAATTCATTAGTCTCATATCAGACAACAAGCAACCACTGACCAATATCTGGAAGCTCTTCACCATGAGAGTGGTGAGAGCCTGGAATGGGTTGTCCAGGGAGGTGTTTGAGGCCCCATCCCTGGAGGTGTTTAAGGCCAGGCTGGATGAGGCTCTGGCCAGCCTGATGTAGTGTGAGGTGTCCCTGCCCTTGGCAGGGGGGTTGGAACTGGATGATCCTTGTGGTCCCTTCCAACCCTGACTGATTCTATGATTCTGTGATTATGAAACTTCCCTTAGTCGTTTGAAGCAATTTATTTCTTCAAATTGTGTGTTTAGTCTCCAATGCAAATGTGATATCAGGATATCTTGCAAATGGAGGCATAAAAACTTGAGGCTCAAAGGGTCTCTTATTTGAAGACATTCAGCCCACAGCTAACTCACTGAATGGTCAATATCTACATATTATGAAGAGAAGAGTGACATTTAAAGAAAGGTTACTAGAGACATTCATTCCAGGAATACAGTAACTGGGAATTCACACATGTCCCATGGGATCAGACTCTGAAATACACATCTTGTTTTCCTTATTTAAAAACCAAACCAAACCAACAAAAACCCCTAAACAAAACAAAATAAACAAAAAGCAAACCAAACAAAAAAAGAGGAAAAGAGAAAAACAAAATTAGGAAAAAAAATAAAGGGAAAAAGAGAGAGAGAGAAAAACGAAAGGGAAAAAGAGAGAGAAAAACAAAAGGAAAGGAAAGGAAAGGAAAGGAAAGGAAAGGAAAGGAAAGGAAAGGAAAGGAAAGGAAAGGAAAAAAGAGAGGGAGAAATCAGAGAATCACAGAGTGTTAGGGCCTGGAAGGGACCTTGAAAGATCATCTAGTGCAAAAAAACCTGCCAGAGCAGGATCAAAAAAGAAAAAATATCTACAGACAGACTTAGTGAGAAGACTTGATGGTACCAAAAGTCAATTTAAATATGAAAACCAACCCAAACACTACAAGGTACATCCACTGCTTGAGTTTCACATGCTCCAGATTTGAAGCTTTGCCTACTTTGCTTGAGGCCAATGCCAATTTTTTCTAGCTGATTTCAACCCATGCCAGGAATGACAGCTGAGAGCTGTTTCTGTGTGCCATCAGCACTGCAAAAACGGAGAGGATTGGTTTTGAAGTAAAACCACCACGAGAAAAGGGAAGAGCAGAATTATGATCTGTGAAAAAGTAGTGGGTTTTAGCTTATACAGATACAGGACAGCTTTTATACAGTTTGGGATCAGGTCAGATATCTGGAAAAGAGATCCTCCCAGAGCTTAATTACACTCTGAAGAGATTAGTCTGGAAAGCATGACAAACGGTGCTTTGCTTCCAAAAGTCACACAAAGGGTCGGTCTCACCTGACTTTGTTAAAAGGATCTCAAGTAACCTCACATTAACAGGTTGACCTGAAAGCTGCAGCAGCACGAATAAATGCCTAACATTTTAAGGAGCTCATTAAAATGAGCTTAAACTCATGCACAGCAATGCTTACAAAGATAATGGAGACAGGACGGTGGGGATGTTTATTTTGTTCAGAGGCAGAATTCATATGTAGGTCTTACCACCAATTCAGCACCTAGTGTGAGAATAACTGAGTCATAGAATCATAGAATCATAGAATCAACCAGGTTGGAAGAGACCTCCAAGATCATCCAATCCAACCCAACACCTATCACACTAACCTCCAAGACCATCCAGCACAACCTGTCACCCACCCATACCCAATCAACTAGACCATGGCACTAAGTGCCTCATCCAGCCTTTTCTTGAACATCTCCAGGGATGGCGACTCCACCACCTCCCTGGGCAGCCCATTCCAATGGGCAATCACTCTCTCTGTGAAGAACTTCCTCCTAATATCCAGCCTATACCTACCCTGGTTCTGTTGCTGGTTGCCTGGGAGAAGAGACCAACCCCCACCTGGCTACAACCTCCCCTCAGGTAGTTGTAGACAACAATGAGGTCATCCCTGAGCCTCCTCTTCTCCAGGATAAAAAGACCAGACTTCCAGTACATTGGAGTTCTGTAATACAATCAGAGAGTGTTGACACTTCCAGTGCCTTGGGGAGGGACTTTTTAGGCTATCAGGTAGTGATAGGACTGGGGGGAATGGAATAAAGCTGGAAGTGGGGAGATTCAGGCTGGATGTGAGGAAGAAGTTCTTCCCCACGAGAGTGGTGAGAGCCGGGAATGGGTTGCCAGGGAGGTGGTTGAGGCTCCATCCCTGGAGGTGTTTAAGGCCAGGCTGGATGAGGCTCTGGCCAGCCTGATCTAGTGTGAGGTGTCCCTGGCCATGGCAGGGGGGTTGGAACTGGATGATCCTTGTGGTCCCTTCCAACCCTGACTGATTCTATGATTCTAAGATTCTATAACAACAGGCAGAAGTCCCTGGAGTTGCTCAGGTGTAGTAACATGCTATAAGATATAAAAGTAATGAGAGCTGGAGAATAATTGAAGATCAAAGTTCTGCTCCTGTAGCCCAGACCAGTCAGGTCTTTTTTTTCAGCTCATACACTGTGTACTTGTGAGATCCTGCCTTTGTAATGTTGTTTTTGCAACTTCCATACCTATGGAAAATATATGTGGGTGGTTTTCAGCCTGCACAAGCCAGGTACACCCTTAAAGCCCAGATCTCTGCTAGCAGATGATGGAGGTTAGGAGAAGCCCAGTCTTGAGGGATATTAATAAACTGATTTTAAAGGGAATCACTTAGGATTCCCTTTAGTATCACTTAGGACTTAGTGATACTATTAGCCCTTAGTATCACTTAGGACTTCAATAAAATCTGTTTTGCACCAAATTTATTGCTGGATTAAATGAAGTCCCTGATGTCTGCTGGAAATAAAACACAGCAGAGAGGGAACAGTTGCAGAGGTTCCTAGAGTGTGTAGAGGATAATTTCCTGATACAACTGGTGATGGAGCCAAGTAGAGAAGGCTCCTTGCTGGCCCTCCTGTTTGTGAACAAAGAAGGACTTGGTGGCGGTGCAATGGTTGGGGCCATCCTGGGCACAGCAATTGCAGAATGGAGTTCTCAGCTTTTGGAGAAGTAAAGAGCAGGGTCAGCAGAACTGCCACTTGGCACTTCCAGCAGGCAGACTTTGGCTTGTTTCAGAGCCTAGTGGACACAGTCCTTTGGGAGGCAGTCCTGAAGGGCCAAGGAGCCCAGGAAGGTTGGACACTTTTCAAGAGGGAACTCTTAAAGGCACAGGAAAAGGTTGTCCTCACCTGCTGAAAGATGAGTTGGCAGGGAAGAAATCAGGCCTGGATAAATAGAAAGGTTTGTTTGCTGCTCAGGAGGGAAAGGAGTCTGTGGTCATTGGAGGAAGGGGCAGGACACTCAGGAGGACTACAAGATTGTCATGAGACTATGCAGGGAGAAATTAGAAGAGCCAACAACTCCAGCTCCCTCAGCCTGCCCTTGTAACAGAGGTGCTCCAACCTCCTTTTCTCTCAATAAAATATTCTTCAGCATCTGAAAGTTACTAATATGTACAAAACCTATTCCTCTTTCATAATTTCAGCAAAATAATTATAGATCTGGATTTCTAGGGCTGAAGAAAATATCTGTACAATACTCCTCATGAGTCTGAGTATTTCATTCACACAAGTACAGCTCTGAGGTCCACCACGGATGCATTGGCAAGCTATGGGTCATTAGCAAAATGTGAGTAAACACAGAATCCACAACAGGCTGAACATTTTATTCTTCCTCCAGATGGTTAATTAAATATTTGAAAGCACAGCATGACCAAAGTATGCCAAGATTGTGTACTTAATGGCACTGATGGTGGGAGAGGCTTAATTGTTTTATTCCTCTCTTTTGTCATTGATTAAAATAATGTCCTTCAGTAAAACCTGGCATTGGTCAGCATCTCATGATTTGCTCTTAGTTGATAATTATGTCACCTTATCTTAAAAGGATTGAAAAGGATAATTTGCTGGACAAATTATTTTGCAGCCTTTTAAAGAAAACTTCATAAAATTTGAGGTTTTAGACAGAGATGTTTGTATCTTGTGAGGTACAAAGAAAGAGCTGCTTTTTAAAGAGTTTATTAAATCACCATTAAATCACTAAAATTTGAGGTTGTAGATAGAGATGTTTGTCTCTTGTGAGGTGCAAAGAAAGAGCTGCTTTTTAAAGAGTTTATTAAATCACCATTAAATCACTAAAATTTGAGGTTGTAGATAGAGATGTTTGTCTCTTGTGAGGTACAAAGAATGAACTGCTTTTTAAAGACTTTATTAAATTACTACCAGTGGGGAGTATTTATTTATATCTCATTCACAAGAGCCTTGAAGTTATTAAAACCGTTTGAATATTAGTATATCAAAAGCATTAAAATCTGATTGATTGTAATTTGTAACAATTTGCTGGATGGGATTCAGGTTTACATCAGAATCATAGAGTCACAGAAACAGTCAGGTTGGAAAAGACCCTCAGGATCACCAAGTCCAACCAATAACCCTACTCTACAAGGGTCACCCCTAAACCACATCCCCAACCACTACATCCAAACAGTCTTTAAACACATCCAGGCTTGGTGACTCAACCACCTCCCTGGGCAGCACATTCCAATGCCTGACCACTCTTGCTGGAAAATGTTTTTTTTCCCAATGTCCAGTCTAAAGCTACCCAGTTGCATCTTGAAGCCATCCTCTCTTGTTCTATTACTAATTACCTGTGAGAAGAGACCAGCACCAGCCTCTCTATAAGGTCCTTTCAGGTAGTTGTAGAGAGCAATGAGGTCTCCCCTCAGCCTCCTCTTTTCAGTCTTAGTTATTCATAGCATTATAATATGACAATTAAATATCTGAGTCAATATTCTTCTTTAGTAGCTGACATTTAATTCATGTAAATCTACACACCTACATGTTCATATAGATGCACACACCTATTGTACCCATAAAAGCCTGACTTAGCAAGACAGTAGAATCATAGAATCATAGATTCATAGAATCAGTCAGAGTTGGAAGGGATCACAAGGATCATCTAATTCCAACCTCCCTGGCATGGGCAAAACGACTGAAGCAAGGAGACACCTCTGAAGAGCAGCCTGTCCAACCCTCTGCTCAGAACAGTCTCACAGTACATTAGAGGTTGAAAGGGACCTCAAGAGATCATTGAGTCCAACCCTGATGCCAAAAGCAGGATCATTTAGGGTAGTCTGCACAGGAATGCATCCAGCTGGGTTTGGAAAGTCTCCAGAGAAGGAGACTCCACAACCCCCCTGGGCAGCCTGTTCCAGGGCTCTGTCACCCTCACTGTAAAGAGCTTTCTCCCCATGCTGAGGTGAAATCTTCTATGTTCAAGTCTGAACATAGAACAGGATTAACTAAAGCAGGCTGCTCACACCTATGGCTACTCAAGCTTTGAATATGTCCAAAGATGGAGATTCCAGATGGTTTATATTTTTTTTCTGTCAAATACTTTTGAGAAGCATCTGATTTCTGAGAGTGGCCTGTCAGGTCTGAGATAAAGTTTACTTGCTCACCCATTTGGGAGAAAAGAACTGAAACAAAGATAGACATTCTATGCATGAAAAGTACTGTAAAGAGGCAGTACACTCCTCTGCTAAGAGAGTGCAACAACTTGTTAGCATAAAAAAAAGTACTTGTGTTGGTCTAGCTTGATTCAAGAATGTTATTCTCATATTAAAAATCATGGGAAGGGGGAGATTTTATTTCTTATTTCTCAGCCTGCATGTATTAGAAACTTAGCTGTCAAATCACTTGATAGAGAGCCACGAACTTGCAGAGATTACTAATTGAGATCACATTTGAGGGGGAAAAATGTTGCACTTGGAGCAAAGCTTCAAATGAGTATAACATATGAAACAGAAGGTGGAATCAAGGTGTTCCCTCAGTGAAGCAACTATGGGTACCAGAAGCAAATCACTGACAACTGATTGAAAAAGCTAAAGCCTGCCAGAGGCAAATTGTGCCACTTTGCAAGAAAATATGAAGTGAGGCACATTTAGACATTCCTTTAAAACCACTTCTCTCATTTCTCCTTTTGTGCTTTGCTAGCACAAGTGAAGCACCAGCAGAAGCTGAAGGGAGGGAGTTAGATAGCAATAATGGTCTAAAAAGTCAGAGACTCCTTAGGAGAATCAAAGTCTGTATGGAATTGTTACTTTCCAGACCAGCTGGAATGGATTACATAAAAGCTGGAATGCTGATGCTCATCAGAGGAAAGAAACTGCTTCCTCCAATCTAAAGACATGTCTGAATGACTGTGGCATGTCTTTTATATCCTCTAAATCTACAGCAAGCACCAGAGCTTTGTGGCCATCACACTATGCCCCAGGAGGACCAAGATTGAATCACAAGCAACTGGTGCTACTGTAGTCAGTGCTGACAGCTTATTGTTATCTCAAGAAATGCTTATGAACCTATTTTAAACCTAATGATGTGTTTGTGCTCAAAAATTGACTTAGTCAATTTAGGTTGATAGAAATATTTATTGTTGAACAGGATAAAAGAACCACTTGAGAGAGACTGAGAGCCCTGGGGCTTTTTAGTTGAGAAGAGAACACTGAGAGGGGATTTAATAACTATTTATAAATACCTGAGGGCTGGGGGTCAAGGGGGAGGGGACAGCCTCTGCTCACTTGCACCCTCTCATAGGAGAAGGGGTAATGGATATAAACTACAGCACAGGAGGTTCCACCTCAACATGAGGAGGAACTTCTTCACTGTGAGCGTCACAGAGCACTGGAACAGGCTTCCCAGAGAGCTTGTGGAGTTTCCTTTTCTGGACATTTTCAAGATCCATCTGGATGTGTTCCTGTGTGAGCTGTGCTAGATTCTGTGGTCCTGCTCTGCCAGAGGGGTTGGACTTGATGATCTCTGGAGGTCCCTTCCAACCCCTAACATCCTGTGAGTGGTTTTTCAAAGAAGAGACTATGATGCCCTAAAAAATGGAATCTGATCATTGTCAGCAGCAATCCCCATAAATCTGCTTTGTTTTTGTAATGAGTAAATAGTACTGCAAAGTTTTCTTTAACCAGCATTCGTTTGTAGCTGTGTATCCTAACAGAGAGAAAATGTGGCATATCATGCTGGGAGCTCTGCCAATCTCATCTGGGAAATTCCATTTACATCTGCACAAGCCAGCAAATCTCCACAATGTTAGAAGACTAGAAAAAGAATTCTTAGAAAATTATCATGGGGGTTATATACCGTTCTGGGTATATTTCTACCTCGTTCTATTATTTTCCATTCAGGAGAGTAAGACAAGGCATGCATCTATTTCTTTTTTTATAATTATGCAGGAGAAACCAAAAAAGCTTCTCCAAGAATGACCTGTTCTGACCTGATAATTTATCAGATCTGTTGTGCTTCAGGTCATCTGTCATTTAACATTTAAGCACAAATGAATGCTACTCCTCTCTAGGTAGGGAATGAGAAGCCATGGTCTTAGCTGTTGCTGATCTGAGGATCAAATAGAAAATTGAGTCAGAACTAGTAAAAATTATGTTTTCAAACATACCCTGAGGAGAAAACCTGCCAGGGAGTCCTTTATCAGTGCATAAAAGTAGCACAATTATAAACTAAATTAATTCTTGTATCACTGCTCTCTTCAGGAGCCTCCCAAACCAGACTCATCCTTTCTTGAAGAAGCAGAACATCTGGCTGAAATTGATACATCTGTAGAAGATGTGAAAAAAACTGGCTTTTTCTATCTCTATCATCTCTATCATCTCTATCTCTATCTCTATCTCTCTCTCTATCTCTATCTCTATTTCTAGCTCACCTCCATCTCTATCATCTCTACCTATATCTCTAGCTCTACCTCTATTTCTCTCATCTCTATCTCTAATCTCTATCTCATCTCTATCTCTATCATCTCTATCTCTATCTCTATCTCTATCTCTATCTCTATCTCTATCTCTATCTCTATCTCTATCTATCTCTATCTCTGCCTCTATCTCTATCTGTATCTATATCTCTATCATCTTTATCTCTATCTCTACCTCTAGCTCTATCTCTCTCTATCATCTCTATTTCTATCTCTCTATATATCATCTATATTTATATTTATATCTATTTCTATTTCTACCTCATCTATATCTATATCATCTATATCTATATGTCATCTATATCATGTGTCTCTATCTCTCTCTCTATCTCTCTCTCTCTCTCTACATTCATTGTACTTATGCCTGGAAAACTCCACAGTTCCTGAAGGTACTTGAAATTTCAACTCCTTTGAAGACATCATCACTGGCCAGGAAGCAATATGGAAACTTTTTGATCCAGAAGGAAAACTATCAGGAACTTATCTCTGCCAGAAAACAAGATGTGAGTATTAAATATATTCTGCAAGCCTAATGACAACATTTCCTTCTAAGTGACAGCTATGATAATGATTTGCTGCAGGATAACATGACAATTTTCAGAAATCTTTCCACTCTCACTATTTGGACACTGGCAGTAGAGATAGTGTAATTAAGGGTAGGAGAAAGAGAAAGTACCATCAATTTATGACCTCACTTTTTACAACCTAATTTATCCAACAGATTTTAAGACCAATAGAGGAAAAATCTTTTAAAATTCACAGAGTGGACAGATGGCAGAGCAGTGTTGGAAATGTCAGTGTGCATGTACCCCATGAACCAGTGTTCTGCTTTAGTTAAGAAGCTGTCACCACTGGTACTTCAAACCTCAGTTTTCAAAGGTTTGTAAATTGGCTATTTTAGATAACATCTGGGAAGATTGGCTTACAAGCCACATGCCTTTTTACTGTGCAAAAAACAAAAGCATGCTTTATATCCTATCCAATTTATGCAGCTAATCATATTGTAAATACTATCTGTGACCTCAGATGTGGAGGAAGTGCCTTTTCTTACCAGAGGGATTGGAATGGGCTGGTTAGTCCATGAGCAGCTGTGCTGCCTGTGCACAGAAGGCTGAGGCTGTCTCTAGTCTCCTCCTCTGCAGAGGAGGCTTCAGGCATCACTTCTGGGACCTGTCTGAGCACCAAGGCTCTCCATGCCTGTGATGTTACTGTCCTGTAAGGCATTCCCAGGCCCTTTGTGAAGCTCTTAACAGACAAAGAAGTGATCAAAATGACTAATATAAAAGATCAGCAATTTTAAGTATGACTACTTCCAAAGTGACTTAATACCTGTGTTAAATACCACACTTGGCTCAGCAAGATTGCAAACTGTGCTGAAGCAGCTCCCTTTGAACACTGAGAGTCTCCAACAGTGGTTTGTATTGGTAGAGTCAGGCTGGGGCAGCTGTGCATTGCTTAGCAAGATTGCAAGGTGTGCTGAAGCAATTAACCTTTAACACTGAGAGTCTCCAACGCTGGTTTGCAATGGTACAGTCAGGCTGGTGCAGCTGTGCATTACATGAAGCTCCTTCTTATATGTGGTCTCAGTTTGGGTCATAAAAATAATTGCAACATTTTGCCTGAATGACTGCTCAGGAAGGATTTGAGGATTTGGCTCACCAGCCAAACCATTTTAAATTATTTGCTACTGGGTACTAAAGTGCTTACAGGATTAGTACCAACATACAGGATCACAGGATATTAGGGGTTGGAAGGGACCTTCAAAGATCATCAAGTCCAACCCCCCTGCCAGAGCAGGACCAGAGAGTCCAGCACACATTGCACAGGAACACATACAGATGGGTCTTGAAAGTCTTGAGAGAAGGAGACTCTAGAACATCTCTGGGGAACCTATTCCAGTGCTCTGTGATCCTCGCAATGAAGAAGTTCCTCCTCATGTTGAGGTGGAACCTCCTGTGCTGTAGTTTATATCCATTGCCCCTTGTCCTATCACAGGGTGCAAGTGAGCAGAGTCTGTTCCTTCCCCCTTGACCCCCAGCCCTCAGATATTTATAAGCATTTATGAAATGCCCTCTCAGTCCTCTCTTCTCCAGAGTAAGCCATCCCAGGTCTCTCAGCCTCTCATCATAAGGCAGTGCTCCAATCCCTTCATCATCCTGGTAGCTCTCTGTTGGACTCTCTCTAGTAGATTCCTGTCCCTCTTGAACTGTTGCCTGTTATTTGTAGGTTTGAATCTCTACCATGTTCTCTGTGACTGGCAGTAATCTTAGGTTGAATATAAAGACAAATGTCAGTTTTACTTAACACATAGGTCTACAATGTTTCGTTTCTGAAGTAAAAGTGAGAAAGCAGTAAATAGTACAGTAGCACACTCATGGAAGTTATTATATGAAGGTTTTGTTTGGTTTGGTTTTTGTACTGTAAGAGAATATGTGGGAAAAGCAAAGGGTTAAAGATGTGTACTAGAAGTAATAATGTGATTTTCAACTTGGATAACTGTGACCTGGTTCTTTCAGGAGGAAATATCAGGAAAGAAACAAACTAACCAACCAGTCAAATTGGAAAGGGCATTTTTAGTGCCATTTAGAGGGAAAGAATAGTGTAATCAATCTGAGTAGCACCCACTGAGACATCCATATGTCAAACAAATTCTCTCAGTGGCATTCCAAGCCATTCCCCCAAAGCCTTAAATTAGGATTTCCACAGGTGTCGGTATCCAAATACTCCTGGAATTCCATGACTACTCCATGCCTTACTTTCCCAAGCACATTTGGGATCCCTCTGTTGGATGATGTTTTACACAAAGACTTCAGTTTCAGGACACTGTCAACAAAAGCTTGAGGTATCTAAGGAAAACAAGAACTAGATCAATAAAGGGCTTAAGGGAAGGAAAGGGTGAGTGAGAGATTAATGTAGAAAATAATGAATGCTAATAGCTTTGGTAAACACTGAAAAAGCAGACAGTGAGGGGGAATATACTTGCTAGTATGCCCAAATATGTTCTAAAGATGTTGCTGGCATCCAAGGGGGAATATGACAAATATCTAACAATTTCTGATTCAAGTGAAATGACTGCAAGTAAATAATTAGTTTCTGAAAGAGAAAAGAATAATAAATTTAAGTATTAGAAAGTGATGATGCATGGTAAGAGAGGAAGGAGTGCAATCACCAGGATTTTTAAATGAAGATCCCATCCTCTTTGGCAGCACATCAACTTCTGCTCATCACAGAGCTAGATGGGAGCTGAAAATTGAGAGTCAGGTCTTGGAACGGATGCCAGATACAGCAGCAGTGACCTTGCTCCTCCTGCATCCCATTTCCCTTGGATTTTCTGAGAAGCAAGAATTGCTAGTCCCTGTCTCAGAGAGCTGCAGCCCTGCTTGTGGTAGCAGAATTGAAGAGCAGTTCTTGAGAAACCTTACTAGTAACTGCATTTCAGCCTAATAATATTGTGTCCAGTTCTGGGCCCCTCAGGTCAAGAAGGACCTCAGGGAACTGCTTGAAATAGTCCAGCACAGAGCCACAAAATGCTTAAGGGAGTGGAACATCTTCGTTATGAGGAGAGGCTGAGGGAGCTGGGGCTTTTTTGCTTAGAAGAGACTGAGGGGTGACCTCATTAATGTTTATAAATATGTGAAGGGTGAGTGCCAAGAGGATGGAGCCAGGCTCTGCTCAGTGATGCCCAATGACAGGACAAGGGGCAATGGGTGGAAGTTGAGGCATAGGGAGTTCCATGGAAACAGGAGGAAAAATTTCTTCTCTGTGAGGGTGACAGAACATTGGAACAGGCTGCCCAGGGGGTTGTGGAGTCTCCTTCTCTGGAGATATTCAAAACCCACCTGGATGCATTCCTGTGTGATCTGATATAGGTGCTCCTGCTCTGGCAGGGGGGTTGGACTGGATGATCTTTCAAGGTCCCTTCTGGCCCCAAACATTCTGTGATGCTGTGATTTCCACCTCAGAAAAACAAAAGTTCCCCAAAGAATGATACTAAAGCTAGGCTGCTAATATATCTTTCTATTTCCCTCTGTTTCTTTCATTTCCTCACTACATTAGCACTGGATGGCACGGAAAATACTTCTGAACACCACGTGCACTGTGGTTGCACAGATGCTCACCCCTTCATTCAGGTCAGGGTTGCATTTGCTCCTGCACAGAGCTGTATATTAGAGATGTCAGAATAATGAGCCTGAAAGAGCCAAGATCACTTCACTGTCTTTTTAAAGTATAGATGTTCCTGAGTCTGCAATTTCATGCACCAATTGTTTCAGATTTCTGAAATGGAGATTACCTGGTTTCTTCCCTCACTCAAGAGCATTATAGTCTTTGAGTTTCTTTCTACCTCTTTTCTGTTTCCATAATCTTACCCTTTCTTTCCTGTCCCAGGTGCAATAATAATTTTTCTTCCCTGTGATTTTCTTCAGTAACAATGGATAAACTATTGAATCTGAGGCATTTTTTCGTTCCATTTTTAGTCTTCCTTTAGCTCTGCTTTAAACTTAACCCTACCCTCACGTCTGGGAGCATTCTTTTCCTGTTCTCTCATCTTTTTGGCTAAGGACATGGCACAGAATCACACAATGGTAGCTGTTGGAACAGACAGATGGAGATCATCGAGTCCAACCTCCCTATGAAAGCAGGTTCACCTAGGGCAGGACACACAGGAACACATACAGGTGGGTTTTGAAAGTCTCCAGAGAAGGAGACTCCACAACACCTCTGGGAAGCCTAGTCCAGTGTTCTGTCACCCTCACAGTAAAGAAGATCTTTGTCATGGTGAGACAGAACTTGTGCTCTGGTTTAGATTCATTGCCCCTTGTCCTATCCCTGGGCACCAGTGAAAAGAGACTGGCCTCATCTTCTTGACACCTGCCCTTAAGGTGTCATGCACTGATCAGATCACCTTTGATACTTCTTTGGTTGTACTTTCCTTCCTGATTTTTAACTTAAGATGACTTTTTCTTCCTGAAAATTATCAAATATACTTTCCCCCCACTACACTCCTGTCCTTCCACCCTACACTCTTGTCCTTGCTCTCCCACTCACCTCCCAGCCTTGGAAGTCAAAAAGTTCAATTACAAATCCACACTTAACCTGAGTCTTCCATTTAACCTGAGTTATTTTATGAACAAGAAGTTCAGTTAGCCCACATGGATACAGAGTTAGACATGGTTAGTCCACACAGAGTTACATTCCACAGGTTCTCAGTCACCAACTTCTGAACACTGCTTTTTTAGACTCTAATTAAATGTAATTATTTGCTTATTACATGATTCAATGAACTCCTACTAATAAGGTAAACCTTTTTATTTCTCAATGTCATATCCAGGGCATACTAGTATTTCTTTTCCTAAAGAGCATCATATTCTAATCATGTTTGAACTGGAAACAGGAGAGGAGTTGTAGTAAAGCCTAGAACTAGTCTGGTAGGTCTTCCATTACTGTATTTTGTCTAAGTGACATTAACTCAGAAACTCAATTTTCTTTCTGTGGTTCATATTTGTCTTGATTTCCCCCCTTCTCTTCTGCTATTTTCTCTCTGATTAGTGCACACCCTTTGTTATCTTGTATGTTGTTCTTCCATCTGTCAATTGTGTTTAAAGTCCTCTCTTCAATAATCATTCACTCTCCTGGTCAGCACTATCTTCTGTTCCTCAAGTTCCTGAAGCAGTTTTCCAGAGCTGTAGCACCATGGCCATACTTCATTCCCTAGCTGGAACAGATGGAAGGCTCTCTCTGTGCTTAAATACATATAATTACATTGTCTGCTGAATGAGCATTGCCACCAATACTCAATTCAATAAACCAATACTTTTCAAACCCCTAGTGTTCAACCTTTTATTCATAGTTTCATCCAGCTCTCAAGTCTTAAAAAGTCACCCAGTTGTCCTCTTTTAAACTTAGAGAGGAACACAAATTTTCTGCTGACATTCTTGTTTGATTTTTTTTTAGTTTCAGTGCTGAAATCTGTCACTTCATGGTTCATTAATAGATCTGTAGAGCCTTTAACCAGATATAGGCTGCATGTACCATTGGTTGGTGACAGAGTGTTATTACCTCTAACCTAGCAAAGAATACCTGTTGCAAAGTGTGACAAGACTGTGGGGAAGGGCTGTGATGATAAATAAATAATGCAGCCATCCCAGGGAATATCTGTAAGCTGCACTGAAAAATATACACATCTAAGTTTCTGTCCTGGTTTAAGACAGCCCAATCTAACAAAACTCAGTCCCACTGTCAGCAGCAACCTCAAAGAAAAATAAAGAGATAAGAACCCAAAATCCCTGTGGGTTGAGGTAAGGAGAATTTAATGAAATGATGTATGTACAATACCATGGGAGTGGGCAAACAAGCCAAGCAAGCAAAGACAATCAGCAAACAAGGCAGCAAGCAGAAAAGGGCAGCATTCAAGCCAGCAGCCAGCAAAGTGGAAGAGACCAACACCCAAAACTCCAAAACAGAGGAAACTTCCCACCAGAATCAGGAAACCTCTCATGTTACTATCTGAACTACAAGCTCCAGTCAGCACTTTCAGTATAAAGCTGTCATGACACCACAGAATCACAGAATCACACAGAATCAATAAGGTTGGAAAAGACCTCAAGGATCATCAAAGTCCAAGCTGTCACCCAAGACCAGCATGGTAATGAACATTCATCAGCAGATTGAATTGAATCCATGACAGTTTCACACATCCATGGTTTACCCATACAACCCCAGCACTGGCTCAGGAATGAGCTGGGCATTGTGTGCTCTGAGTTTTTCAGCATGATTCAGTAAGGAAGAAAAAAATCTTTTCTCTGCATTAAAAAAAAAGAAAAAAAGGAAAAAGAAGAAAAAAGGGGGGGGGGAAGAAAAAAGGGGGAAAAAGAAAAAAGGAAAAAAAGAGAAAAGGGAAAAAGCAAAAAGGAAAAAAAGAAAAAAAAAGGGAAAAAAAGAGAGAAATCTGTGCTGAGGATTGCACAGAAGAGCAGAATACTGACACACTTCCCTACCCCACCTCCCATTTCATTAGTTTCTAACCACCTGTTTCACAAAGCAGACAGAAGCCACATCTGGTATCTCACTATAGTGTGTGATGTTTGGTATTTTATGACCCAGTATGCCATTCAGCTGCCCTCTACATGTTACTGCAAGTGTATTTTTCTTCAGTCAAATGAGGCATTTTACAAGAACACCATGCTGCATCAGCTCTTCATTCTGTAGCTGCAGACATTCAAAGAAAATTGCCAAAGGATTCAGCTCTGTTGTTCCTAAAATGAACATACTTCTTTTTTTTCTTCAGTCTCTGTTATCAGAAGAATTGGAGGACAGGCAAAGAAGATGAGGGCTCCTCAATATTAGGTTAATGACTGAACTCAATGATTTTAAAGGTGTTTTCCAATCTTGGCAATTCTGTGATTCTATGATTTAACACAAGTGTTGCACTACTTCATAAGCAGGTGGAAAGAGACTGAGTAGTACTCAAGAGTAAGCAGGCACTACACTGGGGTGCTAGAAAATAAAGACTGGAAGCAAAAATTCTGGCAGTGCTGGCTGTGAATTTTTTCCTTGCAAATAGCTAAATTGTAAAGCATTGGCTGCTTGTCTCTGAAATCCTGTCTCTATCCCAATGTATTTTGTCTTAAACCAGAAATGAAGCAGACTTTAGACACAGACACACAGCCCACTTCTAGAATTACATTTATTACCTAGATTAAAAACAAAACCACAATTATTACAAATCCTGCCATGGAAATGGTGTCAGAGAGTTTGAGGACAAGGTGACTTTGTTACCTTTTCCTTTTTCTATGGAAAGGAACAAAAGAGACATGCAGTTAAAAATGTAAAATTTATGTAAATTTTGTATTATGTAAAAATGTAGTTTCTCTCTTAAGGAGATGTCTATCTATCTGTAAATAAGTAGAACTCCTTGGATTAAACCTATTGGATTACCAAAGAGTCTGGTGATGATACTTAGTAGTGTTTTGCAATGTGTTTGCCATAACCTCTTTACATTAAAATGTATACATCTAAATGTTTGTGCTGCAAAGCCTCTCAGCTATTACTTAGCTAATGTTTGCCAGCTCATTACAAAGGGTTATGATAAGTGAGAAATTATGTATGTATTTTTATATATTTTTTAAAGTTTATTATTCCATTAAATATTCTGAATTAGTCACCTGAAACTGTATCTTGGTGAGGCAGAAATGCATCCTTCCTTCTCCTTCCTCCATCCTAAGCAAGTCTCCATTTTCAAGTGCAGAACTGAGAGAAAAGGAACCCAAATTACTTCCTGTGCCATTCACTTAGTGTGAAGGAAGCAAGATGTTACTTTAGCTAAGTATTCAAAACCTCAATCGTTTTTCATTTGCAGCCAGTTTCTGGAGAACAGTCAATGGCACCTGATCCAGGCTGAGATATTCTCACAAGGAAATAACTACATCCATAAGTTTTGCTGTGCTCTGGCAATATCTTACTTTACTAATGGTGCAACTGAACATGAAAGTACATTCAAGCTAAGAGTGAAGAACTACCTCATAAAATATAAATAACTATATCTATATATCTATATCTATCTTTATCCATATCTAATCTAATCTATATCCATATCTGTATCATCTACATCTCTATCTCTATCTCTATCTCTACCTCTGTCTCTACCTCTATCTCTGTCTCTATCTCTCTCTATCTCTAGCTCTAGCTCTGTCTCTCTTTGTCTCTATCTACCTCTATCATCTCTCTATCTCTATCTCTATATCATCTGTATCTGTATCTCTATCTCCATCTCTATCACTCTCATCTCTATCTCTATCTCTATCTCTATCTCTATCTCTATCTCTATCTCCATCTCTATCACTCTCATCTCTATCTCTGTCTCTATCTCTATCTCTGTCTCTATCTCTATCTCTATCTCTATCTCTATCTCTATCTCTATCTCTATCTCTATCTCTATCTCTATCTCTATCTATCTCTAGCTCTAGCTCTAGCTCTAGCTCTAGCTCTAGCTCTAGCTCTAGCTCTAGCTCTGTCTCTAGCTCTGTCTCTATCTCTCTGTCTCTACCTCTATCATCTCTATATCTCTATCTCTATCATCTGTATCTGTAAGTCTATCTCCATCTCTATCTCTATCATCTCTATCTCTATCATCTCTATCTCTGTCTCTCTATCTCTATCATCTCTATCTCTATCTCTATCTCTATCTCTATCTCTATCTCTATCTATCTCTAGCTCTAGCTCTAGCTCTAGCTCTAGCTCTAGCTCTAGCTCTAGCTCTAGCTCTGTCTCTATCTCTCTGTCTCTATCTATCCCTATCATCTCTATATCTCTATCTCTATCTTTATCTCTGTCATCTGTATCTGTATCTGTATCTGTATCTCTATCTCTATCTCTATCTCTATCTCTATCTCTATCTCTATCTCTATCTCTATCTCATATAACCTATATCTATATATCTATATCACTGACTACTAGAAGCTAAATTCCTAATCTGAATATCTAATGTGGTGTGATTTCTCCTTTGTGGCTGCATTCATCTAGGTAGCCTTGGTGTATATCTATCTGTCTGACTTTCCTTCAGCATCTCTCAAATCAAACTAGCCTTAGCTGAACTCCCATTCTGATCTTACATGAATACCATTAAGTACAGAAGGGCTAAACTCCACGTAAACAGATGTTACAAGGCTTAGAATTTGCTACTGCAAGACTCACTGAGATGGGGTAATTGCATTCTGGCAGCAGGAGTTCTCCAGCAAAGATGAGTATTTATGGAGGTTATCCTCCATTATCTGGGCTACAGTCTTTCCAGTGGATTACAGTGATCACCAATGACAAAACACCTCCCTGTGGACTGTGGAATAATTTTTTTTTCCCCAGAGTGGCTAAATCACTTGAGATCAGTTCTAGGGAAACAACACAGAAAAGCATGACAGTGCTTTGCTGCTGAATTTAAAGAGGTAAAAAAGAGAACTCTGTTATCATCTTACCTTCAAGCAGCTGAAGCCTTGCCAAAAGAGATGTTCCTTTGTATTTTTTATTTCATACATAGATTTTGCTTTGATTCAGACTAATAGCTCAAACTTCAATTACTCATAATAAAGAAATGATAAAAATATTTAGGAAGACGAAAAGAAAATACAGAAGTTTAGCAAAACCTTTGTGAACTTCCCTGTAAATAATGCCTTTTAGCTATTGAAATTGAAAGGCAGACAAAAGAAAGGTTCTGATGAGTGCTTGGTGCCCCTTTTCAGTGCATATATACATATTGCACACATGTAACAATTAATCTGACAAAACCCTAAAGGATCTAGGAACACCTAAGTTACTATACATAGTCTGCCCAATTTCCCTTATTCCATCAGTTCTTTACATCTGTTTTGAGATCATCCTCATTTGCCCTCATGTATTTGGTACTGAAATAGCAAAGCACCAAAAGTCTTATGCAACTTTTCTTGCTTTCAAATTTCAGAAGCCACACATCTAATTATGTTACTTTTACTGGTCAAGTTGGTTTTGCCATGGTAGGAAAAAAAAAAGCCCAAAATAAACCTAGAAAAAAAAATTGTGACTTTAATATATATATATTTAATTTTTATGATGATTTGGGTAAGTTATAAAGCCAGCATTGTTAAGAAAGATTTTATTACATTAACTGTCAATTGTACAATTATCTTCAGAGGCTGACTTTGTCAACACTCAGAAGCCAAAATCACTTCAAAGACACAAAGCTTGTTGATTCAGTCTCCAGTTCCACAATTATATTTGTTCAACATTTTCTCCACAGGACCCTGTCCTTCAGTGGGCAGGCATTCACCTTTTTGAGCAATAATGGAACACTGTCCTCCACTTCTTAATTTTCCTTTTGCATGCTTGAATTTCAGGTATGTGTGGAATTCTGTCAAAACCCGCTTTTTGTTCAGAATTACACAGAAAAAAATAGCTCAGGGATCTCACAAACCTGTCTCTGTATAGAGCATTTGTAATGTGGGGCAAATTCCTGGAGGGAATCCAACAGAGAGCCAAGAGGATGATTAGTGGACTTGAGCACCTCCCCTATGAAGGGAGACTGACATCCCTGGGGCTGTTTAGTCTTGAGAAGAGAAGACAAAGGGGATCTGAGCAATGTGTATAAATATCTGAGGAGCGGGTGTCAAGTAGAGAGGGCCAAGCTCTTTTTGGTAGCATGCACTAATAAGACAAGAAACAACAGGTTCAAGCTTGAATGTACAGATTTCACTTCATAGAATCATAGAATCAGTCAGGGTGGAAGGGACCACAAGGATCATCCAGTTCCAACCCACATGAGTTCAACATGAGGAGAAACTTCTTTACAGTGAGAGTGACAGAACACTGGAGAAGGCTTCCTAGAGAGGCTGTGGAGTCTCCTTCCTGGAGCCTTTCCAAACCCACCTGGATGCATTCCTGTGCAGCCTACCCTAAGTGATCCTGCTCTGGCAGGGGGGTTGGACTCGATCTCTTGAGGTCCCTTCCAACCTCTAATGCACTGTGATACTGTGAAATTCCATTCTTAATCAAAGCATGGGCTGTGTGTGTGCCCAGGTATGTACTGCTAGCAGATGTCTACACTCTGAAGCCTTAAGTTAGATGATTCAAAGTCTTAGCATTATACCTGCTCTGTGCGTGTTCAAGCTTGGCTGTATTGGGAGTGCCTGGTTTGTAAGAAATCTTCAGAGCACAAATGTGGTAAAGTGATAACTACTTTGAGTGACTGATTTCCAATCTGAGGTGACTCCACCATAGTGTGAATGTGCATAAGGTAGTTTTCAGGGAGCTAGCTCACCTCTGGGTATCCGTCTACTGCAGCAGCAGGAAGCGTGGTTTGGCATCATCATGTTGTCAGGACTGGTGCCAAGTGCTTGACCTCTGGAAAGCTGAGAAAGGACTAAAAATCTGCACTGGAGGACAGTAAGCCATATGTTTAAGAAGCCTGTTTCTGCAGCTTTAACTGACTGGAGAAGAAAATTACACAGCTCAGAAATCCTTGGATCTGGGAAGAAGTGATTTACCCAGGATGCCTGTTGGACACAGGGCTGGGGTTAGAATGGATAATATCTTTGAACCACTTCCCCACTCCTGTTGGTGAATGACAGGCTTTCCTTCTTCTTCACTCAGTCTTGGTTTGTCCTGATTTATTACTCTTAGCTCCATTGCCAACCATGCTGATCTTTACAGCAGAGAGGAAATTTCTGGTTAGTTTTACCCTTTCAACTTCATAACCTGATCTTTTTGCATGAAGGAATCCCTCTGCAGAAGATTTTTGGGTTTCATTGTTTGAAGAAGAGTGGAAACCATGCCTTTTAAACCAATTTTCAACCTTTATTTCAGCTACTTCAAAAATTAATCCTTTTCTATAGAAGCCTTTTCACTTTTTCAATAAATCATCATTTATTTTTCTGTAGCAGTCTGCTGTGAAAACGCTGACCAGCTTCAACTGCCTGAACTCAGAACCTGATAAAATCAAGCATGATGCAACCTGAAATGGTGTCAGAAGGATCAGCCAGACTTAGAGCTGCAGGATAAGGGCACATTGATTAGGAGGTGCTGACTGCAGCACAGCTTCCCTGTGCTGAAGCTTGCTGCCAAGTAGCCAACACACGCACAGGTAACAGCCTTGCTATAGGATCAGAAACCTCAAACCAGGGTCACCACACTCACACAACAGCCTTAGCCTTAATGCTTTCTGGTGAAAGAATTAAAACCTGGAAAGTCAGCAGTGTGCCCTTGTGGCCAAGAAGGCCAGTGGGATCCTGGGGTGCATTAAGAGGAGTGTGTCCAGCAGATCCAGGGAGGTTCTCCTCCCTCTCTACTCTGCCCTGGTGAGACCACACCTGGAGTATTGCATCCAGTTCTGGGCTCCCCAGTTCAAGAAGGACAAGCATCTACTTGAGAGAGTCCAATGGGAGGCTACAAGGATGATGAAGGGACTGGAGCACTGCCCTATGAGGAGAGGCTGAGAGACCTGAGGCTGTTTTAGTCAAGAGAGAAGACTGAGAGGGGATTTAATACATGTTTATAAATATCTGAGGGCTGGGGGTCAAGAGGGAGGGTCAAGAGGCTCTGCTCACTTGCATCCTGTGATAGGACAAGGGGCAACAGATATGAACTACAGCACAAGAGGTTCCATCTCAACATGAGGAGGAACTTCTTCACTGTGAGGGTCACAGAGCGCTAGTACAGACTCCCCAGAGAGGTTGTGGAGTCTCTCTCTCTGGAGACTTTCAAGACCCACCTGGATGTGTTCCTGTGCAACTTGCGATAGATTCTCTGGTCCTGCTCTGGCAGGGGGGGGTTGGACTCGGTGGTCTTTGAAGGTCCCTTCCAATCCCTAATATCCTGTAATCCTGTGAAATTCTAATCTAACTTGTTGGGAATAAGAGATGCAATATGCCACAATGCAGTGCAGTGTAGATTGAATTGATGTGGTCTTTTTGGCTATAATCATAGCTACTTTCTGTCCCAGTTCAGTAAGTGACATGTTGCACAGAATGATCAGCAGTTCTGCATATACATCTAGGAGACCTATGTGACAGGGGTTTGATTTTGTGATCTTTAATGCCTAAATCAATCTGTAAACCTGGCCTTTAGATTTTGAGGTCAGCTCAATGACCTGTGTGGGAACAGCATACAGAAGGCAGACCTGACATCCTTGTAATACTCTGTGTTGAGAAAGAAATAGCAATAAAATGGACTAGATGAGGTAAGTCATTTAAATGAACATTTGTATGTTGGTTATTAGTGCTTTTAATATGACATTATCAGTGGAACATCAGTGTTTTGAGTAATAAAGAAAGAAAAGTAAAATAGTATCATGCTACTTGCATTTAGATACATTTGCCTAACTTTTATTAATAACTTCCTCAGCTTTGTAGAGCTTGGAATCATAATATTTAACTAAAATTTTATGTAGCCATCTAAAAGGCCTCTAAAATCTCTAAAAGAGATTTTATCTGTAAATTTGAGAAATCATTGAGGGGATATAAGAAAGAGAAATGTAATAGTCCAGAGGCACTAAAAGAGAGATGGGAATGATGAAACAATAAGAGCTATGTTATTTTTATTCTTCCATGTTATGGAAAAGTTTTTTCACCATGAGGGTGGTCAGACACTGGAACAGGTTGTCCAGGGAGGTGGCAGAAGCCTCATCCCTGGAGGTTTTCAAGGCCAGACTGGATGTGTCTCTGAGCAACCTGATCTAGTGTGAAGTATCCCTGCTGATGGCAGGGGGGTTGCAATTAGATCCTTGAGATCCCTTCCAATCCTGACAACTCTATGATTCTACTGTAGTGAAGTTTTTTGCCTTTTGGTAGGTTGAGCTCTCCATTACCCAACATCACTTTCAGTGTTGTAGAAAAGGTTTTTAACTAGAAACAGAAGAATGGGAATTAGGAAGCAGAGATCACCAAGATGTGGCAGTGT
The DNA here is from genome assembly GCA_013399975.1 of Indicator maculatus. Taxonomy (NCBI): domain Eukaryota; kingdom Metazoa; phylum Chordata; class Aves; order Piciformes; family Indicatoridae; genus Indicator; species Indicator maculatus. The sequence continues at coordinate 74,177 of VXBD01014279.1, forward strand.
AATTGCACTTAGGTGCTACTCTTTGCTGCACATTTTCTCAGCATTTTAAGATAGTTCAAGGTAAGAGATGTAGATCTCTGAAGACACTCAGTATCAACAGCCATATGACATCCTAATAATTAAGGCAAAACAGCAAAAAACATTCTTTCATTTCAAGTATCACTGAATGAATTGGCAGCAAGGTTCTGATAAGAATACAAGTTCATGATAGCAGTGCTATCAACCAAATCAAATGCTGCCCTTAGGCCACAGAACCAAATGTTTTTAGCAATGTGGTTTACTGCATTTAGACACAATCTCTGTTTTTATGCAGAGCTTTTTATGCAGAGTTTTCCATACAGAGGCTTTTTTTTTTTCCCACAGCTGGATGTCCAAAAGCAAGTGTCTGCAACACTGATCAAGATGGCACAGGAAACTGACTGGCAGTATATGAGAAGATTGGAAAGATCTTTAGCCTAGAATGTCTGATGTTGCCTCTCTGTGCTGTGTCCCCAGACACAAAGCCTGCCCTGCTGTGAATCTGGAGTAGCATGATTAAATCAGTGGAATCACTCTGTACTTTCTCCAACTCAGGAGCAGGCAGCTTTTGGCAGTGGGTACTCAGCAGCTCAGAGAAACCTGACCCACATTCTGTGTTTTGGCACAGATCTCTTAGCTCATCTTTTTCTCAGTCTTATTTAGCAAAATCAGCTTCAGCAAATTGTTGCATGATTTTGCTTCAATGACTCCAGAAAACTCCATTGCCAGAGCTACTGTCTTGGAGGTCCCTAGGAAATGAAAACCTATGCTGTATGTAAATATACTAATGTATAGATATTATACTATATACTAATGTAAATATAAGTATTATGAAATGTTTATAATACATAAAAATAGTCTAAACCTTTATAAACTCTATATCTCTCTCTATATAAATAGCTAGTTAATTAAACCTACCAAATAGTCAAATGTACAGATGTGAGCAGTGTTTTAAACTGACACAGCATCTCATAAAGTGGAGAATCAGTGAAGAGGAGGATTCAGTGCTTGAAACCAAAGCAGTTGCACGTCAGGGATACACACCATGTTTATAGGACTGAAAATCCTTGTTTTGAAAACTCTGGCATGCTTCTCCATCTGTCTTCTCCTGCACATTGTCTTTCCAAGTGTACTTCAGATTATTAGCTCCAGAAATATTTCAACAGTTTGTTACACATGCAGTAGTCAGCAGAGAGATGACAATGATTGATTTGCTTCATGACAACAAAATTTGCTCTTGGTTGCTCTCCTTAATTTCTCTTCAGCCTTGTTTAAAATATCTTAGAAGAGATTTATTTTCTGTACAGTGGGAAAATTTTTCTTCTTGATTTTTTTTTTTTTGGGTGTACAACATGAAGAAATAAGGACTTAAGGCTGATTGGTGTCCTGGAGTCATGAAACAGGTGAAAATGAAATGAATGCATATCTGCATTTCCTCTGGCTTCAGCCCTTAGAAAAGAATTAAAGGCACTGATAACCTCAGTGCAAAGGAAGAAATGACAGACTTATGTGTAAGTATTTAGGGGGTTTCATAAGCAGCTACCACTTGATGGATAGTCACTGCAGGGTATGCTTCCCTCTGTTCTGGAAAATGTGCAGCCTTTCTGCTTTGAGTGACAGGGACTTGGTGAGACCAGATAAAAAGCTACTTCTTCTCTACCAAAGACGGCTAAACCCCACAGTTAAGGACATGAATGCAATCCTATGTTGATGGAGGTTACAGGGTGATGGTTTCAAAGGAATTAGACAGACAAGGTGAAGCAAAGAGGTTAGCAGGCAGAAGAGCGACTTGAGTCTTTACTCTTCAAATGTTCAACAGGAGTCAGTGCACTCAGCCTTAAATGGACAGTGAGGGTAGGTGGTGTCAAACTTGGTGGAGAAATCAGCAAGAAGAAGAGAACTTGCTCTGCTGGGAAAGAAACATCACATTTTACTCAACAAGTCAGGCTGAACTTTGTTTACTTCATAAAACTGAACATTTTATAATAGTATCACAGTATCACAATATATCAGAGGTTGGAAGGGACCTCAAGAGCTCATCAGGTCCAACCCCCCTGCCAGAGCAGGATCACTTAGGATAGTCCACATAGGAATGCATCCAGGTGGGTTTTGAAAGTCTCCAAGAAGGAGACTCCACAACCCCCCTGGGCAGCCTGTTCCAGGGCTCTGTCACCCTCACTGTAAAGAAGTTTCTCCTCATGTTGAGGTGGAATCTTTTATGTTCTAGTTTGAACCCACTGATCCTTGTCCACAGTAGATACTACTGTGGGTGTCTGATCAAATAGAGTAGTTGGTGTCCCCTCACACATGTGTCAGGTCCCGTTATCTTCAACAGGATGGAAGATGGTTGAGGAACAGGGAAGCTGAAAGTAACTAGAAGTAGAAATGAGTAAGAATCAATGAGGTATGATAATGGATGGGGTTTATTTTACTGAAACCTCTCATGGCAGCCAAATTATAGGAATGAGTGGAAGTGCCTTTGATTTTTATGTCACTGCTTTATTATGGCCATTTTGAGTGAAGGAAATCTAAGTCTGTTAATATGCTCAAAAGCAGAGCACCTTTGTAGTGGAGGACTGCATGTTGACAATATATTGCCTAGGAGTAGAAATTGGACTTACCAGCAATACCTCAGCACTGATTTATCATGTTTTCTTTTCAGAAAGATCAAAAAAAGTTCAGATGGAATCCTTTCCTTACTGGGCTAGTTTCAGATGTCTAGCCAAATAGGAAGTGGTGTAGCTCTCAGTTACCTAGTTAGTTTTGTGGTAGTTACAAGGTGACAACATTTTTTTCACCCAAATACTACCTAGATAAACACTTAGCCTCTGAAATGAACTGTAAAGCTCTCATCATCTTAAAAGAAACTGGAACAGCAGCCTTACCATCAGCTTCAGCAGAGGATCAGTTCTGAAGAATAAAAAATCTTTGATGTTCCTTCATGGCAAAATCCTTTGTTGGGATTCTAAACCTTTGAATAATATGAGACTTCCTTATGTGGAAACTCTCTTGTAACTATTCTGTAGGTTTCACTGATGAATGTTTACAGCAAGGACTGGTGCATTCAATATGACAAGACCTGGCTCAATAAATTCTTTTCTTTAGGGCCACTCTTCTGTTTGGTAGATGCCAGATTTTACTTTTGATTGTGATCATTTCTTTGTCACAGGTTTGCTATGATCAGCCTTATTCTTGCACCACATAGCTTTGACCAGCACAGTCTACCTAGAAACATCACAATATCACTGGGAGATCCCTGCATGGGTCAGAGCTACATGAATTCCTGTGTCTCCATTCCCAAGAAAGAAAGTATCTTAAAATGCACATAATACTAATCAATCTAGTAGCTTCTAGTACTCCCTAAAAAGGATTTTATTGCCATGCAGAAGACAGATGCAGAGGTAGACTGGGAAGCTTGCAGCTCTCAAGCATCCCCATATGGAGCTGTATGTAATACATAAGCCAGAAGCCAGCATGCACAGCCCTGCTCACAGTCTGGCAGTTTGTGACTGCATACTAGCAAACATCTCATCATGGGAGAGACACCAGGATGAGGTCTCTGCCTCACACTGGAAGTGTTTTTCTGACTTCTGTAACTTGGCTCCTCTCAGTCACTTTTCTCCCACGAGTAAAATCCTTATTTCTCTGTTCCTCAGCCACCTTCAGGCTACCACTTGGGTCTTTTTCAGTGGAGATGAAGATATCTTTCATTCATTTCCAAATCCTATGGTCTTTTCTGCCACCCCAAGACAGCTGCACCTGCCAAATTCACATGCTTCTGAGGGGGGAAAGAAAACATTTAAACTAAGTGAGGGAACACATAGGCACAAAACACATTTTACACTCTAAAAGAGAAATTAGAGTGAGCAATTAAAAGAAATAATTTTTTTTCCCCAGCTCTTTTGTTGCAACCCTTATATCCATAAATACTATTTTAATACCTATTTTTCCTCAAATGCTCACAACCTATTCTTTGACATGGTCAAGTTCTCAAAAAACATCACTTTTATAATGCTCTCTCTTAAGGCATGCAGAGGAAACAATAGGAAAAAAACTAATTAAAAAATTACTTGGGGGAAAAAATAACTAAGAAAATAACAGAAAATAAACAACTGTTTTCCAGGGCTCTGTGTGTGCATCCCAACTCGTATCAACTCATTTCATTTGGAAAACACAGGCAGAAATAGAAGGTTTTCCATGAGAAAAAAAAAAAAAGACTGATTGTTCCCTGAAGGGATGATTCCCCATGGCAGAAACAAGATGCTCCTTCTTTCTTTGGCTAGACTTGTAAAATTCACTATTTGAGACATGAACCATGGCCAAAGCAATCAAGAAGGGAATGTAAGTCTCCAGTAAATCTTTATTTCCATGTATGTTTGTTCCTGAGACTTAATTTCTGAAACGCTATGGAGAAGTTTAGCTTGGTAACACACATATGGCATAACCCTGGCTGGATGCCTTCTATAGAATATTTTTGATACAGAACCTTTGGAGGTCCCTTCCAGCCTGGACCATTCTATGATTCTATGGTTTTGAACATGCTGCACATGATTTTATTTATTTTTTCTTTGTCTCACTCACTGCATGAAATTTTCTGTCAACTCCTTCATGTATTCCTCTGGTTTAGACACATGCATAAGCTGCAAAGCATATGGTGCAAGTTATTTTTACTCAGTACTGTTCCCAAGAGCTTCTAATTCCAGAAAAGAAAGTAGATTTCATCATTGTATAGATAAGAAGACGAACAAGAAAAGAACACCAGAATCTTGTCCACTGTCACACAGATTTCTTCTACCTGTAAGAGATCCAGTTTGCATTTGCCTGGTGCCAACTCAATCTTTCAAGTGGAAAGTCAGGCTCTCAAACTCCTTCAGACCTTTCTCCATTTTTATTAAATAAGTGTGTAAGAAATCAAATGAGAGGAAGAAAGGAAGAGTAGAGGCAAAAATGCAGAGCCATTTATTTCACAAGATACTGTTTTAAAGACTAAGGTCTTGAGTTGTACTTTTAGATCACAGTATATCAGAGGTTGGAAGGGACCTCAGGAGATCATTGAGTCCAACCCTGATGCCAAAAGCAGGATCACTTAGGGTAGTCTACACAGGAATGCATCCAGGTGGGTTTGGAAAGGCTCCAGAGAAGGAGACTCCACAACCCCCCTGGGCAGCCTGTTCCAGTGCTCTGTCACCCTCATTGTGAAGAAGTTTCTCCTCATGTTGAGCTGAAATCTTCTGTGTTCTAGTTTGAACACATTGTTCCTTGTTTTATCACTGTGAACCACCCAAAAGAGCCTGGCCCCCTCCACTTGACACCCACCCTTCAGACATTGATAGACATTGATCAGATCCCCTCTCAGCCTTCTCTTCTCCAGTCTAAACAGCCCCTGAGCTCTCAGTCTCTCTTCACAGGGGAGATGCTCAACTCCCCTAATCACCCTCATGGCTCTAGATGTGGAATATGAAACTGTGAAATAACAAAGGGAATTTTCCCTTGTGCTTTTCTTCGCCCAAAGTTGCTTTCATGCTTCAAGAAACAGGAACCTTATGTTGAATTTTACTAGAATGCCATTAGGTTTATGACCTGCAGACATCTGCCCATCTGTTGAGTAGAATGGCTTTTAGTGAATGAAACAAAAACAATGCAGGCAAAAAGGAGCTTATTTTAATTAAGCTACTTTTTGTACCCTGAAATTGTCTTTGTTTTCTAGCAGCTGCATAAGCTTATGCTTTCATAAATACTAGTGAGAAAAACTAAACTCTGCTAAATGAAAAGGCACTTGAGGAAGTGCATGCCAATAGGTTTTTTTTTTTTATTATTATTTAGCCAGCTGAAGAGTTAATAGTTACCACAGAATGTTGAACCTCAAAATGCTGGATATGAAAGAAACAACTCAAGTAAGGAAGATCATGATCCACATGGGAAAGGTCTTAATTTCCCATCTTTGCCTTAAAGTAGATGATGCTGAGCAGTTATAAAGTAAGAGTCAAGGAATTGAATCCTAGGTCATGGTGAATGCACTCTATTTATAAGAATACAGCTCCTTTAGAAGGAGAATTGGACCTGTCTGATTTTCCTCATCTTCCTCAGAGTCACAAAGCTCAGTCTCTGAGGTTAGTGCTAATTTTCCATTGTGTCACCAGAGGTTTTCAATTCTCAGTGCTCTTAAGAGGAATAGGTGATGAGCTGAATGTGAATCACACTGAAGTCGTGACCAAAATGCCTCTTCCTCTATTCACCTGCAAGTACTGTTAGACCCAAGGTGATCTGGGATTCTTCTGTCATCACTACTGGTAGTTTTCTCATTTTCCTGTTTCATATTAAAGGTCATTCTTCATTACAGATGCATCCCAGAATGGCTATTCAGTAATTTACACAGAAGATGGGGAAGTTAATTTTAAATAACCAGATGTTACCCTTATGCACCAAATAAAGACAAACAAACAAAACCAAACCAAAACCCAAACCACAAACCCACAAACAAAACCAATAGAACAAAATGCAGTTGTAAACAAATCACTTCATAAAATAGTGACATTAACACATCAAATTGTGTCTTGACTTTCAAGCATGCTTTCTAACCTGGGAGTTAAGTTGGAGCCAAACAAGGTGCATCTCCTCCCCCTCTACTCTGCCCTGGTGAGGCTGCATCTGGAGTATTCTGTCCAGTGCTGGGCCCCTCAGTTCAAGAAGGACCTCAGCAAACTGCTTGAGAGAGTCCATCCAGAGGCACAAAAATGATTAGGGGAGTGGAACATTTTCCTTATGAGGAGAGGCTGAGGAAGCTGAGGCTCTTTAGCTTGGATGAGACTAAGAAGTGACCTCATTAATGTTTATAAATATGTGAAAGGTGAGTGCCAAGAGGATGGAGCCAGGCTCTGCTCAGTGATGCCCAATGACAGCACAAGGGGCAATGGGTGGAAGCTGAGGCATAGGAAGTTCCATGGAAAGAGGAGGAAAAATTTCTTCTCTTTAGCTTGGAGAAGAGGAGACTAAGGGGCGATCTCATTCATGTTTATAAAGATGCAAAGGGTGAGTGCCAAGAGGATAGAGTTAGGCAATGGGTGGAAGTTGAGGCATAGGAAGTTCCATGGAACATGAGGAAACATTTTTTTCACAGCAAGGGTCACAGAAGAGTGGAACAGGCTGCCCAGGAGATATTCAAAACCTGCATGAATATGTTCTGTGTGATCTGGTATAGGTGCTCCTGCTCTGGTAGGGGGGTTGGACTGGATGATCTTTCAGGGCCCATTCTGGCTCCTAACATTCTGTGATTCTGCGATTCTATGATTCCTAGGCTGACTCTATTGAAAACAGAATCTCCCTTTGACTTGAGTCTTCTTTTCTGGCTCAGAATGTTTAAAAGTAGGTTAAAGGGATTTAGCTTAGGAGATACACTGCAGCTGGGCTTGTTTTCAGTTGCTGAATTTTCCTGCGCTGCAGTAAAGAAAAATCTTGGACTAGGCACCAAAAACTCCACACTTAAAAGAAAAATCTTCAGCTTGAAAAGGTCAGAGAGCATTGATTTCATGAATTTCTTAGAGCACTGCCTACCCACCATTTCACCAGGCTCTGATGCTACCTAACTCCTTAGGCTTTTGTGGTTAATGTCTATGTCAGTCTGTTTGCCAATGTACTAGAAATTAGGATTGACAAGTTTGATTCCATTTTTCTAAATCCAAATATTTCTGTAATGTCTGATTCGAGATTTCACATTTGGAAGAATAAAGAAAATCTCATCTTAAATACAAATTCATGTAACCAGGTTTTACAGTAGGAAATGAAAGTTTATTGTGGCTTAAACCCTGTAGGGATCAAGCATCAGAAAGTTGCTTATTCACTCCTCCCTGCTGGGATAGGGGGAAGAAAAGGAAGGGTAAAAGTGAGAAAACTCATGGGTTGAGAGTTTGCTCACAGAAACAAAGGAAATTAAGGAATTATCTCACTACTTCCCATCAGCAAACAGGTGTTTAGCCATCTCCAGGAGAGGAGAGCTTCATTGTGTGTGATAGTTACCTGGGTAGCCAAATGCCATTACTATGCCATTACCTTTAACATCTTCCTCTTTCTTCTTCCAGCTTTTATTGCTGAGCATGATGTCACATGGTATGGACTAACACCTCCTTTAAACTGTATTCTTACCCTGAAAAGTTGGACTAGATGGTCCTTGAGGTCCCTTCCTACCTGGTATTCTATGAATCCATGAGTATCTCTTTAGTCAGTCTTTCTGTAGTGCTTAAAGAAATGTTCTCTCCTGATAACATGCTATAAAACAAATGAAAAGGAGAAACCTGAAAGGATTGCTATGCATTGCCAAACACATCATCAATTTCCTGCAGCTATTGAGCATTACATGTTTTTAAACACTATGAAGTGCCATAGAGTAGCTACACTGATGTCATTTACATCTGAGACAACCAAAGACATTTTTCTGCTGCAGAACTTGTGAGCAATTAGAAGCAGCCTCATTGCTCTCAAATACAAAGAGGAAATGTTAGTGTCTTTCAGTGGACCATTGATAATACACAATTAGAGCTGAAATCAATTCACAGGAAGTTGGAAACATGATCAGTCCTTTGGAATGACCTTTATTTGCTTTAATTCACAGTGTTTTGGACATACATCACTCAGGACTTTGAAAACATTTTTCTCTTTTTCTCTTCAAAAGTAATTATTAATGCCCCAATTATAATTTTAAGTCAACACTCCCCCATCCCCTCTCCCCTCCACCTCAAAATTCATCCTTTTCTCCTCTTCTATTTGTTTCAACTTTCAAGCTAGTGGCTTGTGCAATTAGGATTAACAATCAAATTAAAAGGTACCCCAGTGGGTGACTTAAATCCAAGATTCCTACTGCCTTGTTATACCTAAATCTGGATAGCTTAGTTGAAGGTCTTGAAGTTAGCCACTGAAGTTTTTTCCAGTTTCTTTATGAAAATGACTTAAATCAGAGAAACCTACCTTAACTCACCTCTTTCTCTCACACATTTCCACCTACCCTTCTGAAACTTGCTAGATGTATGGGCATTATTCTGAACTGAATATTCCACTAACTTTAGTTAAAATAATGTCTATTATTACTAAATATGGGAACAAAAGAGTTTTAAAAATGTTGATAAAAAGTCATAGAATGGTCTGGGTTGGAAGGGACCTCCAAAGGTCATCTGATCCAGCACTCCTGCAGTCAGCAGGGACATCCTCAACTAGATCAGGTTGCCCAGAGCCCTGTTGAGCCTCACTTTGATTATCTCCAGGGATGGGGCCCCAACCACCTCCCTGGGCAACCTGTTCCACCACCCTCATGGTAAAGAACTTGTTCCTAACATCCGATCTAAATCTGCTCTTCTCTAATCTGAAGCCATTGTCCCTAGATCTATCACTCCAGGCCTTTGTAAACAGTCTCTCTCCATCCTTCTTGTAGCCCTCCTTCAGGTACTGGAAGGCTGCTATTAGTTCTCCCTGGAGCCTTCTCTTCTCCAGGCTGAACAACCCCATCAGAGGTGTTCCAGCTCCTTGATCATTTTCATGGCCCTCCTCTGGACCTGCTCCAGTTTTCCACCACCCTCATGGTACACAACCTGTTCCTAACATCCAATCTTAATCTGCTCTTCTCTAATTTGAAGCCATTGCCCCTCTGCCTCACCACAGGCTCTTGTCATTTGTTTATGGCTCAGGGTCTCCACAAAGATAAGGAGTATCCCATCAGTATTGGCTAGATTAGTGAATTTAGGAAGGGGGGAGGGGGAATTATTTATTTTTAAAATAGAGAATACACTTCTTAGTTTTGGATGATCATTCCTTGAAAACCAAGATGTAGCACTGTGGGGTAGCTCTTAAAATTTGCAGGAGTATGGATCCTAGAATGGAGATGCTGATGGGGTTTCCAGTGCTTCTCTTCAAGACAACTCATGTCTGTTTCATTCTTGGAAAGTGGAATAAGTAGCCAAGGGATGTCAGTGGTCAATGATGTAAGTGAGCATCACTGAGGATAAATATGAAAGTTTCTGAGAGAACTAGCAAGAAAAGTAATCACCCATGGTGGAACACTGCAACAGGTTGCCCAGGGAGCTAGTTGAGGCCACATCCCTGGAGACATTCAAGGTGAGGCTTGACAAGGCTCTGGGCAACCTGATCTGTTTGAGAATGCCCCTGCTGCCTGCAGAGGGGGTTGGACTATATCCCTTCAATCCAGACTATTCTATGATTCTATGACTTCTGCCAGGTATTATGAGTGCAGTCAATGCAGGAGAATAAATACAGGAGAAGCAGGGAAAATTATAACAATAAGGTGTTTAGAAAATCCCAGAAAACAGAGAAAGGAGAAACTTTGGGAAAAGGACAAAGTTACACCACAATCTCTTGTTCTGGAATATGCACAGATGCTCTTGATCCCATAACAAACCATTCCTTAACTACCAATTTACTACCCCCTTGCTTCTACAGAGACAGAATACTCAGCAGCTGAATGAAGAACCAATGAGTCTCTTGTAACTGCAAGGAGGAAGGAGAAACTTTGAGAATACCACTGAGTCCTACTATGCTAACAACAGAATTGCTTTTGCTCAATATCCATGATCACAGAGCTTTTATTTGAAAACTAACAGCCAAAGGGAGGAGCATATTGAAAACCAGAGATAGGGATACTTGGAATATGCTTCCATGTTCAGAAATGGCATTACTTTGAAATGACTAAAAGTTTATCAAGAGACAGGGAAACTGAGAACAGAAAGGGAAAAAAAAAATCAGACTGAAGCTTTGGTTTATGGAAATTAAAATCTGTGAATTCCTCAGCCAAACTGTCTTACTGTGAGTTTGTATTCTTGTCTCTAGTGGAAAGCTTCTTCCACCAAAGATGAAGGGATCAATGTGAATTCAACTCTGACTAATGATTACTTCACTTTTAAGCCTCTTGAAAGCCACTGTAGCCTAAGCCATCCTTTTAACTGTAAAGAGATAGCACTCATAATAAAAAATTAAATCAATACTCAAGAATTAAACCTGTCCTTTCCATCCTCTTTTTTTTTTAAATGTTATTATAGTATTATGTTGGCAATTTATTGATAAGCAGTTGATTTCCTCTGCACAGCTATTTCACTGAAATAGATTCCAGCAGCTCTGAAAACCTATCTGCTTATACAGAAGCCCTCTTAAGACTACAAATAGTGTATGATATCAGAAATTTTCATTTTCAGAGTGCTAGGGTTTGGAAAGGACCTCTGGAGGGCTTCAGGTCCAACCCCCCTGCCAGAGCAGGACCATAGAATCTAGTTCAGGTCATACAGGAACACATCCAGAGGGATCTTGAAAGTCTCCAGAGTAAGAGACTCCACAACCTCTTTGGGCAGCCTGTTCCAGTGCTCTGTGAGCCTTACAGTAAATAAGTTCTTCCTCATGTTGAGGTGGAACCTCTTGAGCTATAGTTTACATCCATTGCCCCTTGTCTTATCCCAGGGCACAAGTGAGCAGGGGCTGTGCCTTCCTTCCTGACCCCCAGCCCTCAGATATTTATAGACATTGATTAGATCCCCTCTCAGTCTTCTCCTCCCCAGACTAAACAGCCCCAGATCTCTCAGCCTTTCCTCATAGGGCAGTGCTCCATTCCCTTCATCATCCTTGTAGCCCTCCATTGGACACTCCCTCAAGCAGATCCCTGTCCCTCTTGAACTGGGGAGCCCAGAACTGGAGGCAACAATCCAGGTGAGGCTTCACAAGGGAGATTAGAGGGGCAGGAGAACCTCCCTGGATCTGCTGGACACACTCTTCTTAATACAGCCCAGGACACCACTGGCCTTCTTGGCCACAAGGGCACATTGCTGTCCCGTGGAGAACTTGTCCACCAGGACTCCCAGGTCCTTCCTGATCCATTAAAATTATTTGCCTAAAGAGAGAGCCAGTGGGCCTTTATGATGACAGTGCTAAAAAGAGGCACAAATATTGACATTCTTTAAGATAACGTACAACTCTTCTTTGGAAATTGCATTTATGAAGGAATAATTATGGAGCCCTTTCAACAAATGGTAAAAGATCTGCTATTGATTTTCATATTGTTTGGATAATCAAGTGGCATCTCAGGAGACAGTGAAAGAACTTAATTGTAGCCTAGTTTTAAATTCCACCTTTAAAAGCAAAATAATCCCAGAAAGTTAATGCAAATATTCTTCCCCATGAGAATGGTGAGAGCCTGGAATGGGTTGTCCAGGGAGGTGGTGGAGGACCCATCCCTGGATGTGTTTAAGGCCAGGCTGGTGAGGCTCTGGCCAGCCTGATCTAGTGTGAGGTGTCCCTGCCCATGGCAGGGGGGTTGGAACTGGATGATCCTTGTGGTCCCTTCCAACCCTGACTGATTCTGTGATTCTATGACTCAAAGATACTGTTTATCTTCCTTCTCCTGAATTCTTAGCATGGAAAGCTGCACAACTAAAATCTCTAGCATGGATTCCTTGCTAAGCTCAGATGCAATCTGAACAGAAAGCATATTTGATGTCCATTACACTACTGTAGTGGTCGCATCAAAAATATTAAAAATAGAGGATTTCTTGGGCAAATGTCACTCAAAGCTCATGGAAGTTTGCTTGAATCAACATAAATGCTGACACATACAAATGGGAAGGAGGAATTATTACTGCTATAGAAATGGCAGGATGAGATATTTATCCAGCTACATATTTCACAGGAACTGCTCACAAGTGTTTTGAAAATGGAGGTTGTTTGTAGTTTATCTGCTGTAAAAGCCACAGTACTCTTTTTTTTTTCTTCTTTCCTTTCTTCTTTTTTTTTTTTTTTTTTTTTTTGCTTTTCCTTTTTTTTCTCTTTTTCCTTTTTTCTTCTTTTTCTTTTTTTTTCTTCTTTTTCTTTTTTTTTTCTTCTTTTTTTTTTTTCTACAGGTACTTCCAAACTCACCCATAATCAAGTGTTCACTGCTCCAAGCAGTGGAGTCACTTCCTAACATGATGAGAGTCAAGTCCTAGAATAGTGCTGAGAACCCCTTGCTGTAAAGAGCCAGCATCTCACAGAATCACAGAATCAACCAGATTGGAAGAGACCTCCAAGATCACCCAACACCATCTAATCAACCAGACCATGGCACTAAGTGCCTCATCCAGTCTCTTCTTAAATACCTCCAGGGACATAGACCCCACCAGCTCCCTGGGCAGCACATTCCCATGGCCAATCTCTCTTTCTGGGAAGAACTTCTTTCTAAGCTCAAGCCTAAACTTCCCCCTGCACAACTTGAATCTGTGTCCTCTTGTTCTGTCACTGGTTGTCTGGGAGAAGAGACCAACTCCCACCTGGCTACAACCTCCCTTCAGGTAGTTGTAGAGAGCAATAAGGTCTCCCCTGAACCTCCTCTTCTCCAGGCTAAACACCCCCAGCTCTCTCAGCCTCTCCTCACAGGGCTTGTGTTCATTCACCTTACGTTAGTAAAGCTACTACTGTTAGGTCACAGAGAAAGCAATTTCCTCACAAGCATTAAATATTTTTTACCTGTAGGTAGCTGGTAGAAAAGGGAAAAAGTAAAATTATTTCATCATGAAAAAACTTGAAAGAACTAAGAAAACAATATTGGAGCCTTTGTGAATACAAATGGAGTCTGTTAGCTCAGATCTGATTAGGGAGTGCCAGCAAGATGCTCTTTATGCATTAAAATCTGACCTGGTAGTCAGCTTTTGAATGTGAATTTGCATCATAGCTCCTGTGAACAGAGTGAAAGCATCAAATCCATACCAAATCTCTATTCATGTTTTTGTTTTCTTTGCCAAGCTGAAATAATTAAGAAAGAATGGATTTTGCACCTCATTAATTCCTAATCATCCACTAGAGCTGTTTTCTTTTGGGAGAGGCTGAGACATCTGGGATTCTTTTGCCTGGAAAAGAGAAGACTAAGAAGAGATTTTATAAATGCATACAAATAATCAAGGGTGGAGGTCATGAGACTGGGGCTAAGTTCTTCTTAGTGGTGTCCAAGGAAAAGTGTATGCATCAAACTGAGATCAGGCTAAGAAAGTGAGAGGTTGTCTCTTTTGCAGGTCAGAAAAGTACATCAGCTATGCATAGTAAAAAAAAAAACAACAGCTGAGACTGGCACTTGTGCTGAAGTATTCCTCCTCAGGTGACTTATCCTAGGTCTGGGGTCCAAGAAGCATACTGCTGGCTCACAGGAAGAAAAAAAGACAAACAACTAACAAACTAAAATACCCTACCTGTCATGATTTGAACCTGGCTGGCAGCAAAAAATCACCCAGCAGCTTTCTCACCCTCCCCAGCCCTGGGAACTGAGGGAGAGATTTGGTGAGGTAAAGAGATTTAACGATTGAAATAAAAATAATTATAATTTTAGAATATGAAAATGGGTAAGACTGAAGCATACTTCAAGTAATACTAAATGAGGCTTTCTGATGCAATTTAACGAGTTTTGTCAAACAAATAGTACACACAAACCTTCTCAGGTGAAAAATCTTCATTTCTGGATTGTTGGATTAGATCAGATTTTTGTTGCTGTGTAATTAAAAACGCAGCTCTTAATGCCATGGTGTCACCTGCAAAGCTGTAATGCATAGGATCACAGAATGGGCTGGCCTGGAAGGAATCTACAAAGGTCATCCAGTCCAACCCCCTCTGCACTCAGCAGGAGCATCCTCAACTAGATCAGGTTGCCCAGAGCCCTGTTGAGCCTCACTTTGAATATCTTCAGGGATGGAGCCCCAACCACCTCCCTGGGCAACCTGTTCCAGTGTTCCACCACCCTCATGGTAAAGAACCTGTTCCTAACATCCAGTCTAAATCTGCCCTTCTCTAGTTTGAAGCCATTGCCTCTTATTCTATCACCTCAGGCCTTTGTAAAAAGTCTCTCTCCATCCTTCTTGTAGCCCCTTTCAGGTACTGGAAGGCTGCTATTAGGTCTCCTTGGAGCCTTCTCTTCTCCAGGCTGAACAAGTCCAGCTCCCCCAGCCTGTCCTCTTAGTGAAAGAAAGCAAAACCCTACCTAAGAACAGAACATGAGGTGCAGAACACCATGTAAGTTGTTCACCCATGTCAGGAAATCAAGCCCAGAGACAAGAGGATACACTTCACAAAGAGAACAGGGATCACAGTGTGTGATAGGAATTGTGCAAGAAATGCAGTTATGAAATATTATGGATGCTGGAGTGTGCAAGTGCTGAAAGTACCTTAGGCATAGGATAATAATGATTAGCTTGTGATGTCAACACACCTTCTGAGACAAGATGAATGAGCCAACCTCATGAGGTTCAACAAGACAAAGTGCAAGGTCCTGCATCTGGGTCGAGGCAATCCCAAGCACAAATTCAGGCTGGGCAGGGACTGGCTGGAAAGCAGCCCTGACTTGGGAGTGCTGGTGGATAAGAAGCTCAACATGAGCTGTCAATGTGCACTTGCAGCCCAGAAAGCCAACCAGAGCCTGGGCTGCATCAAGAGAAGTGTGGCCAGCAGGTCAAGGGAGGTGATTCTCCTCCTCTACTCCTCTCTGGTGAGACACCACCTGGAGTACTGTGTCCAGTTCTGGAGCAACTATTACAAGAAGGATGTGGACATGCTGGAAGGTGTCCAGAGAAGGGCCATGAGGATGATCAGAGGGCTGGAGCACCTCTCCTATGAGGACAGACTGAAAGAGTTGGGGCTGTTCAGTCTGGAGAAGAGAAGGCTCCAAGGTGACCTTCTTGTGGCCTTCCAGTATCTGAAGGGGGCTACAAGAAAGCTGGGGAGGGACTTTTTAGGCTATCAGGTAGTGACAGGACTGGGGGGAATGGAATAAAGCTGGAAGTGGGGAGATTCAGGCTGGACGTGAGGAAGAAGTTCTTCACCATGAGAGTGGTGAGAGCCTGGAATGGGTTGTCCAGGGAGGTGGTTGAGGTCCCATCCCTGGAGGTGTTTAAGGCCAGGCTGGATGAGGCTCTGGCCAGCCTGCTGTAGTGTGAGGTGTCCCTGGCCATGGCAGGGGGGTTGGAACTGGATGATCCTTGTGGTCCCTTCCAACCCTGACTGATTCTATGATCCTATGAATCTATGCCTTATAAAGCCCTGGAACTGCACCAATGACCATTTTTAAATGCATCAGGGCCAATATGTTGCAGTTTACTGACTGTTAATTCTTTCAAAAAGAAAACACCTATAGTCTTTAACAAATTTAACAAAAAAAAAAATGTAATTAATTGGACCTTGTCATGCATTCCTTTCAATCCAGCTCTTTCATAGCTGAAAATGTCTCCTCAGCTTTTCTGTTCTGCTCCTGAGCCTCATCATATCAGACAGCTCTAGCCTCAGTCTTCAGGAATCTGTAACATGATTTGTTACAGGGTTTGAGACAGGCAATATTTATGTAATGTTTTTGAGGAACAGGAGGATTTATTCTAATGCAGTAATAGATCTGCTAGCTCAATGGCAGATAGTTGAGGAATTGCTATGGAAACTGATTCTTTGGAGAAACATCCTCCTATGATAAACACAGGCACACAGAGGTCATGGCTTGCAGGACAGGACATAAGAGCAATCTTGCTCTCTTGATGAAAAAAGCAGTGCCAAATGAGCAAGTGGAAGTGCTGAGCCAGCATGACTTGTCTGCCTGCCAGGAACAGATCTTTTGGTGCATTGCCAGGTGGACAAATGTTGAATTGCTCCTGGACTGTGAAAGTGGAGGGAAGTAACCCAAGTGTGGGTTAGCAGAGCTGGCATGACTCAAAAATAAAAGAGGAGAAGCCTGGTTCATATGCAAGTGGAGAAATACTAGAGTGGAACAAGAGGGTGAAGAAATGAAGCTTGCAAATCCATGCATGAAACTTCTCCCTTGAAATCAGTTCTGAACCTGCATCACAGTATGAGGCCCAGAGAAGAAATACTCACAAAGGCTGCTTTTGAAAGCTATTAAAAGGACTATTGTTGTTTATAATCATGAAAATGTGCCTTAGAGTGAAGGGGATTAATCTCAGGTGTCCTTCCTCTTTCCTCCCAAGCACTTTACTAAAACATTAAATTTAACTTTGCCTCATGGCATAACCTTTCTGCTGTTTGTAGAGGTGCCTTTTTCCTGCCAACACTAAACCATGATGCAACACTGTAAGCAAGCTGTCTGGAGAGGGCTGTCAAGCTCCTGCACACAGGGCAAGAGTACAGTCCTTGTGCTGTCAGCCTTTCCCAGCTCACATGCAGGTTGTGAACCTTAGTTATGAACTGCTTTAAAAGCACTCTAAGAAATCACAGAATCACTGAATGGTCTGGGTTGGAAGGGACCTCCAAGGGTCATCTAGTCCAGCCCCCTCTGCAGTCAGCAGGGACATCCTCAACTAGATCAGGTTGCCCAGAGCCCTGTTGAGCCTCATTTTGAATATCTCCAAGGATGGGGCCTCAACCACCTCCCCAGGCAACCTGTTCCAATGTTCCACCACCCTGATGATAAAGAACTTGTTCCTAACATCCAGTCTAAATCTGCCCTTCTCTAGTTTGAAGCCATTGTCCCTAGCTCTATCACTCCATGCCTTTGCAAACAGTCTCTCTCCATCCTTCTTGTAGTCCCCCTTCAGGTACTGGAAGGCTGCTATTAGGTCTCCTTGGAGTCTTCTCTTCTCCAGGCTGAACAACCCCATTAGATGTGTTCCAGCCCCTTGATAATTTTCATGGCCCTCCTCTGGACCTGCTCCATCAGGTCCATGTTCTTCCTGTATTGAGGGCACCAGACCTGGACACAGTACTCCAGGTGAGGTCTCACCAGAACAGAGTAAAGTGGCAGCATCACCTCATTCAATCTGCTGGCCACACTTCTTTTGATGCAGCCTAGGATGCCATTGACCTTCTGGGCTGGAAGTGCACTCTGTCTGCTCATGTCCAGCTTAAATCTACAGATGAAAGTGATTCTGAAGATTACAATCTGCAGGACATGATGTGGTGTGAGTAAGTGTATAACTTAAGTACACATAAGTACATATCCTACTGTTGTGGTGAATGGAGTACTTTGCACTCCTGCTGGAGTTAAACCCAGTTGGTGGCCAGTTGCAAGTGGAGGTCCCCAGGGCTCAGGATTGAGACCAATTCTCTTCTATATCTTTAACAATGATCTGGATGAGGGGATTGTGTGCACTCTCTGTAAGTTTGGAGATAACACTAAGCTAGACAGCAGTGTTGATCTGCTTGAGGATAGAAATGCCCTAGAGAGGGACCTGTAAAAGGCTAAAATCAATGACCTGAGGTCAGTTGTATGAAATGCAAAAAGGCCAAGTGCAATGCTATAGACTTGAGGAAGATTGGGTGGAAAGCTGCCTGGCAGAAAAGGACCTGGGGGTAGTGTTTGACAACTTTTGAGTGTGCTCAGGTGGCTAAAAAGACCAACAGCATCCTGGCCTGCAGCAGAAATAGTGTGGCCAGTAGGACTGGGAAAGTGACTGCCCCCTGTAAGTGTCACTGCTGAGGTCACATCTTGAGTTCTGTGTTCATCATTGGGACCCTCATTAGAAGAAAGACATTGAGCTGGTAGAACATGTCCAGAGAAGAGTAATGAAGCAGGTGAAGGGTCTAGAGCAGAAGTCATGCAAGGAACATCTGAGGGAACTGGGATTGTTGAGTCTGGAGAAGAGGAAGCTGAGGGGAGACCTCAGTGCTCTCTCCATGTAGTGAGGTGAGGGTTGGTCTTTTTTTCTGTAGCATCAGGTGATGAGATGAGATGAGATGAAATGGCCTGAAATTGTACCAGGGGAGATTTAGATTGGCTCTTTGGAAAAATTGTTGCAGAAAATAGTTGCCAAGCATTGGAACAGGCTGCCCAAGGAAGTGGTGAAGCCACAATCCATGAATGTATTTAAAAAACATGTAGATGTGGTGCTTAGGGGCATGGTTTAGTGGTGGACTTGATAGTGTAAGGTTAATAGCTGGACTTGACCTTCAGGGTCTTTTTCAACCTAAATGATTCTATGATTCTATAATGCTATGAGTTTGGTCCTAGAATCTTACCCTAAAGCTAGTAAATTATTTTACTTATTGGAGTTTGTCAAATTCACTTTTTTCCCCCCATTTGGTAAATTATTTTAGTTATTGAAGTTTGTGAAATCCACTTTTTTTGTGGGGGTTTTTTTGGGTGGTTTTGTTGTTGTTGTTTGGGGTTTTTATTTTTATTTTATTTTTATTTTTTATTTTTTATTTTATTTTTATTTTATTTTATTTTTATTTTTATTTTTTATTTTTATTTTATTTTTATTTTTATTTAATTTTATTTTTGTTGCTTGTTTGTTTGTTTATTTGTTTCCCATCTGGAAATTCTCTGCTTCCTGAGGTGGCCACAGAATTTAAACTGGAACACACTGGAGTCACACAACAACATGCAAGAAGTAACACCTGCAGGAGTTTCTTCATTTTACTAAGTGAAAACATTTAGAGTTTGAGAGGCCCAATTTAAATTCCCTTTCTCTGCTTGAAGGATTTTCAGTTTGTGTTTGAAGCCTCTAGTAAGGGCTTTAAGAACTGTAATTACAGTAGCCCATGTGGACTTCTCTTAGCCTCAATGCTCTTTTCTGTCCTGAATATTCATTAGTAGAGGGACTGAAACTCTGCCATCTCTTGAGTCAGTGATTTAGTGGTAGCACAGACTAATATTTTGTTGTTGTGGGGGCTTGTGGCGTTTTCTGTTTGTTTTTTCTTTACTTAGTGTGGTGGGCAGTGGAGAGAAGGGCAAAATAATTAACCAATTATTGGATAATTTGAAACAATGTCCTTTCATACATTCTCCACTGGTTGTTTAGCTTTCTATAAAATAATTTAAGTGTTAATAGTGGCTTGCTGAGAAGTGGAGCACCTGAGTATAACATCTGTTCTGGAATATATTTATGTGTTTATTTGCCAAAGCAGAAGAGCATTGAGGAAAAAAAAAACCTGAATTAGCTTATCATTTAGTGATTATATCTTGGTGAAGCCCAAGAAATTAAGAACTAGTGGGTTCAAATTTACTCTGGAAAAAAAAAAATGAATGGTGCTCCTCCCATCCTGATAGGAGGGATGTTATTCAACCATAAACATTAACACCTACAGCAGTTTTGTGACTCCAGCCCTTCATTTTCTTCATTTTTCATGTCTACTCCAAAATGTAGTATTTTATTTTGGCAGGAAAACCCCCAAATATTTCAATGTGTATTCATCAGGGTTCATCAGGCAATGAAAGGGGAAAGAGCAGCATTGATTTGCACATCCCAATGTAATCCTTTCTTGCCTTACAGGACCAGAAAACAAAACCAAATAGATTCATTTATTCATTTGTTTATTTATCAAATTATTTGGAACAAGAACAGGGATTAAAATCAGCACACAGTGAAAAAAAAAAAGATATTTGGATAAAGAGCATTCTNTGCTATGAGTTTGGTCCTAGAATCTTACCCTAAAGCTAGTAAATTATTTTACTTATTGGAGTTTGTCAAATTCACTTTTTTCCCCCCATTTGGTAAATTATTTTAGTTATTGAAGTTTGTGAAATCCACTTTTTTTGTGGGGGTTTTTTTGGGTGGTTTTGTTGTTGTTGTTTGGGGTTTTTATTTTTATTTTATTTTTATTTTTTATTTTTTATTTTATTTTTATTTTATTTTATTTTTATTTTTATTTTTTATTTTTATTTTATTTTTATTTTTATTTAATTTTATTTTTGTTGCTTGTTTGTTTGTTTATTTGTTTCCCATCTGGAAATTCTCTGCTTCCTGAGGTGGCCACAGAATTTAAACTGGAACACACTGGAGTCACACAACAACATGCAAGAAGTAACACCTGCAGGAGTTTCTTCATTTTACTAA
This sequence comes from Indicator maculatus, assembly GCA_013399975.1. NCBI lineage: Eukaryota > Metazoa > Chordata > Aves > Piciformes > Indicatoridae > Indicator > Indicator maculatus. Next base: position 94,966 of record VXBD01014279.1, read on the forward strand.
GTGAAAACATTTAGAGTTTGAGAGGCCCAATTTAAATTCCCTTTCTCTGCTTGAAGGATTTTCAGTTTGTGTTTGAAGCCTCTAGTAAGGGCTTTAAGAACTGTAATTACAGTAGCCCATGTGGACTTCTCTTAGCCTCAATGCTCTTTTCTGTCCTGAATATTCATTAGTAGAGGGACTGAAACTCTGCCATCTCTTGAGTCAGTGATTTAGTGGTAGCACAGACTAATATTTTGTTGTTGTGGGGGCTTGTGGCGTTTTCTGTTTGTTTTTTCTTTACTTAGTGTGGTGGGCAGTGGAGAGAAGGGCAAAATAATTAACCAATTATTGGATAATTTGAAACAATGTCCTTTCATACATTCTCCACTGGTTGTTTAGCTTTCTATAAAATAATTTAAGTGTTAATAGTGGCTTGCTGAGAAGTGGAGCACCTGAGTATAACATCTGTTCTGGAATATATTTATGTGTTTATTTGCCAAAGCAGAAGAGCATTGAGGAAAAAAAAAACCTGAATTAGCTTATCATTTAGTGATTATATCTTGGTGAAGCCCAAGAAATTAAGAACTAGTGGGTTCAAATTTACTCTGGAAAAAAAAAAAAATGAATGGTGCTCCTCCCATCCTGATAGGAGGGATGTTATTCAACCATAAACATTAACACCTACAGCAGTTTTGTGACTCCAGCCCTTCATTTTCTTCATTTTTCATGTCTACTCCAAAATGTAGTATTTTATTTTGGCAGGAAAACCCCCAAATATTTCAATGTGTATTCATCAGGGTTCATCAGGCAATGAAAGGGGAAAGAGCAGCATTGATTTGCACATCCCAATGTAATCCTTTCTTGCCTTACAGGACCAGAAAACAAAACCAAATAGATTCATTTATTCATTTGTTTATTTATCAAATTATTTGGAACAAGAACAGGGATTAAAATCAGCACACAGTGAAAAAAAAAAAGATATTTGGATAAAGAGCATTCTCTCTGCTGCCTCACAACCCACAGCCTCACAACCCATGCTGTCTAAATCCTTCTACACAGCATACCTGAAATCCTTCCAGTGCTCTGCCTGCCTCTTTCACTGACTCCTAAACACAGAGGAAAGAGGGAAAGCATCAGTGACAGACTAAGGCAGTAGTAATGAACTGTGGAGTCAAACTGCTGATAACAACAGGAGTTTAATATTAGCCATTAACCTCTACACCATCCCTGCATTCAACCTGGAAGCAGCTCTGAGAAAATGTCACCTTCCCTACTGATATACAACCAAAAAGAAATACTCACTTCTGAGGTTCTCACAACTACAAATTCTGCTCTAGCTGAAGACCACTGAGAACAAAAGAACTGAAGTAATGCTGAGGCTTGAAATGCATGCATGCTCAAAAGTTTGAAAGCATTTGTTTAGTGGAATAGTTTGTCACCTCCATGCAGATGTAGGATTTCTCCTGCAGAGACTGGAGGTCATCTTCAATAGTAAAAGATGGATTACTGACCTGCATGAGGCAGGGGAGGGCATGGCCAGCTGAAGCTTCAAGTAAATTTTCACAGTCAACTGTGTAACTAGAATTAAGCAGGTCATGTGCAAGCACAAGCTTTCTGCATTTTAAGGAAAAGATGTTTTTGGAGGTAGTAGGGTAAAGAAAAGGAGAGAGATGAAACTTTTCCTTCAGTATTACACTATAGGCAGCTCCAAGCCAAATTTCTAGCTAGTTCTAGCTGTTGTGTTGACTTGAGTTTCCATCACTTGAGTTTCCATAACCAGAAGTGACCATGTTCATCAGGAAAAGGTGATGTGTTTCACTAGAGTTCACCTCCTTCCAGCTTTACCAGACCTGCTTCTGAGAATACAACACATGGTTGAATACAAGGACAAAAATAATCGCAAAAATAATGTTGCTTCCCACCAAACACTGTCTTGCACTCTTTAGATTGCTAGGGATACAAATAACTTCATCTCTGTGAAAATAGCACCCAAGGAGGTGTATTTTTTTTTTCACTCTGGGAGTTTCTCACAGCTCTAATCCACTGCTCTAGGCACACTTAATTCTTTTGTCCCTTGTTATGCTTACTGCTCAGGAAGTCCTAGTTGCCTAATCTCAGATCTGAAACATCTAGAAAGCAGTCATAGAGTTATCTGGTTTATCATGTGAAATATTCAGGCTTCTTTTTAGTTCCTTTTGTTCCTAAACAAGATTTAAACAAGTAAAGATGCTGGGAATGTTTTTACATGGCTTCACCTTCTTCATCCTGTTCTGGGTCCAGTTCTGGGTCCCTCAGTTCAAGGACAGGGAATTGCTTGAAAGAGTCCAGCACAGAGCCACAAAAATGATTAAGGGAGTGGAACATCTCCTTTACAAGGGCAAGATGGAGGGGGCTGGAGCTCTTTAGCTTGGAGAAGAGGAGACTAAGGGGTGACCTCATTCGTAGTTATAAAGATGTAAAGGGTGAGTGCCAAGAGGATGGAGTCAGGCTCTGCTTGACAATGCCCTATGACAGCATGAGGGACAATGGGTGGAAGTTGAGGCATAGGAAGTTCCATGGAAACAGAAGGAAAAACTTTTCACTGTGAGGGTGACAGAACACTGGAACAGGCTGCCCAGGGGGGTTAGGGAGTCTCTCTCTCTGGAGGTATTCAAAACCCACCTGGATGCATTCCTGTGTGATCTGGAATAGGTGATCCTACCCTGGCAGGGGGAGTTGGTCTGGATGACCTTTTGAGCATTCTGTGATTCTCAAATTTTGTAGTTTTTTCATCAGAATGAACGGGACACTGAACCCCAAATCAAACAGTAGCATAGTAGGACTTTAACAATCAAGGAATCCAAGAGGTAAAGATCTACAAAATTGTCCAATATTTAAATTATTGAGGCAAACTAAAAGGGCTTGCACTGGTAAACCACATTTTTTACCACAATTTGACTACTGAGTGTAAGACTTGATGTCAAATATTTAGTTTCTTTAGAGATAGGAAAATAATGACTGACATTCTTTGGGGTAAAAAGTAAACCAATGCAAGAATATTAAAGATAATGAAAATCTGTGAGTTGTCATGTTTACAATAGTGAATATAAAAAGCCACTTCAACTTCTACATGATAGATTTGTGCACTTTTACCCAACTAACTAATGCATTTTTAGATCTCCAAGAAGTGCTATCACCTAGGTGTTTCAATAACAATAAAAATCATAACACTTTCCATTTTGATGTCTTCATCAAAGCTCTGTTTCTTTGAAGGAAATCACATATCACTTCCTGGGATTCAATAGGGATAAATGAATTCCTTACAACAACCACCTGGCTTTTCATGCTCAGAAGTCCATATCACAGAATCACAGAATCAACCAGGTTGGAAAAAACCTCAGAGATCACCAAGTCCAACCTAATACCTAATACCTCTTGACAACTAAACCATGGCTCCAAGTGTCACATCCAAGCTTTTTTTTGAACACCTCCAGGGATGGTGACTCCACCACCTAATATTTCACATGCAGTCATACAAGGGAGGAAGTCTAGGGGAAATTCCCCAATGTGCCCTCAGATAAAATGATAAAAAGAGAGGAAATTTGTGACAAAGTTCCTTTCACTTAGCCCTCTCCCACTGAAAAATGGGAAGGGTACGAATTACCAGTTTCCTATTAAAAAAACAAAAACAATTCAGAAAATGAGTGTTAAAGTAGAAAACAGAACTTTTAGCAACATATTATTTTATGGTACCATATCCTTCTTTCACCCAAAACCGTCTTTCCAATGTCTGGATGTTTGTTTCTTTATCTGTACTTCCCAAAATCTTGTAAGAATAAAAATGTCTTGTGTGAGAAGAGAAGCCAAGAAACTGCTTGGAATATATAAGTAGATTTTTTTTAGATAGAGAGATAGAGATAGATAGAGATAGAGATAGATAGATAGATAGATAGATAGATAGATAGATAGATAGATATAGAGAGATAGATAGATAGATAGATAGATAGATAGATAGATATAGAGAGATAGATAGATAGATATAGATAGATAGATAATAGATAGATAGATAGATATAGAGAGATAGAGATAGAGAGATAGATAGAGATTGATAGAGATAGAGATAGATAGATAGATAGAGATAGATAGAGACAGATAGATAGATATAGATAGAGAGAGATAGAGAGATAGATAGAGATAGATAGATAGATAGATAGGTAGATAGATATAGATAGAGATAGATAGACAGATAGATAGACAGACAGACACATACAGGTTACAACTACACTTAATTAATTACTATTATTCTCAACTGATTAAAAGACTTTAACATCTTTTTTTTTATTATTATTTTTTTGCAAGACTGATGCTGAAGATTATTGGCATGAGCAGATCACTGCCAGTGGGGTGATGAACTATGCAGGACTTTGACAGGCCATTTCTGTGAATCTAACCTACCTTGTTATTTTAAGCCTCAAATGAATAATTTTAAAAGCAGGCAACTTGATCTCCTTCAGTATACTTTTTAATTATTACTTTAAAGTATTTTTTTTCCACGCTCTTTTTACTGTAGATCTTTCCCCATACCTCTGAAATTTTTCCTCTTCAGGTTGCTTTTATTTTCTCTTTCCTTTTAGCACTGTCTCTCTCTCTGATCACTTTCTACTTCCATTTAGTAGGAGTGCAAACGCTTCCTGCAAGTCACTACTACCTTTCAGCAGATGGCACTCTTACTTAGTCTAACTAGCAGGCCAAGATCATTAACTTGAAAACAATAAAATGACAGCCTGCTTTTTAGCTGCATTTCTACCTTGTGCATAAAAACAGTGTCAAAATGACTGGAAAAGGGTTAGAAAATTATTTGTAAAGCAGGAATTTGATAAAAACACATTGTTACATGCAGGCTTCCTTTAAAGGGGCTAGGGAGCCTGTTGCCAAATTGCAACTCTTCTCTTCATAACAAAATACAAAAGATAACTTTGGGGGTGAAATGAAGGCATTTACATAGCAGAACTACCCTACAAGCCAAGCAAGTCGTTTTGATTTTGTTGGTGTGATTGTTTATATATGGCTCCATAGGCTCAAGTGTGGTGCCTTTGCCTGTGTGTGGTACTGGTTCTGTCCAGCATAGGGAGTCTGCTGAGGTCTGCATTGCAGGTTCCCATAGATGTCCAGGGAGTCCAGTGGAGAGCAACCAAGTGCTCTGCCAATGCTGTCAGATAAATATGCAACTTCTGTCAGCTCCAATTACAAGAAGAAGATGAATCACCTCTCTTAACTCTGTCCCCAGGGGCACCCTGGCTGCAGGAAGGCAGTTGCATGAGCAGGAGTTTCTCCAGACTGCTGCCAGCCCCAGTGTTTTTCCAGCAGCTGCCTCCTGAAGATCCCTGTGGTGAAAAACCATTTTCAGTTCTCTCAGACTGATCCATGCACTTCCACACCCAGGTTGGATGTGGCTCTGAGCAACCTGATCTAGTGTGAGGTGTCCCTGCTTAGGGCAGGGGGGTTGGAACTGGATAATCCCTGAGGTCCCTTCCAACCCTAACAATTCTATGATTCTATGAGACTTGCAGTTTGCTGCCATGACCTTTCTGTTGCAATTAGCACTGGCTATTTTATCTCTAACACATCCTATACCCTTTCAACTTCACTTGCCTTTCATCTTCTTGCCAGAGAAAAGTGCTAATGGTGAGGCTGCTGAATTTTTTCCAGTCTTCAAAATATTATTCCCTGCTGCTCTTCTACCAGTTGGGAAAAAGTAGGAAAGATGAATTGGGATGGGAAGAAAAAGTTTGAAGCGATGTGGAGTAGAGACTCCTCCTGATTAGCAGGCACAGAATGATGAAGGTTTTGAAGGGACCTCTGGAGATCATTGAGTCCGACACCCCTGCCAGAGCAAGTTCAGCTAGAGCAGGTTGCACAGAACAGCATCCAAGTGGATTTTGAATAAGTCCAGAGATGAAGACTCCACTACCTGTCTGGATGGCCTGTTCCAGTGCCCTAACACCCTTAAAATAATGAATTTCCTCCCCATGTTTAGATGGAACTTTCTGTGCTCAAGTTTGTGCCTGTTACCTCTTGTCCTGTCACTGGGCACCATCCTTTTCTCCTGACACCTACCCTATAAGTATTTATAAACATCAATAAGGTCCTCCCTCAGTCTTTTGTTCTCTAGGCTAAAGAGACCCAAGTGCCTCAGCCTTTCTGCATAGGAGAGATGTTCTAGTCACCTAATCATCACTGCAGCCCTTTTCTGTACCTTCTCAAGCAGTTCCCTGTCCTTCTTGCATGGGGGAGCCCAAAATTGCACACAGTACCCCAGATCACAGAATCACAGAATCAACCAGCTTGGAAGAGACCTCAGAGATCATCAAGTCCAACCCATCACCCAACCCAATCTAATTAACCAGACCATGGCACTAAGTGCCTCACCCAGTCTCCTCTTAAACACCTCCAGGGATGTCAACCCAACCATCTCCCTGGGCAGCCCATTCCATGGCCAATCTCTTTTTCTGGGAAGAACTTCTTTCTAAGATTGAGCCTGAACTGTGCAGCTTGAGACTGAGTCCTCTTGTTCTAATGCTGGTTGCCTGGGAGAAGAGACCAACCCCCATCTGGCTACAGCCTCCCTTCAGGTAGTTGTAGATGGCAATAAGATCTCCCCTGAGCCTCCTCTTCTCCAGGCTAAACACCCCCAGCTCCAGATGAGGCCTCACCAGGGCGGAGTAGAGGGAGAGGATAACCAATACATTCATGCAGGGCTGAAGGGGCTCACCTGAGACCTGTGCCCATAAATGAGTGACAGTGGAGACCCCATCCTTGGAACCATTCCAGGTCAGGTTTTCTGGGGCTCTCTGGTTGTGGATGTCCCTGCTGGCTGTGGGGGCACTGGACTGGATGGCCTTTAGGGGTCCCTTCCAACCCAAACCACTCTGTGACTCTGTGAAAGACTGAGAGACTTGGGGCTGGTTAGTCTGGAGAAGAGAAGGTTGAGAAGGAATCTTATCAATGCCTACAAATACCTGTAAAGTGGCTGCCAGGTGAGTGGAGCCTCTTATCAGGGATACCCAGTAATAGGATGAGGGACAGTGGGTGAGGGGCAGTGGACATAAGCTCAATTATAGGAAATTTTTCCTCAACATGAGAAAAATCTTTTTTTGCCATGAAAGTGACAGAGTACTGGGAAAAGCTGCCCAGAAATGTTATGGAGTCTCTTTCTCTGGAGATCTTCAAATCCTGTCTGGACACTGATAAGACAAGGAACAATGGGTTCAACCAGAACACAGAAGATTTCACCTCAACATGAGGAGAAACATCTTTACAGTGAGGGTGAGAGAGCACTGGAACAGGCTGCCCAGGGGGGTTGTGGAGTCTTCTCTAGAGACTTTCCAAACCCACCTGGATGCATTCCTGTGTGGATTACCCTAAGTGATCCTGCTCTGGAATGTGGGTTGGACCTGATGATCTCCTGAGGTCCCTTCCAACCTCTGATATCCTGTGATACTTTCCTGTGTGATGTGTGCTAAGTGGTCCTGCTTTGCAGGGTGGTTGGACCAATGATCTCTGGAGGGCCCTTGCAACCCCTAGCATACTGTGATTCTGTGGATAAATCAGGAGCACCAGACTAGATTCAAGTTGCTTCTGGATTTCCCTATACTAAGTACACCTCTTTTAGGCTTCTTGCATTTGAATCATCTATCTCAAACCTCCTAAATATTTTTGCTGCTTTCATCTCCAAGACCTTGTCCTATTTTCCTTTGCTCAAACCATCATCTTCAAATACTTCATAGTTTCTTAAACATCATGTCTTCTCCTATTTGCCATTTTAATTGCTTTGTTCCCCCTATACATTTAATCTTACCTCTGCTTCTCATTTCTTTCCATGTTCTTTTTTTTGTCAAGACGCTTTCTCAAGTAAGTCACAGTCCCCTGCCTCACAGATACTCCCATGATTAAGCCCAATTAAGTAGTCAGTTTTTGTACAGTATTTGTCTAAGATTGATAAACTATGAATGGGGGTACAGAAGCATAGCCTGTTAAGATGCTTTGCTTTTATTCCTGTAATACTTACTGCTGCTATTTCCATGCCCTCTATGAACTTCACCCAGCTCCTGTCGGTGTTTCGTGCTTCCTGATGCATGTCAATGCCCCATCCCCTGTGAATGCATTTCCATTGCCCACTTTTCTTTCACTGAACAGTACACAAAGCCTTTCATCCTTTCTTCATGGTTCTTTAAGTCCCCCTGAAAAAATATTGTTAGATTTCTTCACGTTTTTGTCTGCTTCCTTAATAATTTGAAAATCATACAAACTTTTCAACTGCAGATCTGACTTTCCTATTCATTCATTTATTCATTCATTCATTCATTTATTCATTCATTCATTCATCTATCTTAAAAAAGATTCTACAAATCTTGTTAGCAGAAGTAGCTCATCACAAGCTCCTTTCATCAGACCTTAATCCTTACTCCAAGTGTTGTGTTGCAATTTCATCCCAGTCTTGCTAAAGGGAGAAGTTAATACTGGAAAATGTTCAAGTGGATCAAACTGGGGAGAGAGTGTTCAATAGTAATGAATCTGGGAGCAGATGGTGGGGATGTGGGAGTGTTATGGAAAATATTTAGATTTCAATAATTGTACCAGTGTTAGGAAAAAAAGAAATTATTGTAATTCTGATTTTTTAAATTTATGCTTCATATTTTTCCTGGTAATTTTTTAATAGGATTATTATGTTTTCACAAGACTGTCATTTCATGCCATTAATAAATAAGAGTATCATACTATGGATAAAATTGTTTTCCAAATTACATATTTGAATGCCCTTTAGAATAGAATCATAGAATTGTTTTGGTTGGTTGGAAAAGACCTCTAAGATCATTGAGTCCAACCATCAACTACACCACCATGGCCATCAAACCACATCCCAAAGTGTCATGTCCACACATTTCTTGAACACCTTCAGGGAGGGTGACTCCACCACCTCCCTGGGTAACCTATTCCAATGCCTGACCACTCTTTCTGCAAATAAATATTTCCTTATTTCTGATCTGAACCTCCCCTGGCACAATCTCAGACCATTTCCTCTCATCCTATCACCTGATACCAGAGAGAAGAGACTAACCTCTTCCTCCCTTCAGGTAGTTTTAGAGAGCAAGGAGGTCTCCCCTCAGCCTCCTCCTCTCCAGACTGGACAATCCCAGTTCCCTCAGCTGTTCCTCATAAAACTTTTTCCCTAGGTCCTCCATCAGATTTGTTGCCCTTTCCAGTTTTATGATGGTTGGAACTAGATGATCCTTGTGGTCCCTTCCAACCCTGCCTGATTCTATGATTCTATGTTTAAAAACTCAAATATGAATCTTCTTATCTCTGTTGCTTGAACAATTCTTTGCTTATCAGAAGAGTTTTCTTTTTTTTTTTTTGTTTTAATGAACAAAAATAATTTGGACACTGAGAGATAAATGAGTTTGCTACAGATTTAATCTAGTTTCATGTTTGTGAAATCAGAACTGAACAGTATCTCTTGTCTTATTGGTCCAGCCAGGTAGAAGACATGGAAAATGTAGATGGAAAATGCAACTGGTATGGTTTGAAGCAGCCAGGATGTGACATATGTCAACAGTCTTACTTATTGCAAACTGTTGTTGTTCCTTTGTGACATGATATCTGCAAGATTTTGAAATATTTAACATTTCAAAAACACACTTCAGTGTAAAGTGGAGAAATCTGATTTGTGTTCTTTGCTTAAACAAATCATCTGGAATTGAAGAAGGATCTTGGTTTATAAGGTTTTTGACCAAGCAAATTCGTTTAAACTGTTACGAATTGTTCCCCAGCTCTAACAACATAGAATCATAGAATCACAGAATCATAGAATCATAGAATCAGTCAGGGTTGGAAGGGACCACAAGGATCATAGTCATGAGGTTTAGGGTGACAGGTTGGACTCGATGATCTTTGAGGTCTCTTCCAACCTTCTTGATTCTATTCTATTCTATTCTATTCTATTCTATTCTATTCTATTCTATTCTATTCTATTCTATTCTATTCTATTCTATTCTATTCTATTCTATTCTATTCTATTCTATTCTATTCTATTCTATTCTATTCTATTCTATTCTATTCTATTCTATTCTATTCTATTCTCCAGTTTCAACTCCCCTGTCATGGGCAGGGACACCTCACACTACATCAGGCTGGCCAGAGCCTCATCCAGCCTGGCCATAAACACCTCCAGGGATGGGGCCTCAACCACCTCCCTGGACAACCCATTCCAGGCTCTCACCACTCTCATGGGGAAGAACATAATTAGATAAGGTGTATTGTAATTGGTTAAAATATGCTAAATAGGAAGCAAGGGAAGATTTGGACATGCCTAGTTAAGTGTATCTCAAGTTGGAGGACTGCAATTTATTCACATGATCAAATACATAAAGAAAAAAGCTTTTCCAGGACTATTTATAACTGACTGAGGAATCTAGTTCTAAAAATTCTGAAGGAAGCATACGGTGAGGAATCTGTTACAGTAATCAGAGTGGCATCAGTTAAATCTTTACTGCATTGAATCAAAGCAATGCACAGCATGCTGTACCAGAGTAAAGCACATGCTTAGATCTATCAATTACATTTTATAACAAGCTTTCTCAATGGCAATAGAGAAATTTCAAAGCTTGCTCTCTTTCTCTGTGGTTAAACTTTCTGCAAGGAGATTGTTGCAAATTCAGATCCAAAAGTGAAATGCTGTGGAGCCCTGGATGGCAGAGATGAGTTATGGCAGGCTGACCAGAGTCTTTAGTGAGATTTGGAAGATTTAACTGGTGTTTTATTATTAGATACTTTTCCAGCAGAGTTTTTGGTGGTGATGATGAAGGACCAGTAAGCTTGTAGCATATTCATACAATCCATACAAGAACTTTTATGAAGCTGCTGCAAAAGTGGTTGGTAGCTGAACACGGTCAAGGACCTTTACATGCTCAGGACATGCTGGTATTAGGAGTTCTTGAGTAGTGTACATAAATAAACTTAACTCTGTAATGCAAATAAGCGATGAACAGTTTACTAAAATACATCCTCTGTGCTTAAACCTGGTGTTAATGATGGGCCAGTGCACTTTTAGTATTCTAAGGTAAAGTAGCACTTTGACTTTTTGTCCATTCCTGCTGTTCAGACAATTTTTTTCTTCTTTTCTAAAGAGCAGTTGTGGTGTTAGGCCTCTGCTGGTATTCCAAGACTTTGAGCATTTACTTGCCACATCTGGAATTTGCAATGGTTGAGGCACTTCTATAGAGATTTGTGACAGAGCACAGTTTGTTTATATTGGCAGCAAGAAACATGCAGAACTTGATATAATAAAAGTCTAGACCTGTGCATATTCTCTTGCCCTAGGAATATTTGAGTATTGCTTGATATCCAGTGGTCAATGGTTTCAGCAGGCCTGTAGCTTACCTTCTTCCCTATTTCTCTAGCTTGCAGTTTCCCTTGTCTGTGTAGCTACAGCAGAGAGCAATAACCCTTTCTTGTGTAGTGACCATCAGTTCACAGAATCACAGAACGTTAGAGGTTGGAAGGGACCTCCAGAGATCAAGTCCAACCCCCCTGCCAAAGCAGGATCTGTTATTTGATTGACTCCCTCATTAGCTCCTCATTAGTTTTGAGACTGTCCCTGCAATATGGGCAGGGCCTTTTGCTCCCTGAGTGTGGCTGATGCAGCTGAAGGAGGACATATGGCTGTATTCTTTCCTGGCATCCTAAACTTCATTCCTGCAGCAGCCCCAGGACACCTATCAGCAGAGAGAGTCGAGGGGACCAGGACTGCAGAGAGCATCCCAAGGCAAAGCTTCACTGCAAGGATATGCCAGAATAAGGACCAGGACATACATCAGACAAAGCACTGTTTAGCAGCCTTTCTGTCTGCTTCTCCTCCTTTCTTCCTCATTTTTTAATCTGAAATGCTTTGGTCTGAAGATTAACAACACTTCCTCATTTCCTTACCAGACAAGTTTTCCTAATTGGAGTCAGGAAAGATATAACAAGACAGAAACAAAGGGGAGACAAGTTCTGCACCCAGTTTAGATGTGCAGCATGACATAGGTAATTACAGAGAATCTTTATGTCTTGCCTGAGGTTGCTGCTGCTTCTCCATTCAGAATAACTTGGATTGTAGTACTTATCCTCACAGGAGCATCTCAGATTTGCCATCTAATCACTGGTTATCAATGTAGATTACTTTGCACAGCATCCATCTAACATGTAAATGTATATATTCCTATTCTGGCAAAGGGAGGAAGGAACTGTGTGCCATCACAAAAAGGATGTAGAGCTAAGTACCAATCCAAACCTCCACATTTCCTCCCTTTTCTTCTAAATAACTGTAGTGCAACTAAGATTAGGAGAAGTGAAGATCAGAGATTCTGAAATAAGGAAGAATTATTTAAAGCAGTGTTTCACAAAAGTCAGAGCACAGCAATTAAGACATTTTCATCCTCTGTCTTTTCAAAGAGAAAATGAAATTCCACCAAAATTAAGCTTGGGGCAAATGACTGAGACCATTCTTCGTGTGTTCTGTGTTTTCCTTTGCCATAACAATGGACAAGAATCTCTCTGTTTATGTCTCAGTGTAAGGTTGAGCAATTTGCACTGAAATATCTTGGTTTGTCACAGCAAATATTAATCTGGTCTATCTGGCAATCATCTGTTCCTGAATGATCATGAGATTTCATATGAGACAGGGACTGTTTGCCTCATCTCTGAGAGTGTGCAGCCCTTTGGCTGTAAGGCATCTCCTGTGACAGACTACAGCTCTGTTGTGCTGCCTACTTGACCCAAACAGTGCTCTGTGAAACTCCAGAGCTTACTGATAGCATGCTGAAAGCATCCTGTGCAATAACTGGGAAGAGTATCCTTACAACTGGAAATAGAAGCCTCTTAAATAATTGACTAAACTTCCCACTGCACTATGGTAGCAAGCAGCACACAAAAAGCTTGACTGGCCACTAAAAAGTCCCAGAAGTAGATCTATTCTAACAACTCAGCACAGATTTATGTTAACATGTAGGGAACAGACATTTTCTTCCCTTGTAGTTATGCTACCTTGTGTTCTCTGTCTTTCCAACTAGCCCTCCTTCTCCTCCCACACACATCAGTCAGGCACAATTGCACAAATGTTCACACCGAAGTTCACATCAAAGAGCAAATCACCACATAAATCCTCGACACAATTCTCTCTGTCAACACAAGAAACAAAAAAATATAACTTTTCCAAAGTTACCAGTTTCTAAAAATCAACAGTCTTGGTTGTTTTAAATTTACAGGTTAAGCACTGAAGCATCTTTAAAAGTAACTTGTCTTTAGAAGGTAGAATTCTTCAGACAATTTCACAGAATGACAGAATGGTAGGGGTTAGCAGGGACCTCGAAAGATCACCTAGTCCAACCCCCCTGCCAGAGCAGGATCACCTATACCAGATCACACAAGAATGAATCCATGTGGATTTTGAATATCTCCATAGAAGGAGACGTTGTTTTCTAGTTTATTTTCAGGTGGAAAACGACGGGACTAGCCTCTCTCTTTGCAGTACCTCTCTCTCCAGCTTCAAAGGTTATCATCTTACTTTCAAAGCCTTCAGAATTCTCTTGCAGTTGGCAGCTTTCCAACTCTTTAGCCAGCCTGCCCTTCTCCTTTCACAGCTTTTCATGATGTCAAACCCCTGCTCTTTATTTTCATGTAGAAGTCTCTTACAGCATGTCCTTTCTTTAGTTATATCTGGTAATAAACAGATCAACCCACATGACTCACCAGGGTTTGACCATCACATTTTTGAGCAATTTTTCTTGTTTTTCAATAATCCTGGTATTTACTCATTCCTCCCTGCAGTGATTCTGTAAAAATCCATGCAGTCATTTCCTTCTGCCTTTTCAAAACCAAGAGAACTTGTCCATAATTTACCCTTTGCTGAAAACTTCAGACTCTCTTTTCTTCATAAATACAGCGCATAGTGGCATATTGGATTGGGGTTTCTTACCAGTCCTATTGTCAAATGTGATTTATGCTTTGTTGTCATCATATCTGGCAAAGACCTTCTCCTTTTGAAAATTCTCTTATCCACTAACAGTTGCTCATCTCTTTCCTTCATCCTTGTTACTGTACCAATCTACATCAGTTGTGGTGTGAGAAAACACTTATCATAATATTTTTTCCCATTTCAGCTTACAGAATTCAGTTAAGAATATCCCTACTAAATCAAGGGAAAATGTCCCCTCATTCCAGTAGTAATACTAATACTAATATAAAAATTTATTATTATTTTATTATTATTTTATTATAACATTATTATCTCCTTAATTATAATAATGATAACAACTACTTTTTAATTATATCTATTATTATATTTAATAATTATTGTTTTATAATTATTATANTTTATAATTATTATATTTAATAATAGTGATATTTATTCTATTTATTTATATGATTTATTTATATTTATATAGTATATTTACTATATTTATTTATTATAATTATATTTAATAATATAATAATTATATTTAATAATGATAATAATAACTGTTTTTGTAATATGTATTATTATATTTAATAATTATCACTATATCCTTAATAATAACAACTATTTTTATGATACCTATTATTATTATTATTAAAATCTTAGCACTGAGCACTGTTTAAAATCCACTTATTAGCCTTTCTTCAATAAAGAAGGTACTGAGGATAGGCTGAGGGATTTGGGGTTGTTCAGCCTAGAGAAGAGAAGACTCTGGGGGCACCTTAGAGCTGCATTCCAATACCTGAAGAGAATGTAGAGGAAGGCTGAGGGACTTTCCACAAGGGTTTCTAGCAGCAGGACAAGGGAGAATGGTTTGAAGCTGAGAGATAGCAGGTTTAGAGTAGATCTTAGGAAGAAATTCCTCAGTACAAGGGTGGTGAGACTGAAACACGTTGCCCAGGGAGGTTGTGGATGCCTCCTCCGTGGGGATGTTCAAGGGGGTGAAGAGCTGAGTCTAGTTGTGAGGCATCCATGCCCATGGCTGGGAGGTTGGAGCAGATGACATGACATTTTTACCTTTTCCCCTTCATTAAATAAATATAAAGGAAGCTGGCTCAGCTTCTTGTGCCTACAGAGGGCACTGCTATTGCAAAAGGTGCTCTCAGGTTCTTCCTTAGCAGGCAGAAATTATTTCATTTTACAGCTTCTATTTATGGGAAGAAAAAAAAAGAAGTGAAATTCTTGCAGAAGGACAGGACTCAGGTACCAGATACCACCTGGTGCCACTTGTATTTGAGTCTGGACATCCATAAACTACCAGTGAAACACAGATGTGAATCTACCCATTAATAGTCCAAGCCAATGAATTAGGTGAAATGAGACATTACAACTGGAAAAGGATGAACTGTTTTTACTGCTTTCCATGTTCATAAATTTCAATATAGTCAATCCATCTGAGGAAGTGGATTGTTCATGGCAAGCAGCTGTGCTAGAATTCATTACAATTGTTAAGTTCCTTAAAAAGATGTGCTTAACTGCTAAGACTCCACACATGCTCCAGTCATTTGCAAGAAAGATTTTTTTTGGTGGTAAAACTTTGGTTAAAAGAAGTTATTGGGTGAACAGCAAGCCTTGGTGCTTACCAAACATCCATATATACCTCCCTGTGTGTGTACACCTGTGTAAAGTCATTCACATAGTTCAAAGTGATAGAGAAGTTGTTCAAGTCAAAGTCAAAAATACATGGTTGAAGGGATAAATTGTCACTTGTCTTAGCCTAAGTCAGTCTGCAAAAAATTAATACCTCCTGTCTTTTTCCCTTTCTCCTCTTCTCCTTCTTCATCTTTAACAGGGTGAAATGAAAAAAAAAAATCTGATATGAGGAACTGAAGCAAAGCTTTGTAGCATTATTTGCTTTACAGAAGTTTGGTTCTGTTGACTCAGGGTCACTGTGTTAGGCCTGTTTCTTTTCCTAGGCTTTTCCTGAGGGAAGACAGATGAACTCTTGAGGGAAGTTTGGTACAGCTTGTAGCTATGTCAAAAAGAGTTCAGGTTTCAGGAATCAGACAGCTTGTTTGCTGCCAAATCTAATTATTACTGCCCTAGTGAATGTGCATATATCTGGAACAATGGATGCAAGCACTGTTATTAATATGTTAAAAAAAAAAATTGGGATGACATCTAGATTACTAAATATCTCTAGTTGTGTATTTCAACTTAAATTATTTTTTTTCTTTCGCTATTTCTTTATATGAATGGTTTTAATGCGATGTAATTAAAGTAAAAAAAACCATAAATATTAATTATCACTTGCATTATAGCACTAATCCAAAATGCCTGATATAGAGACCTAAACAGTCTACTGTATGTTAAAGCACTTACATAAAAACTTGGAGTTTCTCCTGAGCATATTTTTTCAAAGCACAGAAGTACTGCAAAGAGCCAGCCAAAGCTTTTTCAAGGTTTTAAGTACTTTATTGTACTATCAGAATGTATTTTTTCTTTTCTGAAAGTACTAAAATTTCAATTACTAAGAATTCCAATTGCTAGGAACTGCCTATTTTTAATATACACACTTTATTATAATAGAATATGATATAATCATAGAACCTTTTCAGTTGGAAACGACCTTTTAAATCATTGCATCCAACCATTACCTAGATATTAAGTCTGGTGCTATACTATTCACATTAAAAATAACTTTATAGAATCATACAATCAACCAGGTTGGAAGAGACCTCCAAGATCATCCAGTCCATATTATCACAGAATCACAGAATCAATAAGGTTGGAAAAGACCTCAAGGACCATCAAAGTCCAACCTGTCACCCAAGACCTCATGACTACTAAACCATGTCAACTGGATTCTCTCTCCTTAGAATTATAGTTGTAATTTTGGTAGCAATTTTTGAGATCACAACAGATGTCAAGTCATTTTTGGAGGGTTTTTTGGTGCTTTTGGACTTTTTTTTAACATGTTTTGAATCCCTTTGCATTTGCCCCACAATAAAGGCTTCATTACCCTAGCTCATTTTAACGTAAGTTTGAGGTTTTTTATTTGCATGAATCTCACTGAAATAGCAAAATTCACAGAATCACAGAATGTTAGGGGTTGGAAGAGACCTGCAAAGATCGTCCAGTCCAACCCCCCTGCAGAGTAGGATCTACTATGGATCACACAGGAACACATCCAGGTGGGTTTTGAATATCTGCAGAGAGGGAGACTCCACAACCCCCCTGGGCAACCTGTTCCAGGGTTCTGTCACCCTCACAGGGAAAAATTTTTTCCTCCTGTTTCCATGGAACTTCCTATGCCTCAACTTCCACCCATTGCCCCTTGTGCTGTCATTGGGCATCACTGAGCAGAGTCTGACTCGGTCCTCTGGGCACTCACCCTTCACATCTTTATAAACATGAATGAGGTCACTCAGTCTCATCCAAGCTAAATAGCCTCAGCTTCCTCAGCCTCTCCTCATAAGGAAGATGTTCCACTCCCTTAATCATTTGTGTGGCTCTGCACTGGACTCTTTCAAGCAGTTCCCTGAGGTCCTTCTTGAACTGAGGGGCCCAGAACTGGACACAATATTCCAGATGTGGCCTCACCAGGGCAGAGTAGAAGGGAAGGAGAACCTCTCTTGACCTGCTGACCACAGCCTTTCTAATCCACCTCAGAAATGCATTGGCCTTCTTGGCCACAAGATCACATTCCAATCAGAATTTATACATCTGAGGAAATATGCATGTACCTTTGTCATCAAAACATGATGAAAAGCCTAAGGGATTGCAAGGCATGTTCTCTGTGCAACTAGAGTGATACAGAGGTAGAAAAGAGTTTGCAAGCTTTCCCACTTGATTTCTGGTTTTGACTAGATATAAAATGCCTGGTTTGGCAATGAAATAGAGGCATGGCTGTAATCGACCCAGAAAGTCAAAGCTTTCAGTCCACAGAAATGATTTATATTTATTATATTATAATTTATATTTTCACCCTAATCACCATCTCCTTCTGGTAGACATGTAGTATGTCTGGAAAGGAAATCTAAAGTCATCTCATTCTACTCCAATGCTATTCCCTTTCTAATGATGCTTCAGGAATAGGCTTAAAATTGATGTGTTAGCCTTCTTGTTGAAGATTTATGATGATCACTATCAATAGCTTGGATGTTTTCCACTTTGTAATCTGTGCTGCTTGATTTTTTTTTCCTGTGGTATTTGCAAGGCCATGGCAGGACAAAGGTTCTGGGAATGGCTGAATGATTTTGTCAGAACTCTGAAACACTGGCAGCCCAGAGAACAGCATTCTTTATAAGAACCTTAAATACACATCTCTGCTGCATTGCCTTTCAGCTACCAGGGAAGGAGTAGAAAGATTCCTAATTACACTGAACCAAATTTTTTTTTTTTCATGGAAGAAAACCAGAGATACAGCATAAGAATTTGGTGAGGTAAAATGAAAGTAATTTTTCTGTGACAAAGTTCTTCATTTACAGAAATTAATCAAAAATGAAGGCCAGATTGAACTCTTAGTTATACTGAGCAGCATGGGCTACCTCCCTTCATGAAAAAAAGAAACAATCCATATTGCTTTATATTATAGCTCAGATAAAAGCTCACTTAAAAACATTTCAGTCTAACATGCAAACAACGGAAAACATAGGCATAGTCCTAGAAGTTTGTGCTGGTTTGGGGACAGACAGATCCTCTCTTGACCCAAAAGGGCCAAAAGAATGAGACTCACACAAATGGATCGGAGAGTGATGGAAAGTTTAAATGGAAAAAGTGATTGGTGAAGCTACAGAGAACTACAAAGGATAGTGCCAAGAATATCCCAAAAGCATACAGAACCC
>VXBD01014279.1:114421-144588 GCA_013399975.1 Indicator maculatus
AGAGAGCCCTGGAACAGGCTGCCCAGGGGGTTGTGGAGTCTCCTTCTCTGGAGGCTTTCCAAACCCAGCTGGATGCATTCCTGTGCAGACTCCCCTAAGTGATCCTGCTCTGGCAGGGGGGTTGGACCTGATGATCTCTTGAGGTCCCTTCCAACCTCTGATATCCTGTGAGACTGTGAAATGTTGAAGCCTGTGTCTTTCTCAGTTTTGCCTCTTCTTGTTATTTCTAAGAGAGGAATTCCTTCCTTGCTTTAGGAAAAATGCAAAAATGGGAAAAAAATCTCCACTAATTTTTGTGAATCTCTTGACATGGCTCTTAATTTCTCGAGTGTCATGAATTTTACTGCTGAGGATTGCTGCCCTGTTATTACCCTGCTCTGGTTCTCTATTTCTATGCATGCACCTTTACAGGCCTCCCAAGTTGAAAATTACATGATATTATTATCATGAAAGACCCCAGGAAAAGGATGGAGGACAAGTAGCCTCCCATCTTGCCAAAGAGAAAAATGGTCCCATATTTGGCTTTCATAACATATGCTTGCATTCAATCCTGGAGGAGGGAAAGAAAAAAAAAGAGAGGATGAAATCCACTCCCTAACAGTAGCAATGCCAAGCAAAGCCACTTGTCAAATCCATGTTTATATTCACCCTCCACCCAATACCTGTTTCCTAGCCTGCAGATCTGTTTCCAAGCAACTCATGTATGCTTACCTCTTTCACATTACTCATATGCTGCAAACTTCCCAGTGCATTACCCTGCAATCTTCCATCTCTTTGTAAAGCCTGCCTCACTCCCAGACCTTGCTTGTTTGCAACCATCTCTTCTGTGCGCTTCTTCTGGCACATGTTAGTCAGAACCTAATCCTCTTAGGATTTTTAACTAGGTTGTCTAGCTCATATCACAGAATCACAAAAACATTCAGGTTGGACAAGACCCTCAGGATCACCAAGGCCAACCATTAACCCTACTCTGTAAAGTTCACCCTTAAACCATATCCCCAGGCAGCACATCCAAACCACCTTTAGACACATCCAGGGTTAGCGACTCAAGCAGATGTGGGATCCTGGATGCTGAGGAGCCTCCTCTTAACTCTCTGGGTGAAATCCCAAGATGAGCTAGAAACATGCCAAAGAAGCTCATGCTTCTTTTAATTCTGTTTTTCACCTGCTACATCCAAGAATACTTTCCTGCCATAGAGCTGCTAGTCATGAGGCTATCTTAATTATGGTAATCACTCTCTCACAGCTAATACAATTAATGTTAATTAGCTGATCCCTTTCCTCCTATACTCTGCTCCCCCAGGGGGATTAGGAGTTATTAAACTAGATGAATACTCAATCCCTTTTGCATGATTGTCTCCCAGGAAGAGCTCCAGGGTAGTAAGGCAGGAAATGCATCGCCCACACTCTTGCCTGAATCAGCCTGAATGAAAAGTTCCTTGAAGAGGCCCTGACTGCAAATGTGTGCTCTATTGTAATTATCCTACAGGGAAGATGGAAGCCATGACACAGCATTAAAAAATATTTTAAATTTGCTATGAATTTTCCTGGAGTACTAAGATTGTGTTTACCACTACCACTGCTGCAAAGTTACATACTATAGGCACTGCTGCAGAGTTTGTTCTCTTCTTATTCATACCGGAGGTGAAATTCCTCTTACATGTATGGGGCTGGTTGTCTACTGGCATGCAGTTTAGTTTTGTGCAGTTGGAGGAGTCACAGAACTGCAGTCATTTACTGTAAATATGTTGTAAGAAAATCATGTCTGGAATTATCATTTTATTGCCTTTTTGTGTTGTAGCCACTAGTGAACAAGGAGGTCTTCAGAATACTCAGATGATATTTCTCTCTAAGTATCATAGAATCATAGAATCAGTCAGGGTTGGAAGGGACCACAAGGATCATCCAGTTCCAACCCCCCTGCCATGGCCAGGGACACCTCACACTACATCAGGCTGGCCAGAGCCTCACCCAGCCTGGCCTTAAACACCTCCAGGGATGGGGCCTCAACCACCTCCCTGGACAACCCATTCCAGGCTCTCACCACTCTCATGGAGAAGAACTTCTTCCTCACGTCCAGCCTGAATCTCCCCATTTCCAGCTTTATTCCATTCCCCCAGTCCTATCACTACCTGATAGCCTAAAAAGTCCCTCCCCAGCTTTCTTATAGCCCCCTTCAGATACTTGAAGGCCACAAGAAGGTAGCACAATAAGCTACCATCACCATTGTTTCATAGGTACATTCTCACCAGCTAGAGGTTCCAAGTGTTTTGCACAGGCTTTGCAGAATGCATCTGTAAGATCCAAAGAAGATGCAAACATATTTTTAAGGAGATATTACAAAGGTGATTTGACCATTCTGAATTACCTGGAAACACAAGATGCAGCAGCACAATAATGCATGTTGAGAGCCTGGTATAATGGGATAAGGAAAACAGGTGAGCATTACTCAGGAGCATGCTTATCAGCAGCAAACAGAAATACCTGCAACTTACTGACAAATACAAGAAAATCAGTGAAGCTGCTATTAAAAAGGGAAATATAAAACAGTAAATGTAAAATATATATGTATATGTCAATACATTCTCAATTAGTGAGAATAATGGTAGAGAATAGAATAGCCTGCTCCAGAATCAGCTCCTCAGGCTGTTATTGATATTGCTCCTCATTTCCTGCCATTTTTAGGCTCAGTGAAAGTATTTTTAGGCTCAGTGAAATTACTTTTAGACTCAGTGTGTGTACAAATGATCAGACTAGTTATAGAGATGTGGTGCCAGATTTAAAAGTGCACATCTGCTTACCTCATCCTGAGTCATATTTTTGCATACTTTACCACTCCAATCATTTTTACTTTTGTGTCTGTTAGGTTCAGGCTGCCAACAATGAAAACTGCAAGCAGCCATACTGCAGGGACAAGGAACCTTCTTGTGCAGCTCAGCCTCAGGGACAAATTTCAAACTGAAATCACAAACTGATTCTTTTGTGTGTTTAATGACAATAAAACTGACACCTGCGACTGCTGGGAAAAATCAACACTTTTAGTACATGCCAGCTTCAAACTGAAAGTGCTGTCAGGAGAGAAGTATCATGGGGCTTGTAGTTTGGATTGTTAACAGGAGAGGCTTCCTGTTTCTGGTTGTGGCTTCTGGTTTCTGGGGTTTTTTTTGGGGTGTGGGTCTCTTCCACTTTGCTGCCTGTTTCCAGTTGCTGGCTTTTTACTGATTGCCTTTGCTAACTGGGCTTGTTTGCTCCTTTGCACAGTATTGTGCACTGTATTATTTTCATTAACCCCTCCTTATCTCAGCCCAGGGATTTTTTTGTTACATTCCTCACAGTCTGTGCATGTGTGGCTTACTTGTGAGAGTGGCTGTATTAAACCAGGACAACAGGCATCCTGACCTGTATCAGGAATAGTGTGGCCAGCAGGAGCAGGGAAGTCGCTCTGTCCCTGTACTCAGCACTGATTAGACCACACCTTGAAGATTGTGTCCAGTTCTGGGTCCCTCACTTCAAGAAAGATGTTGAGTTGCTCAAATGTGTCCAGAGAAGGGTAACAAAGCTGGTGAGGGGTCTGCAGCACAGCCCTGTGAGGAGAGGTGGAGGGAGCTGGGGGTGTTTAGCCTGGAGAAGAGGAGGCTCAGGGGAGACCTCATTGCTGTCTACAACTACCTGAAGGGAGGTTGCAGCCAGGTGGGGGTTGGTCTCTTTTCCCAGGCAACCAGCAACAGAACAAGAGGACACAGTCTCAAGCTGTGCCAGGGGAAGTTTAGGCTTGATCTTAGCAAGAAGTTCTTCCCAGAAAGAGAGATTGGCCATTGGAATGGGCTGCCCAGGGAGCTGGTGGGGTCTGTGTCCCTGGAGGTGTTTAAGAAAAGCCTGGGTGAAGCACTTAGTGCCATGGTCTGATTGATTAAATAGGGTCGGGTGATAGGTTTGACTTGATGATCTTGGAGGTCTCTTCCAACCTGGCTGATTCTGTGATTCTGTTCTGTGATTCTGTAACAAGCAGACCTAATAGAATCCACATTAACATTAATGGATTCTCCCACACAGCACAAGGCAGACCACTGCTGTATTTGGCTGAAAGTGTTTTTATCTGATCTGTAAATTTCATTTATCCTGAACAGCAAAGTACATTCATCTCACTAGGAAAACACACATACACAGATGAAGCTTAGAAATGATTTTTTTTAATTCACATCCTACCTTTTTAATATCTGCCTGAGAAACTGATTTATTAGTGTTATTTCAGGATGACTTACTGTTCTCACTGCAACCCAAACATGTTATGGTGCAATGAACAGAGAATTTGGCATCAAAGCACAGGTTTGTTATAGAGCAGGGTATGCTGGAAGTGTTGGGGCCTTTGAGTGTCACCATGATTAGTGATACAGAATAGAACAGCAACAAGGTGAGTCATAGATGGGACACCTTTGAGCAGCTGTAAGTCACTCAGAGCTTAAGAGCACAGGGGACACAAGAGGAAGAAAGAAGAGTGGAGGAAAAGTTGAAAGAATGCAATTTAAATAAGTAAGTCTGCAAGCAGGGGGAGTTAGAACATAACAGAACCCTAAAAGGCAGCCTGATAGAAATGACTTACAATGGATGTGTCAGAACAGAAGATCATGTGGAGGAGGCATCTCTCCTCTAATACAAGGCTAGAGACACATCTTTTGCCTTTCCATTTGTGCCCTCCAAAGAAATAGTTTTGCTCTCAGGTTTGCCTGCAGAGATATGAACACTCCTAAGCCTTAGCTCAGATGAAAGGAGCCAGTTTAGCAGAGTACTCATTAAAATGTATAAAGCTAACCTGACTTCTTTAGACAGGAATACATTCATAAAACATTTATAGAAGTAGTGGAGGCAGCTGAAAGAAGGATGCAGTAGCAACCAGCATGCAACAGGCTGAGGAGATGCCAGAAGCCTCATAGCCAGTGCTGGAAGATGTATTTGTCCATGATTATCTTGCAGAAAGTTGCCCTGGTACCAGGAGACTTCTGCTATTCAGTACTGTCCTCTGGGCAGCTAACTACATAGTGATGCTTGAAGAACAAGAACTACATGAAAATCAGTGTTGAATAAAGGTAGTGTTGAATAAAATCAGTGTTGAATCAAAGTAGAAAGGAATAAGAAACAAACAACACCCCCCCCCCACCAGTAAATAAATAAATAAATAACTACTACCACCACTACTACATAAGTACTGCCACCACTCCCACCCTCAAACCAATCAACCAACCAACCAACCAAAATACCAGAAGGACACAAAGCATAGCTAATATTTTATACAGAAATCAGTCCACTGTTAGGAAGTTTGGAAAATCTGACTTTATATATAGGCATGTGGAAATGGATCATTCTATTAACAACTGAAGACAGGGAAGGCTGCAACAGATCACAGAATCACAGAATGTTAAGGGCTGGAAGGGACCTCGAGAGATCATCCAGTCCTCCAACCCCCCTGCAGGAGCAGGATCACCAGGATCACACAGGAACACATCAAGGCAGGTTTTGAAGGCAGAGAGGAAAACTCCACAACCCCCCTGGGCAGCCTGTTCCAGGGTTCTGTCACCCTCACAGGGAAAAAAGTCTTTCCTCATGCTTCCATGGAACTTCCTATGCCTCAACTTCCACCCATTGCCCCTTGTGCTGTCATTGGGCATCACTGAGCAGAGCCTGACTCCATCCTCTGGGCACTCTCCCTTCACATCTTTATAAGCATGAATGAGGTCAGCCCTCAGCATCCGCACAGGACAACTGCACAAATGGTCTGAATCAGGCACTTTGATGACGAGTGCTGGAGGAAGAGCTTTATGCATTAGTACAACACCCCAAGCAGTGGTTTTGTAATCACAAAGGACATTTTTCTTGCTTCATTTTCGAAGGTTCCAGTGAGTCAGCAGGCACTTAGTGCACGAGTTGCAATTCACTATCAAGGGAATTCAAAGATCAGAGTGGAGCACCCTCAACCCCCAGGCTAACTCCATTATTGATAATTTCTATACAGGTAAGTGTGTCCTCTGCAGTCCTTGCTTCAAAAAACCATTGTGGCTAGACTCTGCAGAAACCAACAATAGCCTACTAGATACCTGTGCTAAGTGAAGAACTGAAGGAGTATTGCACCAGAATATCTTCTAAGAAACATCTGAAATTTAGAGCTTCAAAATAAATGTTTGCAAATACTTCAAATTTTACACTAGCAACACTTATTCTGGAAACTGACATTAGGGACTATATCCTGTTTTCAAGCAACTCTGCTGCTCAGCATATCAAAACCTATACCTGGTAACATTTTCCTTGATCTTGGCTATTTAAGAAAAAAAGCCTCAAAATAATTTATGTCATACTTGTCCATGTTCTGCTATTTGACTTGAAATATTAAAACATACTACTCTGTTTTTCAGCCTCTTATGTTACAATCTCCTCACTCATAGAAGAAATAAAGCATGAATTAATGCCATAAAATTCTGTTGAAGTTAGACCTTTAAGGACTGTTAGAGAAAGGTGGAGAGACAAATGATCTTCACTGAAGATTACCAGCACCAAACTGCCTCTGCTTTGAAGCTATTCATTTATTTGCTTCTACCATGTCTTTACAAGAGAACAAAAAAAAAAATGTCTCAAATTTATTTTAACAGTTGCCCTAATGTCTGTCTGGAGTGGGAAAGTGACTCAGTTCTTTTTGAGCATTCCTGTGTTATGAAATTAGAGGCACAAATGAGGACAAAATATCAACAGCCAGGCTATTTATTAACAGAATAGAGTGGATGGAACAGAAGGAGGGAGAGAAGGGAAAAAATGGAGAGAGAGAGGGGAAAAAATAGAGAGAGAGAGTGGGAGAAGAGGGAGAGAGAAGAAGAAAGGAATTATATTACCACCCCCTCACCTCCCAAGATGGTTTGGGTCTGTGGAGGAAGGGTGCTGCCACTTTGGCTTGGAGGAGATGTCATCCTTAGTGGCTGTGCTGTCCTCTGCTGGAGGAGGGGAGGGAGAGATCCTAAAATCCAAATCCAAGTCCTTCTCTGAGCAGTCTCTTCAGCTCCATGAGTTGCAGCAGGCAGAACTTAGGACATGGAGAGGAGGGTTCCTCTTGGTCTGCTGCTTCCAGGCTACATGGTGATGTCTTTTTTCTCCTGTGTCTGTCCTTTTCTCTCCTTGTATTTTCTTCTCTGTTTTTCTTCTCCCGAGCAGGCATTGCTCAGGTCTTTCATACAGTTTTTTAGTCACAGGTTTTTTTTAGGTATGTGTCCAGGTGGCGAATCCATTATCCTTTTCACCATCCTCCTTTTCTGGGGTAGCTGATGGGTAGAGATGATTTTGTCTATGCACATTCCAGAGAGTCCTTATCCCAATACACATCAGCTATTGCCTAGGTGAGGAACAAAGGTGATTTTATCTTTGTGGATTCACATCAAGAGAGACAAGATTTAGTCTCTTACACCTAGGAATTGCTGCCTTTCAACTAGGTGCCACAAGCCAAGTTGATAAGGCTTCTGTTATGAAAAAAGAGAGAATCTACTCATTAAACTAATGCTTTAAACAGCTTGATTATTTTCTTTTTGTTACTCTGGGGTTTGGAAAAGCAAGTTGTATGCTATTGTAATGAGGTTTTAATCTATAATTCTACAGCAAGTGTCTAAACTTAAATAACTTAGGACAAAAGGGAGCAATAATTTTAATGACCTTCACTCTGAAAAGCCTTCCTGAAAGGACTGGATGTTGAATATGTTACTAGACCCTTGAAATGATTGATATTTTGTAAACACCATCAAGGCAGAAAGTTAAAAGAATAAGAGTTGTGGGGCACTCCTTAAATACTATTTGACAGCTGTAAAGAATAGCTTTCAGGGTTTTACAAACAGCTATATCCACTGACCTACACACTTGAGAAACTCTAATCTTGGTGAGGGCGATTGGTAGAGGTGAGGAAAGGGGAACCTTAAAGAACTGCTGTGACAGAATGGTAAATGGGATTGCAGATGGAAGAGAAACAGTGCTTACAACACTCTGGAAACACTGCAGTTGAGAGCAATAATCTCGTTTCACTCAGTGATTTCTAGAATTATGAAATCAGAGCTCCGGCTCCTGGAGTCTGGAGAAATTTCCTAAGATAATTATTTTTAGGAGGGACTTGGCAAATGACTTCTGGCTTACAACTAAGCTGTCTGTCTAAATAGCAAAATCCAGTTGAAATTCCAGTGAGGGTCCAGAACACAGGTATTTTTTTCAGCTTAAGCCTCTGAGGACTTAGCATTTCTCTTCCACATCTAACATTCTCCCAACACCACCAGTGCTGGCTGTCTCATGAGATTAAGGTGTTATTTTCTGCTGGTGGCAGTGGTGACAGCACTCATATAGGAGTCTGCATGCTGATTTCCTTCCTGGCAAAACCTGGCCCTCATCCAGAAGAGTGGGGTAGGGGTGGGCTCCATATCTCTTGCTGAAACTGTGTTGCTATGATTAATTTGTCCAACAAGAGGAAGCCTGCAGAGGGAACTTGAGTGTGTGCCCTGGAAATACTAAGTACTGGAACAAGGAGCCTGCATATCTACAGCAGTTTTAAATTCTTTTACCATAGACAACTTAGGCATTTCAGGATCCAAAACCTGTGGTTGTAACCAGCTCTGAAACCTCTTTTACAAGGGCTGCTACAGCCAAAGGGGCATTTTCAGTTTGCTCCTTTGATGGTCTTTGTAAGAAATAAAAAGATTAGATGGTGGCAGCAGCCTTCACTCCTCTCCACTATTTTGTGGGTCTTCCTGTGGAGCCAGACTCTTCTCAGGGATGCCCAATGACAGGACAAGGGGTGGAAGCTAAGGCATGGAAAGTTCCATGGAAACATGAGGAAAAAATTCTTCACTGTAAGGGTGAGAGAACACTGCAACAGGCTGTCCAGTGGGGTTGTGGAGTCTCCCTCTCTGGAGACATTCAGGACCTGCCTGGATGTGTTCCAGTGTGATCTGGTATAGGTGCTCCTGCAGGGGGGTTGGACTGGATGATCTTTGGAGGTAC
Source organism: Indicator maculatus (assembly GCA_013399975.1). Taxonomy (NCBI): domain Eukaryota; kingdom Metazoa; phylum Chordata; class Aves; order Piciformes; family Indicatoridae; genus Indicator; species Indicator maculatus. The sequence continues at coordinate 123,434 of VXBD01014279.1, forward strand.
TTTCCGGCCCCTAACACTCTGATTCCTATGCAGTGAAAAGTTCACACGCAGCAGATAAAAGACAATCTTGAAAAATCTCCAAATAAGGTCTTCACCTTCTTTGCTCATTAAAGCTGTCACACAAAAGTGTGATCCTGGGTGCAGCTGAGCACTGACAAAGCCTGAAAGGCCCCTAGTGCCCAGGCTGGGCAGAGGGGATGGTGACAGTGGAGCAGGCACAGGCAGGGCAGGCATCCCAACAAGGGCTACCATTCTGCAGGACCTGAGTGAGATGAGCAACCACGACCAGCCAGGAGTCCAGTGATTGTCAAGCAAGTCCATACTGAGGGCAAACTGGAAAGTCACATCAGCAGATAAAGATTCAGGTTACCAAGAGCAAGGAAAGTTGCAAAGTGACTGGAAGGAGAATTGGGAAGAAATGAGTCCTGCTCTGGCAGGGGGGTTGGACTCGATGATCTCCTTGGGTCCCTTCCAACCCCTGACATCCTCTGATCCTGTGAGTAAAACTTGTGGACTGAGATGAAGCATGTTAAATAACTAAAATTTAATAAAATCTAACAAAATAATAATAATGATGATAATGATGATGATAATAATTACTACTAATAATAATTATTATGTTACATAATGATATNTAATAATAGCAATAAGAATAACATTATTTTCATTTAAATCATAATAATAATTTAAGTTTCTTCTTCTTATCGTAATAAATAATAATATATCATCATATAATGTATTGTAATACAATAATTGATAATAATATATTATTATATTTTATTAAGTATAGATTATATTAATTATGTCATAATTTATTATAATAAATTTATTGTTGTTGTTATTGTTGTGATTATTATTGTTGTTATTATTGTTATTATTGCTATTACAAGTAATATTAAAAAAATAGTGAGATAAATAAGAACCAAGAAAGGACAAATGACACAAAATTCTTTTGCTCACCATCCACTGGCTGATGACCAAGCAGTGATGAACCCCTCCTGTCCAACTCCCCCCAGTTTATATGCTGAGCATAATATCTTCTTGTAATGAATATCCCTTTGCCTAGTTCAGGTCATCTGTCCTGGCTATACTCCCTTCCACCAGAAAATAATGAGATTAAAGATGAATACAAAATGAAGACATTAAATGGGATTGTGAATATTATTAACAGGATAATAGCAGAAATAGCAGAGAAAGAATGACCTTCCCTAAACCAGGAACCACACATGATTTTTAAAATAGCTGATGCCATAATTAACTTTATTGTCACTTAGGAATGCTGATCTCAAGTTAGGTTCCAGTCTTTATGTTACTCACAAGTAGATATTTGTAGTGATTTTACTTATTCATAATCATGAGTCATCACTTATGCAAACAAGTTTTTAAGCCTGTGGTTCCTTTGGATGCTTCTTGTAATCTCTAAGAATTCATAATTTATAATCAGTGCCTTAGGGCTGTCTCTGTAGCCACACAGAAAGGCCAGGCTGGATGTGGCTCTGAGCAACCTGCTCTAGTGTGAGGTGTCCCTGCCCATGGCAGGGGTCTTGGAACTAGATGATCCTTGAGGTCCCTGCCAACCTTGACAATTCTGTGATTCTGTGACCTAATTGGATAACTGAGAAGTAAGAATAAAGATTGGGAAAAGAAGACTGCAAGCAGTCATCCAAAAAAACCAAATTGTCACAGATTTGTAAAGAACATTAATTTATGTTTTCAGCCCTTCTGGTGGGTTGAAATTACCCCCAAACTAATTTGGAGGAAGTACTCCCCAAAATAAAAATTGCCAGACTAGCTCAGAAGGTTTTGGAAGGAAATGAAGCTGTATTTACAAGCAAACTAAAAGCTAGAAGTATGAAATGCAATGAAGATGTATAAAGTATAGAATATATGTACAGTATATATAGATATTTACAATTTGTAAATTACACAGAAACTCCTCAGAGCCCTCTGGATGGATCCAGAGGACTCATTCACCTCCTCCCCCAACTCCCTCCCTCCCCATTACCTCACACAGTCAAAACCAGAGATACCCCTGCAAGGCCATAGGGGAGAGAGAGACAAGCTGCAAGCAGAAGTGACAGAAGAAGAAGAAGAAAGAAAAAGATTTGTTTATGCCTCTGCTCTATATTCCCATTAGCAATCCAATGAATTATAGAGACCTTAGCACTATTTTCCTTTTACATCCAATGATAGTATATTTTACTTTCAGTCTTTGCAGTCAGGGACTAGGCTAAAGTTCCCCCTTCAAAGCATAACAGTCCTTTTGCTTGGCTTTCCTCTTATTCTTCATGCTGATGGCATAAAGCTTGGCTATAGAAGGAAATCCTCTAAGACTCCAGTTCTAAGTTTGAGAAGACAAGCATTCCTTATGGCAAAGTTGGGTGAGCTTGGGTGTAAGGAGGCTCTTGTCTCAGAAACTGCACACCACTGAGCAGCAGCTTTTTACCTTAAACACATGCACATAGCTCAGATTTCCTGGAAGAGTCCTGCATATTCATGTGATTTCCTGGGGTCTTACATCATGTTCTTTAGCTGAAGTGCAGTACTGGGTTTATTCAGTTTGCTGTTTCCATCCTTCCTGATACCTGAGGGTGGTCTGCTTCAGGCCAGTTTGTTTCCTTATCAAGGTTCCTCCCTATCTGTTGTGCTTGGGTAGAACATCAGTGTCTTGTCCTAGCAAATTTCATTGGCACAGTTGCTTTTCAGCAAGTCCTCATTTCTTCTGAGGTGAATTTTACTGTCCCGATGCAAAGACAGCAATGGTTTTACAACATGTTCTCAGTATTATCACAAACTGCTGTAATTTTAGCACTCAATATACTTTGCCCCACACCTCATTTCTATGACCTAAGGTCATTAGTGTTTTAGCTAGAGTACTTTTATCACCTGAAGTGTTGCCATTTCTGCAGCTCATTGACATTCATGTTTACCTCCCCTGCAGTACTTAAGAAAGGGTCTGAATTGTTCCCCTCTAAGTAGTGAGGAAGTATTTCAGCATTAAGCTTTATTACATTTTTTTGGCTCCTTCCTTAGTATTTATTCTTTACCACCTGCTTGGATCACATTGTTTGTTCTCTTTGCCTCTTAATTTAAGCTTGCTAATCATCTGTTAATGCAGTTTCAATGAAACATCCCTTGCATGAAACCTCATCAGCCACCTCATTACTGAACCTTATTGAAGTCACTCCACATATTATCACCTGGCCAAATTTCCATTATGTTTCCTCATTGAGAATGTGGGCAAGGAGAGATTAAGTTACATGAACATTAATAGGAAATGAAAAAAAAAATTAATTTAACTTAACCTTGGTCCAACAAATAAATGTTTCACCACTCTAAAAAATAGGCTTCAGCTTACATTACACTTAACAAAGGCTTCTGTTTACTTGCCAGTGTAGCTGGATGTGACATTAAGCTAATATTGATGCATGCAGCAGCCAAATCAAGTATGTGTAAGTGTTCAGAAAGAGTAACAACTCAAAATAATTTCTGATATTAGAAGGCATGAGACAAATGTGCCACTTAGTAATGATAACAATTATCAACAGTTGAGATCTTGGGTGATTGGTAATTTGATTTTCTCATCTTGCATTGAGGCAGGAAATAAGCATCCTACAAAGAAGAGGAATTGGTCAAGCTGTCAGCGTATAGAAATGTCAATTTTACAGAGTTCTGTAATTCTTCCTGCATAAGATTGTTTTGGGGTTTTTTTTTTTCCTATAGGTGCATCTAAGTTAAGTCTCGTGAGCCTATTCTTGTTTAAAGATAAAATTTGCACTGCAGATGTTCAATAAGAGCAAAATGGAAGTTTCATGGGCTTTGGAATACTTTTAAGAGATTAATCTTCTCCTTGCTCAAAGCTATTAATTGAAAGAAATATGATCATGTATCATCCACTAAGGGACATTCTCTCCAAGAAATGCAACTGGAATCTTAAGTAATAATTAAAATGATGTGACTACAGGAATTTTAGAGTCCAACCCATGCTTTGCAGGAAAGAGCTGCAGTTCACACAAGATTTAATGTCTGAACAATGTATTGCTCATGAAGGCTGTCAATTTATTGCTGTGGTGAGTGGATCCAGTTTTTGCCACCTCTGCAGAGGTTGAGCAAACTTTCTGTACCACACTTGCCAGTGCTTTTATCACACTCCTGAAGTGGGGACATCCAAAAGAGTAGAAGGAAAGGTCAATTTTCATGGCAGCAGCAGTGTTTGCCCCTTCTTTCTAGCATAGTTCTGAGTGTAAAGTCTTTGTTAGTTTGCAAGTCAGAGCTGAAACTCACTGAATTCCTCAACATGCTGGTAAAAGAGCAGGATGTTTCTTGAAATATCTGCTGAGAGGAGCAAGTTTTCCTTAGAAAAGGAAAATTAGAGTGTATACTTTTCTACACTTAGAGTGTAGAAAATTTTTTTAAACCAAATGTAGTACATGAACATGAGCCAGCAGTGTGCCCAGGTAGCCAAGAAGGCCAATGGCATCCTGACCTCGATCAGGAATAGTGTGGCCAGCAGGAGCAGGGAAGTCATTCTGCCCTGTACTCAGCACTGGTTAGACCACACCTTGAGTCCTGTGTCCAGTTCTGGGCTCCTCACTTTAAGAAGGACATTCAGGTACTTGAATGTGTCCAGAGAAGGGCAACGAGGCTGGGGAGGGGTCTGGAGCACAGCCCTGTGAGGAGAGGCTGAGGGAGCTGGGGATGTTTAGCCTGGAGAAGAGGAGGCTCAGGGCAGACCTCATTGCTGTCTACAACTACCTGAAGGGAGGTTGTAGCCAGGTGGGGGTTGGTCTCTTCTCCCAGGCAACCAGCACCAGAACAAGACGATACAATCTCAAGCTGTGCTAGGGGAAGTTTAGGCTCGAGGTGAGGAGAAAGTTCTTCACAGAAAGGGTGACCTGCCATTGGAATGTGCTGCCCAGGGAGGTGGTGGAGTCACTGTCCCTGGAGTTGTTCAAAAAAAGCTTGGATGTGGCGTTTGGAGCCATGGTTTAGTTGTCAGGTGGTGTTAGGTGACAGGTTGGACTCTGAGGTCTTTTCCAACCTGGCTGATTCTGTGATTCTGTGAACTACTCTCAAATGTCAAAGTGATTGATTGGATTTTGGGGCCAGAATTTTACTTCCAAGTCATTCTAATCTGATATGTGTATTCAGACTGTAGAACTGTTCTCTTATTCTTGTGTGAAGAGCAGCAACTTGGAAGTGTAGAGTCTATAACCCTACATCTTCAGAATTTCTGTAAAATATGTATTTCTCTAAGTTCTGGATAACACCAACAGGTAACCTGTACTTCTCATGTAGACTATAATTGTCATGGATATCTTTACTTAGGTGGTGATCTACAATATCATCTTCCATCAAGACAAAAGTTCTTGAGTTGCAAGACAGAATTTCTCCCTTCATTCTAGCTTGTCCTGATGGCTTATCATACTCAAAGTATTTTTCCTTCCTGTGAATATGACTTTGAGTTATTGTTAGGTTAAGTTTTACTCCACTAGATCCAGAAGTCCTTTAGAACAGAAGTGTTTTCACGTGGTTGCTCTATCTCTACAAAACCTTAGAGCTAAACAAACACTAATAGATCCAAATAAATAAAGGCAAATAGACACAAATAAATGAATAAATACAAACAGAGCTAAACAAATTCTAACATCTATGTTTACAATAAGTAATTTTTTTTTGCTAGCCCTTTAATTTATGGTTCTTTTCTTGTTCTTTATTAATTCCATCAAGGCTTGGGCCTGGGCTGGACACTAAACAAGTGGCAGATGCTCCTCTCCCTTCCCAAAGGAGAAGAGAAAGGGAATAAGGGAGAGAGGAGTAGGCTGCCCAGAGAGGTTGTGGAATCTGCTTCTCGGGAGACTTTCAAATCCCACCTGGATGCTTTCCTGTGTGGACTTCCCTGGGTGATCCTGCTTTGGCAGGAGGGTTGGACTGGATGCTCCCTGGAGGTGATACTGTGATTCTGTGTGAAAATAGTAACAATAAGAAGAAATGCATGCAGATATATACAAAACTAATATTTAACCCAATCTCCCTGATGGCAATTACATCACTATGACCACTGATGCTGTGGTCCCAAATAGGGCTCAGCAGCAGAAAGAAACTGGATACAGAAGGTGGATTCTGGAGCTGTATTCAGGATCTCATGGATCAAGATTGAAGGCAAAACAGAGTCCTCCTTGAACACCAACCATGGAAGAAGAGGAAGAAGCACCTCATGATCTCTCATCTTTATACTGAATATGACACATATGGAATGGAATATCACATTAGTCAGTTTAGGGTCTCCTGAGCTGTCCAGTGCTGCCTGCAGGTGCAGCCTTTTACTCTGCACTCCCAAAGCAGTATGCAAGACAAGGTCTGTGCAAAGATGCTGTGAGTTTCAGAAAGTGCAGTTACTTAGAAGGCACTGAAATAAAATTACCACTGAATACAATTAGTTCTGTTCTCAAACCAGGACAATTTTCTACACATGTGAATTTCTGAATTTAACTATTCCCACCAATATATTTTTTTTTAAGGTAAAAACAACTTTGCCCTCTGTTATGGTTCTGTTTATACTACAGAATGCCTTATGCTGTGTCATATGCACATTGCAGATCAGTATTGTGTCCTTCCCCACAAATTATACCTTAATTAATTATTTTTCTTCTCTTTAAACATTTACTTCTACACCAGGGGTGCAGAATTTTAAAATAATGGCAAAATTAATTTTAAGAGTTAATGAAGCTCCTTAGATATATCCAATTTACCGAGTCCTCCTGAACACAACTTTTTAACAGTCTGCCAGTGAGTTCTTAATTCATTTTTCAGGGGATTGTGGATATAATGTTCTGATTTTTTTTCTTTTATTTTCTTTTTTTCTTTTTCTTTTTTTTTTTTTTAAAAGTCTATCACTTTAAATAATGCCTTTGTGACACCTAACTACATTACATCTTTGGTTACTGTTGCAAATCAACCTTGTAATCTCATAGAAAAATGAAATGAGATTTGTTAGATAAGACCTATCCTCCCCAATGTGAGATTGATTGCATTTATATTGCTCTTAAATTAATTATGTATTGATTGCATCTCATGTCAGCTGTCCATTCTTTTGCTTAAAGATGATAACATGGTGTAATCAATCTACCCCTGAGACATGCTGCTGTCTCCACTGGCACACTATGAACTCTCTTATCCTCAGAAATGACACCTCTGTTCTTGTATTGATGAAAAGTAACTAACAGGAAGCTGGAAAGAAATGTAGTCAAATCTTTAAGACTCTTGGGATCCTTCATGTTATCCAGATAGCCTGCTCTCACATGTAAGTCCCAAAGATCAGGAGGGAAAAGCACACACAAATCCCTGGGCTGTGATAAGGGGGGTTTAATGAAATGATACAATGGACCATTACCTTACTCTATTTCACAGAAAATCACAGCAAAAGCACAGCCAGCAGCAGAAGCCAGCCAAAAAAATGACCCCTCACATCCCATGCCTGTAGCCAGCCCAGAGGAAAGACCAACTCCCCAAAATGGAAACTGGAAGCCTCCCATGCTGCAATCCTAGCTACAAACACTTCCATGTTTGGAGCTACTTTGCTTCAGACAGCACTTTCCTGTTAAAGCTGGCATGATGGCAGCATGGCATTGAAAAACCTATTCCCAGCAGCTCCTGGCCTATCATCACTGAGAGAAAGAGAAAAGGAGATCAAGGGAGACAGAGAGAGTGAGTGACTGAGCATAGCTGCTTCTGCTAAGAGTTTAAGAGATGTGCTTCTACATTTACAGGCTCATGCCTCCCTAGCCCAAATTAATTCAGCCTCTCCCCATTGTATCACTACAATCATCACCACAATAACAACTCTGCTGGTAGTGGAGGAACAATCAAGTCCTGAGAGCAACTGAACATACCTCAGCTAGAAAGTCTCAAATGTCAACAGGTGCAGCAAAGCTGCCTCTAAGTATCATACCTGATACATACTGGGTTTGTGAATAAGCCAGCATGCACCATGGGATGCAACATTCTGTCTTACATTAGAAAGGTATCTATTCATTGCTTATTTTTCTGTACATCCCTATCAGGAATGCTATCCCATCAGGGATGAAATGAAAATATGTTAATTTTCCATCTGAAGAGTTTGCAGCAGACAACATAAAATCATAGATTCATAGAATGGTCTGGGTTGGAAGGGACCACCAAAGGTCATCTAGTCCAACCCCCTCTGCAGTCAGCAGTGGCACCTCAGCTAGATCAGGTTGCTTAGAGCCCTGTTGAGCCTCACCTTGAATAGCTCCAGGGATGGGGCCCCAACTACCTCCTTGGGCAACCTGTTCCAGTGTTCTACTACCTGCAAGGTAAAGAACTTCTCCTAATATCCAATCTACATCTGCTCTTCTCTAGTTTGAAGCCATTGCCCCTTGTCCTGTCACTGCAGGCCTTTGTAAAAAGTTTCTCTCCATCCTGCTTGTAGTCCCCCTTCAGATACTTGAAGGTTGTTATTCAGTCTCTCTGGAGCCTTCTCTTCTCCAGGCTGAACACCCTCCTAGCTCCCTCAGCTTGTCCTCATAGCAGAGATGCTTCAACCCCCTGATCATTTTCATGGCCCTCCTCTGGACCAGCTCCAGCAGGTCCATGTGCTGAGGGCTCCAGAGTTGATTCCAGTGCTCCAGAGCTGGATGCAGTACTCCAGGTGAGGTCTCAGCAGAGTGGAGCAAAGTGTCAGATCACCTCTCTGGATCTGCTGGCAATGCATCTTTTGATGCAGCCCAGGATGCAATTTGCTTGCTGGGCTGCAAGCTCACACTGCCTGCTCAAGACCTCTCATTCAGCCCAAGCAAATAATCTGAGAGTGTAAACTCAGTGACCAGGCATAAGGAGTGCCCTAAAACAGTGGAAATGGAAGATGGCAAATTTGATTGCATTGTGATAGTGTTGAACTACCTAAAACGCTTTTAGCCTAGCAGGAGAAAGTCTTCCAGAAATTTCCTTGTAATATTAATAGGAAAAAAAAAATCATTAGATATGCAATTAATTCCAGGGAATTAGTTTGACAATTCATTAGAAGTAGCTACATCAATATTCTTCTAGCTACAGTCTTAGAGTTGTGTCAGTGCTGCAGTGTTTGTTTTAGCTTTGAAAATGGGTTAAGAATAATATGATAATTCCTGATTCATGTTTGTACCCCCTCAGAGTACCACCTGGTGGAGCTCACTCATTTACCAACTGTATTACGAATTACACTTAACCCTAAGAAGAAAAACATCCGCAGTCTGTGGTCTTTTTGGTAAAAGACCTGTTTTAGCCCTAAGAGAAGCCACATTTTTTTAGATCTCACCATTGCAGCAATCCTCCTTTTATAAGTCACTACAAAAATATTCACTTCATGTAAAAAAAGAAAAAAACAGCTGGTGGGAAAGTTTCACAGTCTCACAGGATATCAGAGGTTGGAAGGGATCTCAAGAGATCATCAGGTCCAACCCCCCTGCCAGAGCAGCATCACTTAGGGTAGTCTGCACAGGAATGCATCAAGGTGGGTTTGGAAAGGCTCCAGAGAAGGAGACTCCACAACCCCCCTGGGCAGCCTGTTCCAGTGCTCTGTCACCCTCACTGTAAAGAAATTCCTCCTCATGTTGAGGTGAAATCTTCTATGTTCAAGTTTGAACCCATTGTTTCTTGTCTTATCACTGTGAACCACTGAGAAGAGCCTGGCCCCCTCCACTTGACACCCACCCCTCAGATATTTATAATTTACTAAGTAAGTACTTTCCCCTCAAATCATTCATTACCCTCCAAATCTTACATTATTCTAGAAAGCAGGGCATGTGTCATCTTGCTGAGAAAAAACATATTTAAATTAAAATGTGCTCTGGGCATACTGCTTGGATTTCTATGTCAATGAAATGAAAAATAAATAAATATATGTATCTCTAAAAATGTGAGCCACTGAAATGAATTCTTCCATCAAGATTATTGTGTGATTCACATCTCTGCATGCAAATAGATGTGAGATCAATAAGCTTTTACCATTTCTAGCCCTTCAAATCCATATCCAAATCTTAGGAATCCAAGTGTAATAGCCCAGAATAAAACTGCTCAATAAGAAACATGCTGAGCTGGGAGCAGCATCTGAAGAGCAAAGAAAGGAAGTCAGCCTAAATTTGTACTAATATGAGATTAATGAAACCCAAGAACTGTTTAACTCTGATAAGGAGGAACTACACTGTGCCACTTTCAGAGGCTTTCTGAAGAGTAAAGTGACTTTTGCAAGTGTTTTACTTGCTCTTCAAAGTGACCTAGACTGGCTAGGTGTGATCCTGCTCTCCAGCTAACCTGTCACAGAGGCAACTTCTCCTGGCTCACACCTCCCATTGAATTAATAATGCAGAGGGAGAGTGCTTCTCAGAGAATTTTCCTTAGTGAGAGGAGCTCACACCTCGTGTTCCATGGGAATTTGTTAGGAACTGCAAACCACCAGGCCATGAAGATGCCCTTGGCCATAGGCTTTGTATTTTTGGAACAACAACTTACTAGTCGCTTGTGCTTGGAGGAAAGAAAAATTTACTGCCATTCATTGAGTGGCAGTAAAGATGGTACAAATTCAAGTGGAACTAAAATGAAGGCTGAGAAAGGAAAGCACTAAATGCAGAAAGAAGCACTGCTTCAGGTGCAATCTTGTGAAGCTGAGTGACTCATTGCCTCAGAAATTTAAAGGAACAAGAGAAGCAGGTGGATTTTAAAATGGTCTAAATGAGTATTGATTGCTTTTCTGAGCATAAATTGGGTTTGAGAATTATGTACTTTGAGAAACCTAATAATGTCTCATATTTGAGGAGACAACTTATTAACTTGCAGAGACAAAATAATTTCATGCCATGTTTATTGGTGTGCAATTAACTGGAATGCATTTGACACCTTGCTTTAATGCAGCAAGTATTGATTCCTATAATACAGCACTCAGCCTCATTTATGGAATATCCTTCCATTTCTTGTGAAGCACCACAACTGCACTTTGCATCTGAGTTTATCTTGATGACATAGTTAATCTTTATTTCACTCCTGAGAACTCTAGAGGGGTGTAAAGTTATTTTCTTCACGTGTTCACTGGGGAAAGTACATCCCAGCTCAAACTGTCAGAAAACAGCAGTGACTAATGTTGTTGTTGTTATTATTGTTATTGTTGTTGTTATTATTATTATTCTTTAATCTTTCTGCTATTCAAAAAGTTGTTAACCTGCATTACAAAGAACTCACTAAATTCCTATGGATTTTCATGCCATGATCCTTCCCTTCCTCCGTGGGGGGTCGTACAATCATGGAATGGTCTGGATTGGAAGAGACTTAAAAGGTCAACTAGTCTCACCCCCTCTGCAGTCAGCAGGAGCATCCTCAACTAGATCAGGTTGCCCAGAGCCCTGTTGAGCCTTACCTTGAATAGCTCTAGGGATGGGGCCCCAACCACCTCCCTGGGCAACCTGTTCCAATGTTCTACCACCCTCATGGATGTTCCTAACATCCAATCTAAATCTGCTCTTCCCTAGTGTGAAACCATTGCCCCTCATCCTATCACCTCAGGCCTTTGTCAACAGTCTCTCTCCATCCTTCTTGTAGCCCCTTTTGGGTACTGGAAAGTCATTATTGTGTCTCTCCAGAGCCTCCTCTTCTCCAGGCTGAACACCCCCCAGCTCCCTCAGCCTGTCCTCATAGCAGAGGTGCTCCAACCCCCTGATCATTTTCGTGGCCTTCCTCTGGACCTGCTCTAACAGGTCCATGTTCTTCCTGTATTGAGGGCTCCAGACCTGGATGCAGTACTCCAGGTGAGGTCTCACCAGAGAGAAGTGGTGGATGATTTCTCCTGCCGTGTCTTTGCCTCCTGCTGTTTATGAGAGGTAGCTATTCCAGAACTTCCTGAAGTGTTGGAAAAGGGCCAGCATTTGAACAAAACAGTTCAAACTACAAGTACCAGTGCCACTGAAAGTAATCTGATGAGAAAGTAGCTCTTTTCACACCCTAACCAATTGTTTTCTGACTGGAGTTCATTTTTACCTCATCAAGGGCATCTCCACAGTTCCTTTTCATTTTTGGAGTACCCCTTTGATTTGAATTACAAAGCTGCTTGTAGTATTACAGGGGCAATATTTGTTCTCCTTCTTATCAATCATTACTGAAGTCTTTGTCACCTCTATAAACCCAATGTTTATTTCCTCTAATCTGTGAATATTAAATAAACTTATTTGTTAACTGGTAGGCTGCATCCAGTACTGAGGTAGCTCCACCTAGCTTCAGGCTTGGGTAGATTTATGGCTGTCATCTGTGACAGCTCAATTCTGCTCCCTGACTGCTTTAGAATTTTGCAGCAATGCAGTTTTGTCATAGAATCATAGAATCATAGAATCAAGAAGGTTGGAAGAGACCTCAAAGATCCTGCCATTTTCTTTAACAAAGCTGATAGGATTTGTAATTACTGATGGGCTCTGTTCACTCTGTCTTCTTTATAGTGTGCTGAGCTCATATGCAATCTAAAGACCAAGAGAATCCTGAAGCTAGGTTTATAAATATTCTTCCCCTACATCCTGATTAGTGTATTTGCTTTGATTTTAATATTTTATCTATTTAATTCTGCAGGGACTGTGCCTCTTCCATTAATGAGTGTTTTGAAATGGATGACCTGTGAGGAACACCTTTGACCAAGCAGGGATGACGCTGCTGTAATTAGACTAAGAGGGGGAAACCATACATTTGCATCAAACTCAGTTTTGAAGCCATAGACTTCACTCAGGTTGTGTCCTGCAGATCCACACTGCTTGTGACTTGACTTATGGATTCATGGAGTGATTTGGGGTGAAAGAGACCTTAAAGATCAGCTAGTTCCAACTCCACTGCCATGGGCAGGGACACCTTCCACTAGACCAGGTTGCTCAAGGCCTCATCCAACCTGTCCTTGAACACCTCCAGGAAGAGGGCATCACAACCTCCCTGAACAACCTGACATGCTATGTCTCTTGTCAAAAAGACATCTTGAAAGGCAGCAGCAGATTTCTCATCTTCAAGGGAAGAAGCAGCATAAAACCAATTCTAGAACAAGAGAAAAAGGTATTAGAAATGAGGTCATTGAGCTGGTTCCAGCATGGCTTTACATCTTAGCAATATGGCCACAGAAGATTAAGCACCAGATCACACCACATAATTCTTCACCAGTGTCACCTTATCATTCTATTAATTCATTGTATAAGGGATAATTTTAAATTAATTTCTTCTTCAGTTTTTTTGGGCAAATGCCAGAGAAAAAGAAAAGATGACCTTGAAACTCATGGAAAAGCATGGCTCAGGCCAAGATAGAAAAAGAGCTTTCTCAGTGCTTTTTGCATGTGACCTAATACACTGGGATTTATGGAATATTTTCTGAAGCAAAGAAAAGCAAACCAAACCAAACTATCAGTTGTTAGAGGTTTATATTATTCTTAGATTTTACACACACTTAATCACTGGACAGAACATCTTTATTACTTGGTTTCAAAGAAATACTGCTTAAATAGTTAAAGAACTCCACAGGATTCTCTTCAGAATGCTCAGTAATGTTTACTGATACAAAGTCTTAGAGTCAACATCAAATCCCGTTAAATAACAGAGTGTTTTGGATATTTGGTTTCATTTCAGAATTCCTCAAAACCATCAAGCTTTCTTCATTGGTTTTCAAGGCTGGCCAAAGAAGTGACTTTTTAGAATGCTGAAAGCTTTCCTATCCATCAAACTCAACTTTTCTTTCCCATATAAATTTTCACACTTTAGCTGTTGTGGTAGTTTTAGACTATGCCTTTAATTTGCTGGGGTTTTTTTTGTTTGTTTGTTTGTTTCACAGATCTTGAGCAGAAAGTAGTAAATATGTTATCAGTTTGTGGACAGGTGGGAATCAACATGGAACATTGTGGTAGTTTTAGGCTATGCCTTTAGAATTTTTCACAGCTCTTGAGCAGAAAGTAGTAAAAATGTAAATAAATCACTACTGGGTGTAAAAAGGAAAATAATGATTATTCTAAACAATTCCATTGGAGAGATATCTCCCATAAGATTTGATTCCCAAAACAATTTCTCTCTCTTCTTGTTTTGGGCTGGGAGATACTAGCTGTGTGCTTCTGCTGGCTTCTGCTTGACCTTGGCTGCATCACTTTTATTTTGGCTGAGTATAATATCTCTGCTTCTCTTTCTTGTCCCTTTTGTACAGGGGGGTAAGGGGGAGGCAGGGAGAGAGAAGCTGTTGCAGCTCCCCTGGTCTTTGACCAGGGGGGTCCTAGTGCTCTTTGTTAACTGTAAATACTTGTAAATATTCTATTTTGTATATTTATATTTATCCATTGCATTCCATTGTAGACTGTAGTTTTGCTTGTAAATACATCTTTCATTTGTTTCCAAACTGAGCTGGTCTGGCAAAGTTAATTTTGGAGGGGGAATTTTCAACCCACCACAGCTGTGTTTGTTTTCTTAGTCCTTTACTGGTATGGGCAAAGACAAATTTGACCATATAAAATCATCCTGGATAAGAAAATATTAATTCTCTGATAGAACTAACTTGCTCATGAAATGCCCATGTTTTGCAGAGGCACCCACAAAACAGACAGGAATTAGCTACTTAAAATGTAAATTCATTGTAAGCAAAATTACTCAGCACTCCTTCCAACACATTTGAAGTACAAGTTCAGATGTTGGTCAGGAATATATCACTACATAACCTGCTAAGCTTTAACCTTAAGCTTTAAGGAATATTTTCTCTTGAAAGATAAACCAATATGTGTGCACAGTCACTATATAAAGGGAAATCTCCCACTCAGGAGTACCCAAAATGTACACTCAGCAAAGAGGGAGTGAGACTCATCAATCCACAGAAACATCCTTAGATGGTGTCCCATGGGAAGGAGAGAATACCTGACTGAAAGGTATTCCCTTGAAGGGAACCATCTCAAAATGTCTTTCTAGAGGAACTCCATTTATCCCCTACATTGAAGATGCATTGCAGTCATAGCTAATTAGAAAGTCAAACCCACCCAACACAAAAGCAGGCTAAGAACCTGGTCACGGAGAGACCAGTTAATATCTGGGAGGCAGCAAGCTGATCTTTTTCTGCTCCTAGCAAGCCTCAGCCCCTTGTTGGGTGCCAGGCTTCTCTGTTTCTATCACACAGACTCATAGGCTCAGCCAGGTTGGAAGCGACCTCCAAGATCATCAAGTCCAACCTATCACCCAACATCCACTAAACCATGGCACTAAGTGCCTCATCCAGGCTTTTCTTAAACACCTCCAGGGACACAGACCCCACCAGATCCCTGGGCAGCCCATTCCCATGGCCAATCTCTGTTGCTGGGAAGAACTTCTTTCTAAGATCAAGCCTAAACTTCCCCCTGCACAACTTGAGACTGTGTCCTCTTGTTCTGTTGCTGGTTGCCTGGGAGAAGAGACCAATCCCCACCTGGCTACAACCTCCCTTCAGGTAGTTGTAGACAGCAAGAAGGTCTCCCCTGAGCCTCCTCTTCTCCAGGCTAAACACCCCCAGCTCCCTCCACCTCTCCTCACAGGACTTGTGCTCCAGACCCCTCCCCAGCTTTGTTGCCCTTCTCTGGACACATTTGAGCATCTCAAGATCTTTCTTGACCTGAGGGGCCCAGAACTGGACACACTCCTCAAGGTGTGGCCTAACCAGTGCTGTATCTGCCACACCATGATGTTCCATGTGATGGAGCCCTGCTTTCCTGGAGATGGCTTTCAACAGCTGCTTGCTGCTGGGAAATAGGGAATGAATTCTTTATTTTTCTTTATTTGGAAATGCAGCTTTTGCTTTACCTATTAAACTCTCTTTTACACCAACCAAGCAGTTTTCCCACTTCAGTCCTTGGTTCTCTTGCCAGTGTGTTGGGAGTGAGTGAGAAGCTGTGTGGGGCAGAGCTACTTACTGTGCTTCACCCACAACAGAAGTCTTGGTCCACCATGCTAATGCACACAGGTGGATCTTTCAGGCCTGTATGAAGCCTGTTGGATAGATTCTTTCTTGCCATATGCTCGGATGGGACTGTGACTTGAGTGATGGAGGAAAAGAGAGCAATGTATTCTTTCTGCGTTAACAAAGGATGTCAATATAGCATGCTGTCCTTCTGTCAGGTTAGCACTTCAGAAACACAGCATCATCTTATTTTGAACTGTTGTTTAAATGCTGTTGTGGAAGCTCTGCAAATTCTGTACCTTTTGCCTATGGGTACACCAGGGGTAAAAAGTCTCCTTCACCAGAATTTCCTGTTTTCTTAGAAGCTTATCACATTTTACTCTCCACTTCTTTCAAATTCTCTGTCTTTCCCTTTCTCAAGCACTCTGCATAATGAAAAGTCTGTGTATTGAGGTTTTCCAGCCAAGTCTCCACTCACACTAACCAGACTTTGAATCTTATTATGTACTACCCAGCATATTCAATCCCCTTTTGTCAGTAAACTTTATTATATGACATGAGGCCGAACCAGATTATATCACTGCCAGCTGCATAATATAAATGGAAAGGAGTTGTTTAGCTAGAGTGAGAGACACTAGAAGCAGAATTAGAAATTTCTTGGCTTTATTTTGATCACAGAATCACAGAATCAATAAGGTTTGAAAAGACATCACTGATGCTGTTCCCATTTGTGCCTTTTAGCAGTGAGTTGTATTTTTACAATGCATGCTATTATTCACAAGAATTCCAAATATCCTTGTATTAAAGACAGAATAAAAAAGCTAAGTATCTTGCAGAGGTTCCATTGGAAAGTGCAGCCTGTGCTCTCATGGTTCTGTTTATTTATTACTTTATTCACCTGTTCAAATCCTGCATATCCTCAGAGGGTAAATGTACAGCCTGGCCCATGAGCCTTTCTTGGTCAGCAAGGGGATTATCCTTCACCAAGCAAATGATATTCCTGCTGGACTCAAAACTGGAGAGATTTTCTCCTCTTTCATCCATCCATGAATATTTATTACTCTACAAGGTGAGTCTAATAGGAGTCTGATTTAAAACCCATTGAACTCAAAAGGAGTCTTTCAGATTATTTTAATGGGATTTGATGCTGACCCTAAGACTTTATGTCAGTAGACATTACTGAGAGCTGTAAGCACTCTGAAGAGATAGGGAATGAACATAAAGGAGCAGAACCTAGTTTGCATGTATAAAGAAATGGAATGTTTCAGGTTCCACTAAGAGGTTTTTATTTAGCTGCTACATCAACTGTTTGACAAATGAAACTGACTTTTAGTGTCTTACTCATGGGGTGTCAGAACTCTGCTTATTCCTGCATCTGTTATTAGCCTACCTTCAGTTTGATACCCACAAGAAAAAATCTGCAAACAGTAGGGAGATAGATATTTGTAGGAGAAGCTGTCTAAATTCTGATTTGAAGACTGTTCCCCAAAATAATGGAAGAAAATACCTAGCAGAGGCTTATAAAGATAAAAACCTAGAAAAGTACCTTTCAAAGTAGAGTATGCATGTCTTTTATGTATGTGTGTGCTGGGTGCAGCAGGAGAAACAGGAGATGAGAAAATGGCCATGAGAATGGCCACATTTTAGTGATTGTTGATGGGACATGAGGTAAGAAAGCCAAATCTCACAAATAATTGAGGGATCAATGCAGGACCTCCTGAGAAGGGAAATCTTGCAAGGCTAGCAGACATACAGCAACAATTACTTTTGAGATATCAAATTTGAATCTAGATATGAGTCCAATACAGGAGGGAAGCAGTTATGGGTGAAACAAATGTGGAGAAAGGGAAGAGTCAAAGTGGAGGGGAAAAACAAGCACAGGAGAGGTCAACTGTGTGCAGGTTAGCCTGGTACAGTTCTCTGGTCCAGTCCTGGCTTTTTATTACATTCTGTTCCCAACTAGTGTCTGTATGAGTGCACTCCAGTCTGAATATGAGTGTGGGAACCACTAGTAGCACTCAAGTGGCATTAGTCAGTAAGTAAGTAGACAGTAAGAGACATCTGAGTGCACACCATCTGGGTGTCAAGAGGGAGGGACAGCCTCTGCTCACTTGCACCCTCTGAGAGGATAAGGGGTAATGGATATAAACTACAGCACAGGAGGTTCCACCTCGACATGAGGAGGAACTTCTTCACTGTGAGGGTCACAGAGCACTGGAACAGGCTCCCTAGAGGGGTTGTGGAGTCTCCTTCTGTGAAGACTTTCAAGGCCCATCTGGATGTGTTCCGGTGCAACCTGTGCTAGATTCTGGCAGGGAGGTTGGACTCAATGATCTCTGGAGGTCCCTTTTGCCCTCTAACATTCTGTGATTCTGCATTTCTGCTTCTAAACTTGGGCTCAAGTCAGAAAGACACAGCAGTGTACATGGCATGAGGAGTGTTACATAGCCTTCATTTTAATGTTAATGATTCTCTGATCCTGTGAATCACAGGACAGTGACTTAGGAGGCTGCAATGTTCAAGAGCTGAGTGAAGATATAGTAATTTTTTTTTTTTTGGACAAATGTATTTGAAATAATGTGACATATAATCAATATGTATTTATTATTCCTTGAAGGACAATTATTTTTGCTTCATTTCTCTAGAAAACTAATCACCATTGGTTTATTTTTCCTGATAAATGTAAAACTAGTTTCCAAGCACATGTATGAACTTCTTCTCCCCTATTTACCAGATGTATTAAGCAATTTGGGGATAAGTCATTATAAGCCATTAATCATTTCCTTTTATGTTTAGTGTAATAATATTAATCATGACTGAACAAACTGAGTAATCACAGGGCTCTAATATGTGATTCCCATAGGAGCTCTGTTGTAATTTACTAATTGCAACCATGACACCACATTATACAGTAAATCTAAAATTGCAGTTTACTACTACAGTAATGCTTTAATTCCCATGCTGCAGCAGCAATACCTGACCACAAACATGCCTCCTGCTTCAACATAGTCTACAAGATGGATGGTGCCAGGTATGAAAAAGGCAAGCAGGCTGCAGAAGAGATGTGTCCAGTTCTGGAGCCCTTGTTGCAAGAAAGATATGGATGTGCTGGAATGTGTCCTGAGAGCAGCCACAAGAATGATCAAGGGGCTGGAGCTTGTCTATGAGGACAGACTGAGAGAGTTGGGGCTATTCAGTCTGGAGATGAGAAGGCTCCAAGGAGACCTTATTGTGGCCTTCCAGTATCTGAAGGGGGCCTCCAAGAAAGCTGGGGAGGGACTTTTTAGGGTGTCAGGTAATGATAGGACTGGGGAGAATGGTTCCAGGCTAGAGAAGGGGAGCTCTAGATTAGACATTAGGAAGAAGCTCTTCCCCATGAAGGTGGTGAGACACTGGAACAGGTTGCCCAGGGAGGTGGTGGAAACCCTGCCCCTGGATGTTTTTAAGGCCAATCTGGATGTGTCTCTGAGTAACCTGATGTAGTGTGAGGTGTCCCTGCCTGTGGCAGGGGGGTTGGAACTAGATGATCCTTGAGGTCCCTTCCAAGCTTGACAAATCTATGATTCTGTGAAACAACAGTCAACTTTAATGTGGATAACTTCCTGAACAATTGATGGGGTTTTTTTGTCCTGATAATTCCTGATCTACTAGGAAAACAAAACCAAACCTTTTCTAGAGCTTGCTAATCAGCTGATACACAATAATTACAAAACTGACTAACACCTAAGCAGAATAAAACAAATAAGACAATAAACCAATTAATATTTTTCCCTCCAGAAGAACTTTTGTAGCTGCTGACACTTCATTTTCATAAAAAAAAATATTTTTTGAAGCTTGTGAATTTAAGAAACAAAAACTAGTAATGAAGAGCTATGATAGCAGCGCTGCAGCAGGGATTTTGTGACATCTACCTGCTGTGTGTGCTGTTGTGCTTTTGTGTTCAGCCCAGCAGAGTTTGGAAGGGTCAAACAATGAAACTCTGGACTTAGGGGAGGAAAATAGGGCAGCAGTCAAAAAACATTTCATTTAGTGCATAATGGATGTGGTGTGCTGACAGCAATCTGTCAGCTGCAGTCCTAGCTGGAGGCATTGGTAAATACTACCAGAAATTCTGAGTGGAGTTAGAAACTGAAAGTTTAACTGCAAACTGGAACAGTGAATTGAGGAGATTGAGGAAGGTTCTCCTCCCCCTCTGCTCTGCCCTGGTGAGACCTCACCTGGAATATTGCATCAAGTTCTGGACTCCCCAGGTCAAGAGGGACAGGGATCTACTTGACAGAGTCCAACAGAGCACTGCCTTATGAGGAGAGGCTGAGAGCCCTGGGGTTTTTTAGTTTGGAGGAGAGAAGACTAAGAGGGGATGTAATAAATATTTATAAATATCTGAGAGCTGGGAGTCAAGAGGGAGGGGCCAGGCTCTGCTCAGTTGCACCCTGTGATAGGACAAGGGGCAATGGATGTAAACTCCAGCACAGGTGGTTCCACCTCAGCACGAGGAAGACCTTCTTCACTGTGAGGGTCACAGAGCACTGGAACAGGCTCCCTAGAGAGGTTGTGGAGCCTCCCTCTCTGGAGATTTTCAAGCCCTGTCTGGATGTGTTCCTGTGTTATCTGCACTAGATTCTCTGGTCCTGCTCTGACAGGGGGGTTAGACTCAATGATCTCTGGAGGTCTTCCAACTCCTAGCATCCTATGATCCTCTGTGATCCTATGAGATTAAGAGAGTTTGGTGGTGCTTCCTTAAGCCTGAAGGTCTTCTGGGCCCGCAGAGCTGCATGAGGGACTTGACTGCTCATCCTCAACTAGACAGCCCATGCAAACTGAAGAGCAGCCTCAGTCTCTAAAGGTTAATCTTGTTACAAAAATAACCTCTTGCAACCTGGTTGCCTGTTGTTTAGTTTATAGAATGGACGGGAGCCAATAGTCCAGAGCTGGATGCAGTACTCCAGGTGAGGTCTCACCAGAGCAGAGCAGAGTGTCAGAATCACCTCTCCACCTGCTGGCTACTCTTTTGATGCAGCCCAGGCTGCCATTTGCCTTCTGGGCTGCAAGCTCACACTGCCTGCTCATGTCCAGTTTCTCTTCCATCTGTAGTGGTGTAGTGCAAGCTGGATTGCTAACATCATGCTCACTTCATGACAGGAAGGGGTTGGCCAGGGTTTATGGAATTTAAAGTATATTCTAAAGTTTCCTTTTCTGTTTTGTTCCGAGGTTTTTTTTTTTTTTTTGTTCTGTTTTGTTTTGTTTT
>VXBD01014279.1:145115-189827 GCA_013399975.1 Indicator maculatus
ACTCTGACTGCCCCAACTTTGTTTTGAGTAATGGTTCTTAAACATTTCTCTCTATCCAATGGAAGTGTTTAGAACAATCCTTATTTTGTTTTCTTACACCCAATAGTGACTTATTTACATTCTTTATCTTTCTCTGCTTGAACTTTGAGAAGGAAAAATAAGAAGACAGTTTTAAACCATCACCATAGGTGACTCTTACTCTCTTCTTTGATATAGGACTGGTATAAAGGCCAGGGTCACCTGTGGTGACTTTCCCATCACTTGAATGGGAATGAGAACTTTAAATAAGTAGTCTCACTGCTTTCAGTGATACTTCCCATATGCTCAGACCTATGTAGTAAGGTCTACACATAAAAAGACCAGTGAGGACTTTGTAATCAGTACAGCTAGAACTATTACTTGATTAACACAAAACTGGTTGAATCAGCAGAGGTTTGTTCTTTCCATATCTTTCCATTTTGGATCAAAACTGTGTTGGGAAGCTGTTAAGGGAAAACTGTGACAGATAAAAGTACTGTGTAGACAAAACCACAAATCACTGGGGACATGAAATCCTTTTAGTAAGACTTTTGCCTATCTCATGCATTGCTTAGCTTATTTAGAGAGCTGCCACTCTCATTGATTAAACTAAAACTAATTCATTCAATCACCTCAGTGTGGTCCTGAAAAAGAAAAGTGTTGTATTCTATTGACTCTCCTGAGCCTCCTCTTCTCCAGGCTAAACAACCCCAGCTCCCTCGATCTCTCCCCAAAGGGCTTGTGCTCCAGACCTCTCACCAGCCTTGCTGCCCTTCTCTGGACAAGTTCAAGTATCTCAATGTCCTTCTTAAACTGAGGAGCCCAGAAGTGGGCACAGTACTCAACAGAGCACAGACAGTTGTGATCAATGGTGCAGGGTCTAGTCTTGGACCTGCGGCTAGTGGTGTTCCCCAGTGTGGTGTTGCCCAGGGGTCAGTGCTCAGTCCAGTCTTGTTCAACATATTCATCATGGATGAAGAAACAGTGTACCCTCAGCAAGTTTGTGGATGATACAAAACTGGGAGGAGTGGCTGATAGGCCAGAAGGCTTCACTGCCTTTCAGTCAGACCTAGACAGCCCAGAGAGTTAGGCAGAGGTGAACCTCATGAAGTTCAATGAAGGCAAGTGTAGAGTCCTGCACCTGGGGAGGAATAACCCCATGCATCAGTACAGGTTAGAAGTTGACTTGCTGGAAAGCAGCTCTGCAGACAAGGGCCTGGGAATGCTGCTGGGAATGGCAGGACATTATCAGCCAGCATTGTGTCCTCATGTCCAAGAAGGCCAATGGTATTCTGGGGTGGATAAAGAAGAGTGTGATCAGCAGGTCAGTGGAGGACCCCCTCTACTCTGCCCTGGTGAGGCAGCACCTGGAATATTGTGTCCAGTTCTGGGTTCCCAAGTTCAAGAGAGACAGGGAACTACTGAAGAGAGTCCAGCAGAAGGTTACAAGGATTATGAGGAGACTGGAGCATCTGTCTTATGAGGAGGCACTGAGAAACCTGGAAAAGAGTAGGCTGAAATATTTAAAGGGGAGGTCATGAGGATGGAGCTGTGCTATTCTCAGTGGTGCCCACTGGTAGGAACATGGATCCCCTAAATCAAGTCCATGATTTCTAAATCTTATCCAGTAATTACAATTGGAGAGGATACATTTCTCAGATAAATACAGTATATTGAATGCTCTTCAAATATACATCTGCACTATCATATCTGAGCACCTGTTATGATCTGTAGCAAATAACCTAAATGTCTGAAAAAAAAAACAAAACCAAGAGAGAGATGTGAGCATAAACCTAAAACGCTCACAATTCTCTGGCCTGACCCCAAGCAACACTACAGGCTTGGGGCAGTGTGGCTGGAAAGCTGTCTGGCAGAAAGGAACCTGGGGGTTCTAATGGACAAGCAATGAATACGAGCAAGCAGTGTGCCCAGGTGGCCAAGAAAGCCAAAGACATCCTGGTTTGTATCAGAAATGCTGTGTCCAGCCAGGAGTAGGGAAGTGATTGTCCCCTTGTACTCAGCTCTGGTGAGGCCACACCTCAAGTATTGTGTTCAGTTTTGGGCACCTCAATAAAAGAGAGATGTGGAGGTGCTGGAGCCAGGGCAGAGGAGGGCAACAAAGCTGGGGAAGGACCTGGAGAATGAATCTGATGAAGTGACTGAAGGAGCTGGGGATGGTTAGTTTGGAAAAGAGGAGGCTGAGGGGAGACTTCATTGATCTCTACAACTACCTGAAAGGATGCTGTAGAGAAGCTGGTGTTGGTCTCTTCTCACAGATAATTAATGATAGAACAGGAGGGAATGGCCTCAAGCTGTGACTGGGTAGGTTTAGACTGGGCGATAGGAAACATTTTTTCGCAACAAGAGTGGTCAGGCATTGGAATGAGCTGCCCAGGGAGGTGGTTGAGTCACCAACCCTGGATGTGTTTAAAGGTCATTTGGATGTGGTGCTTGGGGATCTGGTTTAGGGGTGACCCTTGTAGAGTAGGGTTATTGGTTGGACTTGGTGATCCTGAGGGTCTTTTCAAACCTGAATGTTTCTGTGATAATTTTGATGTAGTATCGAATGCAATTATGGAGTTTCTAGTAGTTAGCTATTAAAAACATAATGAGCAAACCCACAAATTCATTCTAAGGGAAAGAGACATTATAAAAGCACACATATATGGTCATGCTCTTTTTACCTACTTCAATGAAGTGGGTTCTGGTTTATCCTGCTTTGGCAGGGGGGTTGGGCCTGATGATCTCTGGAGGTCCCTTCCGACCTCTAACGTACTGCGGTACTGTGACGCTGTCGGAACAAAGTTGTTGCTCAAAAACACACACTTTGTGCTTCCAATAATTTTTCCTAAAACTTCCCACCTCCTTTTAAGGATGAAAAAAAGTCCTCACTTATTGATTGAATGAATTACACAGAATTCTTTTTACTTTTAATTATTCAATGAAATGCAAACCGTTTCACATTACGAACAGCAGGAGGATTCCCCCGGGGCATGAGGCAGTTTTGAAAAGGGTTTGTGATTGGTTTGGGTTGGATTGTTTGTTTTTCAAATACTTCTTCCTGGTGTTTTAAATTTATGGTTTCTTTTATGGCACTATTAATTCAGACACTATTTATGGCCCAATAAAAAAAAAATAGGTGCTTTCCACTAAATCAATAAATCCAAAGTTATTAAAGTTCTCTTTACTAGAAAGCATCCATGTTCAGAAACAGAGCTCAGAATGCCTTCAACAGATCCCTAAATACCTCTGAAGTCAATGGGGTTTATATAATAATATAATAATGAACACACTTTAAAACCATTCCATGCCTAAGTTATTTTGTGCACAAGGCATGGCAATTAAGAGCTTAGTTAATTCCAGAAACATAACCACATCCAGCAGTAGAACTGTACATATTTATGATCCACCAGGCTAAATAATTATGGTGGTTAACATTTAGTTTTAAGTATTTTTGTCACTGAAATGTAATTCTTCAGTGAAAAGTATCTGAGCTTTTCACAGTAATATCTTTTTTTTTCATATAAATAGAACTGTAGTAAGCAGGTAGAGTATCTGATCTGTTGTGTATCATCCACATGCTCAGGGTGATCACCTCCTTGATCTATTCTGCTGCTGGGCTTGTGCCCATGTGTTGAAAACTTTTCACTTAAGAAGTAGAAATTCACTTCACTTGAAAATTCCCCTCCAACATTAACTTTGCCAGACTAGCTCAGTTTGGAAGCAAAATGAAAGCTTCCAAGCCAAACTACAATCTACTATGGAATGCAGTGAATATTACACAATATTTACAAGACTTACAGGAATTGACAATTAATAAAACAGCACAAGAAACCACCCCCTGGCCAAAAGACCAGGGAAGAAGCTGTAACAGCTTCTCCCTCCCTGCCTCCCCTTTACCCCCCTGTACAAAAGGAAGAGAGAAAAAAGCAGAGATATATTAAACTTAGCCAAAATAAAAGCCATGCAGCCAAGGACAAACAGAAGCAAGTTAGTATCTCCCAGGATGAAGTGAAAAGAGAGAGAAATTATTTTGGGAATCAAATGTTATGGGAGATATCCCTCCAAAGGAATTATTTAGAATAATCATTATTTTCCTTTTTACACCCCATAGTGATTTATTTACATTTTTACTACTTTCTGCTCAAGAGCTGTGAAAAATTCTAAAGGCATAGCTTAAAGCTACCACAATGCCCCATGTTGGTTCCCACCTGTCCACAAACTGATAACAGGGTTTTAAAGCAGATCTATTGAGCTGTAAGAGCTCTGCTTTAAGATTAATCTTGCTGAAGCCTAAAAATATTAAATGTGTTTTTTTTCAAACTGAACTAAATTTTCATCAACAAGTGGAATATTGTAAAGGCAGGCATCTTGTGTTGGAATCAGGGGAAGTTTTCTAGCTACTCTATTTAGAGCTGAGTCAGCCCTCAGAATATCAGCAAATACGCTTTCAGCTTTGTGCTGCCCTTGAACAGGTTCTGTTTGCTAAGGCTGCCTGAAAGAACTTAAAAAAGTTGTCTCTGAATATTATTAAAGGGGCTCAAATCTCATTATTGTCACAGCCAAATATAAGATGACTTCTGAACAGAACAAGAATTAACTACTGCTGTAATTTGCTGATATCGAAACCTGCATTTTATTAATTCAGCAGCATCATCCTATATAACTGTGGTCCTCAACAGAAAGAATAAATTTTTCACTGGGAGTACTGTGCCCAAATCTGGAGGCCCTATTACAAGAAGGATCTGGATGTGCTGGAAGGTGTCCAGAGAAGGGCCACGAGGATGAGCAGAGGGCTGGAGCTGCTCTGCTATGGAGACAGACTGAGAGAGTTGAGGTTGTTCAGTCTGGAGAAGAGAAGGCTCCTAGGAGACCTAATTATGGCCTTCCAGTATCTGAAGGGGGCTACAAGAAAGCTGGGGAGGAACTTTTTAGGCTGTCAGGTAGTGATAGGACTGGGGGGAATGGAGCAAAACTAGAAGGGGGTAGATTCAGATTGGGTGTCAGGAAGAAGTTCTTCACCATGAGGGTGGTGAGACACTGGAACAGGTTGCTAATGGAGGTGGTAGAAGCCTCATCCCTGGAGGTTTTTAAGGCCAGGCTGGATGTGACTGTGAGCAACCTGATCTAGTGTGAGGTGTTGCTGCCCATGGCAGGGGGTTTGGAAGTGGATGATCCTTGTGATCCCTTACAACCCTGACAGTTCCATGATTCCATGCATATACTGTGGTATTCAGAGCATCATTCACAGCCTGTAAGTTCTGGTTCAGAAAGGACTATTTTGCTCAGACTTCTCAGTGTATTAACTGCTAACATTTTCCTTTATATTGTTGTTGTTGTTGTTGTTGTTTGGTCTTAACTCAGTAAGTAGGAAATATTCCACTGTTAGTTTTCAACCAAAGTTAAAATTAGCATTTTGCTTACTTACCCAAAGTACCAACAAACTGTAATGGTTCATGAAATGTTTCATTTCTAAAATTCCAAACTATAAACTAATCATTCTGGGGTTTTCGTAAGATGTAATTTTTCTTGAGAAATATCACTGAATTTTGATGATATTTTGATCTGAGTCTTTAATTATAAAGAGGAGGCTCAGGAGTGACCTTATTGCTGTCTACAACTACCTGAAGGGAGGTTGTAGCCAGGTGGGGGTTGGTCTCTTCTCCCAGGCAACCAGCAGCAGAATGAGGGGACACAGTCTCAAGTTGTGTCAAGGAAGGTATAGGCTGGATATTAGGAGGAAGTTCTTCACAGAGAGAGTGATTGCCCATTGGAATGGGCTGCCCAGGGAGGTGGTGGAGTCACCATCCCTGGAGATGTTCAAGAGAAGCCTGGATGAGGCACTTAGTGCCATGGTCTGGTTGATTGGCTAGGGCTGGGTGCTAGGTTGGACTGGATGATCTTGGAGGTCTCTTCCAACCTGATTCTATGATTAAGACATAAAAATGAGGTAAACTACAGGCTAAATAGGAAGCTTGTGTCAGAAAACACCCAACCAGTAGGAATCTCAGGTCTGGATTCTTGTTTTATTCTCTACATTAGAATAATACAAAACCTTGTTTAGTAGAAAATAAAAATAATAATTAAAAAAAAGTGTTAACCAAGTCATTGCTGACAATGCTTCATGCTTTGGGGTTTTTTTACACAGATAATTTTTTAGAATTCCTGTATGTCAAAAACAGAACAGCACCTGGCACTTGGCCTTGTTGAATTTCATACAACTGGAATCAGCTGATCCATCCAGCCTGCCCAGGTCCCTCTGTAGAACTCCTTACCCTGAAGCAGATCAGCACTCCAGTCCAACTTAGTGTCACCTGCAAATCTACTGAGGGAGCACTCAATCCCCTAACCCAGATTGCTGTTGTTTATCTGGTCTTCAGTAAGGCTTTTGACACAGTTCCCTACAGAATCCTCCTGGAGAAACTGGGTGCTCATGGCTTGGAGGGGTGGATGCTTTGCTGGCTTGAGAAGTGGCTGGATGGCTGGGCCCAAACCGTGGTGGTGAATGGAGTTAAATCCAGTTGGTGGCCATTCACTGGTGGTGTTCCCCAGGGCTCAGTAATGGGGCCAATTCTCTTTGACCTGGGAAAGGAAATTGAGTGCACCCTCAGTAAGTCTGCAGATTGCCATTAAATTGGGTGGGAGCAGAGTAGCACTGGGGTGCTCATGACTCAGCCCACAAGAGAATATAAACCAAGCAAAAATAAAACACAAACAGGCATCAGTCCTGAGCTAATTTCAATTTATGCATTCTTTCCTGGCTGCTGGGGATGCCTGGCACCATGACAGTGAGCACATCACAAAAGCCAGTAATGAGAATCACATTTGTATTGTGAGTCAACAGCACATTGCCATTGCTATGCTCTGAGTTCTGTACTTGCATTGTGATTGAAGTGCTGTGCTTCTGTTGTGATTGCTGCATCACTCTGCTAAATCCCACACAATGTCAAATAACTTCAAGGATGGAAATCTGGTTCAACATTAAACCCCTAAGATGGGGAACATCTGACAAACCTGGTCAGAAGACGCTGGGCTCTGACACCTTTGCCCTAATGCATCTCATCCTTTTTCAATCCTTCTCAATTTACTTCAAGTCCTGAAAAGAAAATAAAGAGGAAAAACCCCATACATGTCATATTTGTGTAAGCTCAGTGCAGATTTACTAGATTTCTGGAGTTCATTTCTTGAAAAGTCCCTTGTGGATGACTAAGATGAGTTAAGTAATATAAAAGTCATGGCCAAAGATGTGGCAGCAGAGTGCCTCTGTGTCTGTCCATCATGCTGAAAGACACTTTCCTCCCTGCTAAGTACACTTGAGAGGCTCATATGAGATGACTGGAGAATCTGAACCCTGCACAAATGCTTTCCTTCCCTTTGGCACATGGCTAGAGGAAATTAAATATAACTCTGTCTGTTTGGCAGCTTCACCCAGCTACAATTCACACTCGGAAGGAAGCAGCATGCACAGCCACGAGGAGCACAAGGTCTGAGCAACAGAAAAATCATTGTGCATGGAAGGTAGGTATATGGATATATTGCTCCAGTGGGTTGGTATGTGGTCTGAAAGACAAGCTACCCTTAGAGAGATTTGAGTAATCTGTGGCCACAATGCATAGATTGATCTGAAGGAGGTAGTAAGCAATGAAGAATGAAAGACATTCTTGGGTAGTACCTGAGATGCAAGCCTCATAGGTCTCACTGTACTTCATGTTTACTTAGGGAGAGAAAGGAGAATGGTTACAATATTTTAGAAGTCTGGAAGAGAGACATATTTCTCTTAACTAATTAAGAAGGTGCATCTGAGGAATACGTATTTCTTTAGCTTTAATCTTAAAATTATTTGCATTTTGATGCATATATAAAATTTTCTGTTATTAGCTGTTCTCATTAAGTTGTTTCTATGTAGCATTAGAGGATCATTTTATAATTTCCTTATAGAAAATAATGAAAAAAAATATTCTGTTTCTTTCAGAATATTTTATGACTGATTTTTGTTGGGGTTTTTGTTTGTTTCTTTGTTTGTTTTTTTTTTCCAAACACCAGATATGATCTATAAGTAAAGAAGAAAAAAAATCATGCAAGTGTGTGTTTGTATAAGACTATATTACTAAACCTGTGTCATCACAAATGTTTAAAGGGATGAAAAACAGAAAGGAAAAATTTCAGTATGTGTATTTTGTTTTATTAGTCTGTAGTGTCTATAGTTTCTGGAGTCATTGAAATATCCATCTAAGGTTTTGAAGCCAAAAAACAATTCAAAAAGGAGGAGTAATGAATTTATGCTCTTGGAAAAAAAAAAAAACCTTCAAAAAGCTACTGGATTGGGAGAAGAAACTTAGACTAAACAGTCTGAATTGCCGACTTTACCTTTTTAGCCTGATTTGGACCTACTTCATCATGACAGACAGGAAGAGTGACCACATCCTCTTGACACAGGTCCATGGAGCGAGGGCTGTCCTAGTTTAGAGCAGGACAGATTGCTCTATTCCTCCAAAAGGGGCAAAAGAATGATGCTCACACAAATGGATTGGATAATCTTGGAAAGTTTAAACGGAAAAGCAATTAACATTCTATAAAGAAGTAGTGGTGAGCACAGCAACTCAAGAAATCCCTAGTCTAAACACACAAGTTCCTTTGCACCATACCAAAAGCCCAATGCTTCCTTTCTCCCCACCTGGGGTTCACCCAAAATCCCCAGGGCTCTTTCTTCTCCCCTATTGCTGGGCTGGTTTCAGGCTGGCCAGGTCTGAACTGCTCCCCCACTGGCATTATGCCTAAACAGGCCAAGATTATGCAGGGAAAAAAGAAGTTACTCAGGCCAAAGAGGCCTCTGATGTGTCCCCATCATTACCAGGTAAGAGAGCATCTCTCTCCCATGGGAGCAGAGAGGGAAGAAAGAGACAGACAATGACTTTGCAGGCAGACTGGCAAGGGTAGAAATACACTATTTTTTGGGTAGAAATACACTATTGCCTGTGTCCACCCCTTGAGCTGGACACTCCACACACTGGAGGTCTCACCTCTGTGGCTTCTGTTTTTGGAGGCACCCAGTCTAAATGGCCACAAATGGCTTGAATTATTCTCTCCCATGGACCCACCGCTCCCCTCCACAGTCTCACCACAGAGCCCTCAATCACTGCACCCTAACAGGAGATTGACTGGCAGGAAAATTATCCTAGCCAGAAAAGAAAGTTTTTATCTTTGCAAAAGGCAGAGACTAATTGATAGCTACAGCTATATCATATATATACAGATATCATAGAATCATAGAATCAGTCAGGGTTGGAAGGGACCATAAGGATCATCTAGTTCCAAGCCTCTGCCATGGGCAGGGACAGCCTCATCCAGCCTGGCCTTAAAAACCTCCAGGGGTGGGGCCTCAACCACCTCCCCTTGGCAACCCATTCTTCACCACTCTCATGGGGAAGAACTTCTTCCTTACATCCAGCCTGAATCTCCCCACTTCCAGCTTTATTCCATTCCCCCTAGTCCTGTCACTACCTGATACTCTGAAAAGTCTCTCCTCAGCTTTCTTGTACCTCCCTTCAGATACTGGAAGACCACATATCCTGGCAGGCTACTGAGACAAAACTCTGGGCAGTGTCAGAGGTGAGGCACCCATGTCCAATGAACAGGAGGATTCCTCAGCCACTTTTAAACTCAGAAGTGAGAAGTAAGGGTGAGCTGAGCTCCCATCCCTCTCCATAGTAAAAAAGATCCTTCTGTGGAAAGGCATCTGCTGTTGGCTCACACCTCAGGCTAAATTCAGCAACAGTCTAGCTCCAAAGCTGTGAAGTCCCCAGCCTGTCCTTTCCTATTCCAGGCACTAAAAGGACTTATTACTTTTTCTTTGTGATTATAGCACATTATTCAGAAAATAGGACCATAAAGATAAAAGATTCAGTCAAATAGTCAGGAAAAAAAAAAAAAGTGGAAATAGTGGTGTAGGCAAAGATAAGTGATTGAGTGATTGCACACTTCAAAGGCTTTTCCCAGCTGTGTAAGTTGGTCTAACAAAAGATATTCTTAATACCTACTAGCAGAGACAGTGTGATAACAAGGATCATTGCTCTCTGAGAATCTCAATCTTGGCACCTATCTTATAAAATAGATCTAGCAGGCCATGTGCAGGAGGGAAAATGTCCTGTCCTTCCCCACACACTCAAGAGCCTCACTAACCAGGAGTCAATTTGCCCCAAATAATCCAGGTTACCAGAGGTATTTGTACAACAGAACTGCTCAATGTCAACTAACTTAATGCATAAACAGCGAAGCTGAGTTTGTAACTGGCAGAATTCATTCTTCAGGAGCCCTGCAACAGCTTCTTGTAAGGGTGAATCTTGACCCAGGTTTATGTCAGAGTTAAGACCAGTCAAGAGATCTAGGGAGGTGGAATTAGGCATTACACAGTTTCAGCTAGTGCCCCAACAAGAGAAATTAACATGGTTTAATAAGATCTGCCTGATGGTTTTCCTAGGCTCCTTTTGAAGAAATGAGGTGATCTTTCAAATGAAAAATACAATCTAAGGCTGGGTTATTTCTCATAATTATAGCATTTTCTTCACCTTTACCCTGTTTTCAGCTGAAGACAAGTGAGAAGGGTTTGTTATTTCCAGGACCTTGTCTTGGCTCAGATGAAACACTATTCATAAGAAGAAACAAAATAAAGGGGAAAGCAGATAGGAATGTTAATGAAATCATATTTCTGAACATTTCTCTCTCTTTTTTTTTTATTTATAAAAGATATTTTGAAATGCTAAGGAATGATAATCCTTACCAAAATCACAATTTTCAAATTTTCTGTAGAAATCCTCCTTTTGCTTTCACAGTTGTGATGATAGCTGATTAGTTGTGTCTTTGGAATTTTAAAAGTAAAGCAAAGAACTGATTTTTTTTTTGGGGAAAAAAGAGTTATTTTCTATTTCATATCATCTCATGCACAGTTTTGACTATTCCACAATCTTTTTTAGTTTGGGAAAACAAAAATCGTAAAATATCTGTTCTGAGTCACTCTAACAGGATGGAAATGGAAAGATTCTGATTCAATAAGATGTTTATCTATCTGTTTTCTCACTGGAAAATGAAAATTGAGGAGGCTGGTGTCTAATGAGTTGTAATTGGTGAATTTCAGGTGAATTAAACTCCTTGTGGGTCACTTGGATATTATTTCTTTTTTTTCCAACCTATTGTCTTAGCACCAAAACTCAATCAGAAACACCACAGTTATCAAAGGGTACAGGTTACCCAAATGTTCATTGTGATATTTGCAACATCTTTCACTGTGACCTAAAGCAGGGATGTTGTGGGGTCTCCATCCTTGGAGATATTCAAATGCTGGCTGGACATAGTTCTGGACAACTGTCTCTTAGTGAACCTGCTTAGTGAGGGGAGTTGGACCAGAAGACCTCCAGAGGTCCCTTCCAGCTTCAATTATTCTGTGATTCTGTAAAGGTAGACTGGAATTGTTATGAATAAAAAATAATAATAGCCATCACATTCATAGCTTCTCCCCATATCCCTGTCTATGCAAGCAGTAGACCAAAGAAGATAAAATAATAAATGGCTATTCAAAATGTAGCCTGTGTTGAGGAGGGGCAAACAATTCAGCATGGTCTAATTTAGGAGAAGTGATTTAGGCTTAGCGGTATACTACTGTGATATATTACCAGTAGATCAATGTAGCTCCACTGAAAGGGGTGGATTTAAAGCAGTAAAATTGGTACTGCAGATTGGCAAGTCAGTCCCATATGTTCATAGCAGGAGATATATTCATTGTCTATGCCTTTAATAATTGATCATCACCTTGAACAAAATACCACACTGAAGAGAACTTTGAGGAATAAGATCTTTAACTGTGTTGGATTTTCTCTGTCAATATTAGATATTGATAATCTTATTTTTCTCCCCTCAAATCCTTATTGCTTTCTTAGCTGCACTTGCCATTTCTCCAGTACTATTTTTGAGGCAACTCTGAACCCTAGAATTCCTTCAGTAGCTAGAGCATTTCTGAAGGATTTGTTGCTTGCCTTGGATGTGCAGACAGCTTAGCATCACATTTTCTTTTCATTGTGGATGTATATTCTACAATTCCAAGTTTCATCTGCTCAGAGTAGAGTTACTTTCCTACTGGGGATGAGTAACTGCGTCATCTTATTGCACAGTGTCATACAACTGCAACACTCAACGTTCCCATGAGATGCACTCAATGGAAGGGCTGTGATTTAAGATAAGATAATATCTAAAAGGATATGATTTAAAATAGGATAATGTCTAAAAGCATGAATAAATTCTTAAGGTTATTGTGACTTTTACAGAGAAAAGAAAGAATCATAAAATGCATTGGCTTGGAAGGGACCCTCAAAGGTCGTCTCCTCCAACCCCCTGCAGTAGGGACATCTTCATCTAGATCAGGTTGTTCAGGGGCCCATCAAGTTTGACCTTTAATGTCTTCAGGGGTGGGGCTTCCACCACCTTTCTGAGCAACCTGTCCCACTGTTTCACTACCCTCATCATAAAGAACTTCCTCCTAATGTCCAACCTGTATCTACCCTGCTCTAGTTTAAAACCATTGTCCCTTGTCTTATTGCTGCATGGCTTTGTAAATCTTCCCTCCCCACCTTTCTTGTAGGTCGCCTTCAGATATTGAAATGTTGCTACCAGATCTCCTCAAAGTCTTCTCTTCTCTAGGCTGAACAACCCAAACTCTCTCAGCCTGGCTTTGTAGGAGAGTTGCTACAGCCCTCTGATCATCTTTATGGCCCTCCAGTGGACCTGCTCCTGTATTGAGGATTCCAGGGCTGGACACAGGTGAGACCTCAGCAGAGCAGAGTGACAGAGTCACTGGCCACACTTCTTTTAATGCAGCCCAGGATGTGATTTGCCTTCTGGGCTGCATTGCATGTTGCTGGCACATGTCCAGCTTCTCATTCACCAGTACCCCCAAGTCCTTTCCTGCAGGGCTACTCTTGAAGAAGGAAAGCTGCAGATTGTATTTGGAAATTATAATCACTCCAAGGAAAGCTTCAATGTTTATGAATAACAGAATTTTACTTTGTAAGCTGAAATAATAGCTACAAGGAAACCTGAAACCTGATCTCTGTGTATTTTACATATCCCTGTGTATTTTACATATCCCTTTCACCTGCATTCCCATGGCTCCCAGGCATTTAATCATTCTGTTTAACACAGCCTGATAGAAATGAAGGCTTTTATTCTTATGACTTCCTTCTTGACAATTACACATTGTTCCTTTATTCTTTTCCATTCTGGGCAAAGAATATGTTCACATAAAACAATAAAAGCATCAATTTAATTCATTTTTAATGTTCCAAAAAAAAATTAATGATCCCTCCTTCCCTGTGACTTTTGTCTCTATGAATGAATGAACAAATTATATTTCATTTAAACTACTACAGGACACTCAGTTTCTGTTGATCCAATCAGCCAGCTCAGTCTGCTGGCAAAGCAAGAACATATCTTTCAGTCTGAAGATACAGCATGTGGTAACTGCAGAGCCTAAGAAGGGTCTGTCAGCTACTAAATCCCTTGAAAGCTATATGTGGCATTGAGTGCACCCTCAGCAAATTTGGTGATACCAAGCTGTGTGGTGCAGCAAACACACTGGAGGGAAGGGATCCATCCAGAGGGACCTGGACAGGCTGGAGAGGTGGGCACAAGCCAGCCTCATGAGGTTCAACAAGACAAAGTGCAAGGTCCTGCAGCTGGGTCGAGGCAATCCCAAGCACAAATCCAGGCTGGGCAGTGAATGACTGGAGAGCAGCCCTGAGGAGAGGGACTTGGGGGTGTTGGTGGAGGAGAAGCTCAACATGAGCTCTCAGTGTGCACTTGCAGCCCAGAAAGCCAACCAGAGCCTGGGCTGCATCAGGAGAAGTGTGGCCAGCAGGTCAGGGGAGGTGATTCTCCCCTTCTGCTCAGCTCTGGTGAGACCCCACCTGGAGTACTGTGTCCAGTTCTGGAGCCTCTATTACAAGAGGGATATGGACATGCTGGAAGGTGTCCAGAGAAGGGCCGTGAGGATGAGCAGAGGGTTGGAGCACCTCTCCTATGAGGACAGACTGAAAGAGTTGGGGCTGCTCAGTCTGGAGAAAAGAAGGCTCCGAGAAGACTTTATTGTGGCCTTCCAGTATCTGAAGGGGGCTACAAGAATGTTGGGGAGGGACTTTTGAAGGTGTCAGGTGGTGACAGGACTAGGGGGAACAGAATAAAGCTGGAAGTAGGGAGATTCAGGCTGGATATGAAGAAGAAGTTCTTCCCCATGAGAGTGTTGAGAGCCCGGAACAGGTTGTCCAGGGAGCTGGTTGAGGCCCCATCCTTGGAGGTGTTTAAGGCCAGGCTGGATGAGGCTCTGGCCAGCCTGATGTAGTGTGAGGTGTCCCTGCCCATGGCAGGGGGGTTGGAACTGGATGATCCTTGTGGTCCCTTCCAACCCTGACTGATTCTATGATTCTATATGGCAAATTGGGTCTTACATATAAAATAAGATGAGAAGGAAAATGATATACTCCTATATGATATTTTCCTATAGAAAATGTGAGGAAAGGTGAATTAAAAGTCTACATTTTTCTTGATTTTGATGTGTTACATGAGTTTGGAGGGGCATCCCCAAAACTGTGCAAAGAATTTTTAAAGTTAGTTTAGTTCCTCTCCAAGGAAATAGTGGGATATGACTGACATAGAAAGAAAAAAATAAAGCTGTCTATATTAAAGTCCTTCTGTTACTTTATCTCATTATAGGGTAAGCTGAGTGATTTATCTTTCATCATATCAATATTAGTGGTGAAACAGCAGATTTATCAGTTGTAACAACCAGCACACTGCCCTTGCCTACAAGCATAAGCAAGGTATCTTGCAACAATCAGTGAAAGACTTTGCTGAGCCAAGATGATAGTGTACAGATAGTTAATGAACACTTCCTCTGTGGGGTTTCATTTTCACATCAAGCTTTTAGAGAATATGATGGTGCTGGTGTTCTGGAGCTGCTGTTTCAAACTGGTAAGGAAGGTCATTATTTGCTAAGTTTTAATCAGTAAAGGTCTAAATACCAAGGCTGTTCCTTCTGCCATGACAGGGGAGTTAAGGCAGATAGCAGAATCTACCCTCTGTTTTCAGCAGCTGTCATGGCATTCTTTGCAGTCTAGTGGCCCAGGAAGGTGGTTGAGGACCCTTCCCTGGAGATAGTCAAGGTATGGCTCAGTGAAGCCCTGAGCAACCTGATCTAGTTGGGGATGTCCCTGCTGACTGCGGGGAGGTTAGAGTAGATGACCTCTGAAGGTCCCTTCCAGCCTGGACCATTCTATGAGTCTACGTGTAAAATATTTTCTGAGCACCTAGATTTCACCCAGAAGTCTGCAGGACTTAGAGACCTTCAATAATAAGATCACAGACCTACAGGCAGAAGACACCTAAATTGCAGTCTGCAGCTGTGTACTGCATTTATTATCTATTCTAGATCTGAGAGGGAGGTGAGAATCCTCAGAATACCAAGGACTATAATCATCATGATCATCATTGATCACTACTCACCAGCTGCTCACACACACACCCCTTCCCTTTTGGCATTTGGTAAACCCCTAATACATATGGCATGTTGGTTCAGGAATTGGAGAGAAGGCTTATAGGGAATTATTCCAGTCCTCCTAAATATGGAGCATTTTGATTCACCTGAGTGTGATGGGTTGAAATTCCCTCCCCCCTCAACAAATTGGAGAATTACCCCCAAAATAAATCACCAGACTAGCTCAGTTGGTTTGGAAGCAGAATGAAGCTATATTTACAAAGCAAGCAAAATCCAGAAGCATAAAATGCAATGAATATGTACTAAATATAGGCACATATATTTGCAATTAAGAAGCAACACAAGGGCCCCCTTGGATTGTCCACAGACCACTCTGGACAGTCCAGGGGGCTGCTTGCAACCTCCTTTCTCACTCTCCCAGTACCTCACAGACACAATGTACACTGACAGAAGATCAGGAAAGAGCTAAGGGAGCAATGCAAAAGCAGAGATCACAGAAAGAACAAGCAAAAAGAGACAAAAATGTTTATGCAGCTAAATTGATCCTCATTAGTAAACCAATGGGATTCTATAGACCTACCATTATTTTCCTTTTGTATCCAATGGCAAAATTTATTTGCTTTTTACTCAAAGTCATCCAGAAAGTTCCTATTCTTTCCTTATAGTTAGGACACTAAGATAAGCCTCTTATCTTTAAACTACAACACTCAGGAAGAAAAGCAGAATTCACAGTTATGGATTTATTTCTATGTAGTGGAAGAATTACACAGTGTTATATCATACAGGGAGTATGAGCTAAATTGCATATTTATTCCAGGTAGCCTTTTAAAATGGAGATGCTTCAAGATCAGAGGGGAAAATCCAGTGAAAAACTGTTAACTTCAAGAAAATTATTTTTAGACAATTGTAGGGTTGCTCCAAAGAGCAAGATAAAGATGGTAGAAAATTTGTGTGCATTGCTACAAAGCAAAAAGCAAATTCAATTTGTAAAATGAGTTAAATGTCAGTAAATCCAGGTTTCATTTTAACACATCCAAACATGAAAGAAAAGGTCTGCTAATTTACAGAAGCTCACACTCTTCTGTGTTCTGTGTGAGCTATTAGATGGATGAATTTAAAAAAAGAAAATCCTACCTTGGAAAAATGAGATGGAGAAAGAAAGTTTAAGTGCCTTCAGCTTCTTGGCAGACATAGCTGCATAATCTGCATTTGTCTGGAGAAGTCAACAAACTAAAAGCAATACATAATTAGCACACAGAACGAAAACCTTCTCTTTTCCTCTCTCAAATCAAATAGCCAGCACTTGTGGAGGAATCTTAGTTGTTGTTTTTCATTTAGAATTTCTATTGATCTGTGGGAAGAGGAGGAGGCAGTTGGCTCTTTTCAGCCCAGCAGATCTTTCCAAGGGCAGCAAGTGAGGATGCTGAACCTAAACATCTGCAGCAGTCCATTTATTTAGTGAAAAAGAGGTCTAATGCAAAGTCATCCCTGCAGCCCAATATAGAGACTGTCAGAAATGCAGTCTTGAGAAACAGACAGATGGATGAGATTACATTCAACAGTTGTAGAATTTAGGAAATTTAATTCAAATTTATGAATCTACACTGACAAAAAAAAATTCTCTTGATGTAAACTACCCAAAGAGTCACTTCTTTTGTAGTTTTCCTGGAAATCAGTAAGATCCTACCTTATGCAACTAAAACTGTTGCCTGTTTAAGGATATTTTAGGGTGGGTTTTTTTGTTTGCTTGGGTTTTTTTTTTGTTTTCTTTTGTTTTCTTTCATTTTTTCTTTTATTATTTATTATTTATTTTCTTTTTCTTTTATTATTGGGAGGTTTTTTGGTGTTTTTGTTGTTGCTGTGGTTGTTTTGCTTTGTTTTATTTTTCCTTGCTTCTGTTGTTGCTGTTGTTGTTTTGCTTTGTTTTGTTTTCCTTTGTTTCTTATTCCCTCCTTTGTTTGGTTTCTTGTTCCCCCCTTTGTTTTGTTTCTTGTCCCCCCCTTTGTTTTGTTTCTTGTTCCCCCCTTTGTTTTGTTTCTTGTCCCCTCTTTGTTTTGCTTCTTGCTCCCCCCCCCTTGTTTCATTTCTTGGAAGAATTCCCTCTAAAACGGGGAAAAGAGAAAAGGAAATCAAATTTTCTAACGTTATGCTGCCTGGCTGAGTGAAATACAGATGAATGAGCTGGAACTTCATCAACAGAAGAAAATGAAGTGGAATTGCAACCTGAGCCTCCTTGGTAACTGATTAATAACTAATTCAATGACTTTAGGATACAGAGGTACGGTCTGGGGAAGGTAATAGCTGATTTAGGTATCCTCAGCAAGGCTTTGCCAGGTCCACAGGCTGGGACAGTGCTCTTATGATTATGTGACTGTTAAGTAATATGTTATGACTAGGGAGTGTGCACTATGGCAATGACGTATCAGGGTGTATCAGGGTTAGATGGGGCTATGTTATTTATCTCTTTAACATTTTTTATTGCTATCTTTTGTGACAGAAATGCTGACTGTTCTAGAGAGGTTGGCTTTGGTTTGTTGTGACCTGATTGTTTCTCACCTTTGAATGACTTTCACAGGCTCCTTGCTCTCTGGTTCTGTGAGTTATTTCTGTTTTCTAGTCCCTGTTGTGCTGCAGTTAGCTTTTCTTTCTCTCTGGCCACCAGCAATCCTGGTGGTAGGAACAGACTGCTTCTCCTTTATTAACTGTGCTACAGTTTTAATTGAGGGCAGGAGAGTAGCCTTATCATTACTGTAATTTATTTAAATCAGAGTGGAAAACATACTTTCTAACCAAATTAACAGAGTTACTTTTGCTCCACAAAGTAACCAAGAGGAAAGAAGCATAACTGTCTCCATGAGAAGCAATCAGATATTTTCAGTGAGGCATCTCTTGGGTAATATAAATGTTGTATGCTTGGAGCCACTCCTTGGTACATTTGCAAGAACATGTCAGGTTTAGCAATTAGGATTTTACCTCCATATGGAATTTCCTGATCAAAATGAGACAGAACATCCCACAGTTTAAAGGAGAGAATAACCTGCAGCATAATGGTGGTAAATGTCTCCTAAAATGCAAGTGACCTGGAGTCTCCCTATACTGAATTACCAACTTGAAAACAAGCCTGACTCACCCTAATGACTGTCCTGTTAGATGATCAGGTATTCTGCAGAAGAATTGTTCTAGTTCCTTACATGAAAACTCTTTCTTTTTCATTATGTTATTTATATTATTATTTATGTAGGTTGGAAGAGGATCGCCTCCCCTTCTACTCTGCCCTGGTGAGGCTGCATCTGGAGTATTGCGACCAGTTCTGGGCCCCTCAGTTCAAGAAGGACATTGAGGAACTGCTTGAAAAGGTCCAGTGCAGAACCAAAAAAAAAGATTAAAGGAGTGGAACATCTTCCTTATGAGAAGAGACTGAAAGAGTTGGAGCTCTTTAGCTTGGAGGAGGCTAAGGGGTGACCTCATTCATGGTTATAAAGATGTAAAGGTGAATGCCAGGATGGAGGATGGAGCCAGGCTCTTCTTGATGATACCCAATGCCAGGACAAGGGGCAATGGGTGGAAGCTGAGGCATAGGAAGGTCCATGGAAACAGGAGGAAGAATTATTTCACTGTGAGGGTGACAGAACAGTGGAACAGGCTGCCCAGGGGGGCTGTGGGGTCTCCCTCTCTGAAGCTATTCAACACCCACCTGGACGAGTTCCTGTGTGACCTTGTATAGGTGCTCCTGCTCTGGCAGGGAGGTTGGACTGGATGATCTCTCGAGGTCCCTTCCAGCCCCTGACATTCTGTGATCAACTGATTAGAGAGGGACTTGGTCCCAAACACAGGCAAATACTTACCGGTATTGTACCCTGTTCGTATTTCTCAGTCTCACTTACTGAGCCATTCCACATTGTTTACAAACTTTCTTACTCTAATTTGGCACTTAATTTTTATAAAATTAAGGAACAGATCCTAACCCCTTTTAAAATCTGGTGTTTAGTTTTCTTCCTTCCTAAGATTATACACAGAAATGATCTTTCTACACTGATCTTGTGATCTTGGCAGAGAAAATATTCCACTCTTGTGGTTTAAGCTTTCCTGCTAGCCCAAAAGCCCAAAATGTAACAGTTTTAGGTTGCCTTCCCTCTCTCTTTTCTCCTTCCTGGTAGGAAAAGACAGTCTCAAGTTGTGCCAGGGGTGGTATAGGCTGGATATTAGGAGGAAGTTCTTCACAGAGAGATTTGCCATTGGAATGGGCTGCCCAGGGAGGTGATGGAGTCACCATCCCTGGAGATGTTCAGGAAAAGCCTGGATGAGGCACTTAGTGCCATGGTCTGGTTGATTGGATAGGGCTGGGTGATGGGTTGTGCTGGATGATCTTGGAGGTCTCTTCCAACCTGGTTGATTCTATGATAAAAAAGGGAAATTAGGCAGGAGGAGAAAAGAGCAGTAAAATGATGAAAGAAAGAGTCTTGAATTGATTTGGAAGTAAAAAGGCAACTTTAACAAAATACAAAAGGCATTTGAGTTAAAGGAAGGCTAAAAAGATATAAGGAAAAAGGGGAAATAAAGATATATACAAAAGGCACTTAAGTTAAAGGAAGGTTAAAAAGATATAAGGAAAAAGGGGAAATGAAAATATATACAAACCCAGATGCAACTGGCAAAGGATTCTCTGGATGCAAGATGGATTCTCTGGATGCAAGATGGATTCTCTGGATGCAAGATGGATTCTCTGGATGCAAGATGGATTCTCTGGATGCAAGATGGATTCTCTGGATGCAAGATGGATTCTCTGGATGCAAGATGGATTCTCTCTAGGTGAAGTGCTTAGGAGTCTGGAGCAGCCTGGGGCCAAGTCTCTCTGCCCACCTGGGTCAGGTTTCTTTGTCCACCTGGGGCTAGGTTCTTTTTAGCCTACCTGCTCCTGAGCTGGGCATAACCTAGCACATCCACTTGTCTCAGCCCCATGGGAGCTCAGAGTGACACTCACCTGCAGGGCAGTCTCAGCTACTGCTTGCATCCTACCTCCCTCCTTGCCAAAGAATCTTGGCAGCTCCCCTGACAAGAAATAAGTCTCTCCATAACTTTGCAATTTATGACTCTATTTACAATGAAGTGGTTACCATTTAGTGGTAGATCACTTTATGGTTCTTGGAAGCACAACCACCTTTAAGGTGACAGACAGTCAAGGAATTTGCCATTGAAAAATGTCTTTGCAGTACACAGAGGTGTGGGGTGAGAGCTGTGTGTCAGAATATTCAGAGAGAGGTTTATCACTTAAAAAAAAATAATAAGGTAAAATAATTGAATACATAATATATTATACCTTAAAATGTTTCTGTATTTAGAGAGAGGTTTATCACTGAAAAAATATAAAGGAAAAATAATTCAATACATAATATATTATACCTTAAAATGTTTCTGGAATATTTAGAGAGAGATTGGTCACTGAAAAAAAATATAAAGGAAAAATAATTGAATACATAATATATTATACCTTAAAATGTTTCTGGAATATTTAGAGAGAGGTTTATCACTGGAAAAAAATATAAAGGAAAAATAATTGAATACATAATATATTATACCTTAAAATGTTTCTGGAATATTTAGAGAGAGGTTTTTCACTTAAAAAAATATAAAGGAAAAATAATTGTATACATAATATATTATACCCTAAAATGTTTCTGGAATATTTAGAGAGAGGTTTATCACTTAAAAAAATATAAAGGAAAAATAATTCAATACATAATATATTATACACTAAAATGTTTCTGGAATGTATTCCTCCCTCGTTAAATCTGCCTGCTCTTTTCTATCTTGAGGCCAAATAAGTATAATTTATTTGCCTTTTTAAAGACTTCTCTTCTTCTTCCTTATTCTTGGACTCTGGGACATCACCCAGTGATTCAATACTCCAATAATTTTCTCCCTCCTCTTCCTTAATGTCTCTTGAATCATGTTTCTATTTTGTACTCTAATTAGTACATTCCTTGCTTAAGACATTTACATGCTTCCCTCAATTATAAGATTGTAACAGACTTTGCAGAGAGTCTATCATGAAGACTGTGGTGGTTTGGCCCTGGCTGGGGGCCAAATGCCCACCCAAATCTGCTCTATCACTCCCCTTCTTAGATGGACAGGGGTGAGGGAAAAATATAACAAAAGCCAGTAATAAGGTAGAAGCAGCTGGCCTGGCTGTGTCCCCTCCCAAGATCTTGCCCACCCCTCAGCACACTCTTGGGGCAGGGAAATGTTGGAAAAGCACAGTTCAGCAGTAGGCAGAACACTGGTGTGTTATCAACAACCAACTACAGGACTGCAAAACACAGCACTAGTAAGGTGCTCTGAGGAGAATTAACTCCAGCTCAGCCAAACCCAAGTGAAAGTCTAAATACACCAGAATTTGAGGATAGGGTTGTTGAGATTACTCTAAAGCCTGTTTTGTTAGAACTGGAGAATTAAAAGACTGCATTTTTTTTTCTTTCACTATTCAAACTATCTAGAAACAGGGTGGGATTTGGCACTTTAACCTTATGATGAGAATCAAGTTATAAAAGCATCACAGAAAACATCTTTGCTAGCTACCATCAAAATCCATCCTCTTTCTATCACTCTCAAGGCTAAATATTCCTGTCCTGAAGGCTTCCTCTTCCAGACCTTCAAATAGCTTTGTGTTGCAAGATCTGAATCTTCATTATCTACCTGATATTTTTTTATTAGTATTATTTTTTTAGGTATTGCATTTTGTTGTCAGCAGGCTCGTTTTTTAGCATCACACAGATCGATTCTGGATGGCAGACAGCAGGCACCCTCTCCAAACTTGACAAAATAATTCAGGGATGATGCAGTGCCTTGTCAGAACAGCACAGCACAGGTCATTTCTACCATTTGTCACCACTAAAGGCAGGCACTCCAGCAGCAGAACCACCACTGTTCTTATTTGGCTTCAGTAGTAGGTATCACCTTTGACTGTGCAGCAGAATTCAAACTATCATTAAAAAATCATTACAACCCCAGATGGGATATTGTGAACCTATACTTCATTCAGAGCAGTTTTCCTGTGCTTTCACCAGCTGAGAGCAGAAATGTCAGGAATGTGTATAAACCCTTGTGCCATGCCATTTACATCGTTATTGTGGACTTGTTCCACCTAATACTTCTCTGCAACCTGTCTGGGAGCGTAAAATGAACTACATTTTGGATCATCCAGTGCCTGGGGGGACTGCAAAAAGCTGAACCAACGATGCTTCTTTATATGGATCAGATGATCAGAGTGCTGGGGCACTCCTCTTAGGAGTGCAGACTGAGAGAGTTAGGGCTGTTCAGTCTGCAGAAGAGAAGGCTCCAAGGAGACCTTATTGTGGCTTTCCAGTATCTGAAGGGGGCTACAAGAAAGCTGGGGAGGGACTTTTCAGGGTGTCAGGTAGTGATAGGACTGGGGAGCAAAACCAGAAATAGGTAGATTCTGATTGGATGTTAGGAAGAAGTTTTTCACCATGAGGGTGGTGAGACACTGGAACAGGTTGCCCAGGGAGGTGGTAGAAGCCTCATCCCTGGAGGTAGAAGCCTCATCCCTTAAGGCCAGGCTGGATGTGGCTCTGGGCAATCTGATGTAGTGTGAGGTGTCCCTGCCCATGGCAGGGGGGTTGGAACTGGATGATCCTTGAGGCCCCTTCCAATCCTAATAGTTCTATGATTCTATGTTGTTCATTTTGAAATACCCTGATGCCCTGAACCTGCCTCCCATGCCCATTAAAACATCCTTTGAACAT
This sequence comes from Indicator maculatus, assembly GCA_013399975.1. Lineage (NCBI taxonomy): Eukaryota > Metazoa > Chordata > Aves > Piciformes > Indicatoridae > Indicator > Indicator maculatus. The sequence continues at coordinate 168,432 of VXBD01014279.1, forward strand.
TCCAATACCCACAAAATCCATCCTGCCCTTCCCCATTTGAAACAGTCTAAGCCACTTTTCACTAAAGCTGCATGGCAGGTTTCTGCATAATAATCAAGACTTTATAAAACTCTTTAATTGCATGCACACTTTTAATTAAACCTGGTTAAAACAACCTCAACCATGTGGGTAGGATAAGCAGTAAGATAAGTGTTGTTATTGACATCACCAGCCATACTGCTGTAAAACAGTACAGCAATGTCTTTTTTTACAGCAAAGAAATGTCTTTTTTACAACAAAAAATTGTCTTTTTTATGGCAAAGAAATTGCTTTTTACAGCAAAGAAATTGCTTTTTTTTTTCCCTCGGGGTCTGAAACCCTTAGGAACAAATTCTTTACCATGAGGATAGTGAAACACTGGAAAAGGTTGCCCAGGGAGGTGGTCAAGGCCCCATCCCTGGAGATATTCAAGGGGAGCCACTCACCCTTTATATCTTTATAAACATTACTAAGGTCACCCCTTAGTCTCCTCCTCTCCAAACTAAAGAGCCCCAGCCCCCTCAGTCTCTCCTAGTAAGGAAGATGTTCCCCTCCCTTATCAACTGGGGGAGTTTTGTTTGCCTGCTTTTTGGGTTATTTTGGGTTATTTCTGTTTAATTTAGGTAATACTGTTAAATGGATTAAATTTATCCTTTCTGTTATATTAGAGTTATATTAGAGATCACACTAAAACCCCATTTGTCTCATAAAACATCAGGAATTATGCTTGGAATATGCTTGGAATCTTTTTGATCTGACTCTAAAATATAAATTGATGCAAACATATCTGACAGTTGGTCAGATTTTCATTATCAGTTCCATAATCTGCCTCTGAAAAACTTATAAAACTGGTGAAAAAGGCAGAAACATTGTATATGAAGAATACATAATTAATACTTGTTTGAAAACAGAGGTTTTGCAAGCTACTGTAATTTAGGGGAATTTTTCTTCCTTTGGTGCCGTCCCAAAGTATTGTATTTAAATATTTACAAGAGGCATAAAAGAGATGCTGGGTACAAGATGAAGCCAGCAGGCTCTTTCTGAATATCAGGAAATATTTCACTGTAAGGGTGACAGTACTGACACAGATTACCCAGGGAGGTTATGGAGTCTCAATCACAGAATCACAGAAAGCCAGTTGGAAGAGACCTCAAAGAGATCATCCAGTCCAACCCTTGACCCAGCACTGAAGGGTCAACACTGAACCAGGTCACTAAGCACCAGGTCTACATTGACGATAAACACCTCCAGGGACAATCTTGGGGGATATTCAAAAGCTCTCTGGACACAGAGTCCTGGCCAACTGGCTCTAGGCTGCCCTGAGAAGTGGGGTTAGATGATTTCCCAGAGATATCTTCCAATCTCAACCATTCTGTCATTTTAGATGATCCTACATGAAATGCCTTTGCACAAATCCACATTTCCTGAACGTTTTCTGTCCGTGATGTTAGTGAAAAGAGTCTTACTGCACAACCATGTTTTAACATCAGATCATAAGGTCAAGATTAATTGGAAAGAAAGACTCAATTATTCCTTGAATTTGCATTTTGAGTCTTTTTTTGGGGGGAGGACATTAGCACATTGCACATCATAGCTTCCATAACACTCAGTGGTAACTGATTGCTCTGCCTTTGATTTTCTACAGCAAATTTATACCTAGCCCCATTATTTAGACACTTTCATTAACCACTGAGAATTCCATTGTTTCAAAACTGGCAATTAAAAGCATGGTTCTTAGCATCAATTTTGTTAGCTGACAGCATTGGAAATATACCCTACAGTCCTTTGTACCACTGTCTCAAAACCAGTTTATTCATCTCCACATTTCTTGTGTAACAGTTTTTATCTTAAGACACAGAAGGAAAAAAAAAAAAAAAGAAAAGATGGAAAACTTATTATACTCCTTCATTCCCTTACATAATTTTCTCTCATGGATGCTATACTTGAACTGTATTTGTTTAAGATAATGGAGTCCATTTTCCTCAAAGAGTGACTATTTGCAAAATGTAGATTTCTCCTGACATTATTTCTTCTGACCATTTTCTCCTGCCTTTCCCTGCCCCCTTCCTTCTTTTCTCTACTTGCTGACACTACAAGGTCTTACATTCTGCTCTATCTTTGATTGAATCCTGAAGGTATCTGAAGTCATGACAAAAGGAAAATCCTATTGTCAAAGTTTTGTTATTGAAAATATTTGAGAAAAAAATTACATTGTAGTCAAATAGAATTAATAGAATAGGAACTTTTGCTAACATACCAAAATCTTCTGATAAATGACTGTATCTGGAGCTGTCCTCATAGAAACATTTTAAGTGGAGAGGGACTTGCTGTCTCTTATGCTATGTGGACAAGAGCTCAGTTGTTGAACTGTATTATCACTGCCTCCATCTCTTTCACTGCAATGCTCCTACTGCCTTTGGAGATTTTTCCAGGAATCTAAAGTTAGAGCAATCAGACAAGAGATGAAGATAGGATAGATGACACCACTGCCATTACAGCTGTGACCTAGTTTCTATGAGGGAAAACCAAGGAAAGGCTCTTTTTGTAATCTGTTTCTTCTCTTTAATCCTGCCATCCTTATCATTCCTGTTATTGTTGCTCTTGATGATCTCTGGAGGTCCATTCCATTCCATTATGAAATTAATAAAACCAGAAATTAACACTCTGTGGGCTGGACCTCAAATCAAAACAATCTTGGCCAGATGTAGGAACAATATTGAATATTATTGGGAAACATTACCTGGTTTAGAAATTCACTGTTACTATCTCCATTGCAAAGGCACAGATATTGTTGGAAATTTTGGGAAGCCCTGAGTATGACTTTCTTTCTTCTTCAGATCTGTAAACTTCAAAATAATCTCCACACAAAGTCCTGTAGCTACAGCAGTTATATGACAAGACTCCTTTTAAAGCTGCTGCATTGATCTGCTGAATGTATGCATCAAGATAGCTCTGCAGATACATTCATTTTTAAGTGTGCTTAGTGGAGAAAAGAGAGGCAGTAGAATTCAAGGAAATATCATTTATTATTTATTAGGAGTTATGCTTCTGAAAGCCATGACAAGACTAAAAACATTAAAAAAAAGGACAAAATATGCCCTGATAATCCAGTCCTGATTGATAAATGAAAGAGAGTAATATAAATAATATGTCCTTCCTTTTTTTCCCCTTGAGTGAAGTCAGATAATTTTTTTCAAGGCCTGGAGGCTGATGAAAATGAGCTGAAGAATACATTTCTTTGTACAGTACAAGGGGAAAAATATATGCACATTGTTATGTGATAACATTCAGTGGAAATATATTCTAGAGTGTCATGCAAACATAGCAGCTCTTCAGTGGAATGATTTCCTATAGGCACACACTGAGTCACAGATGCATGCTTTGAACAACAAAGCTGTCGTGTTTTCCTACACCCACCACAGCTTGGACAATGCAAACTGCATTTGTTTCTAGAGACAGAAATTTTCCTTAGAGATCAGTAAGTTATACCAAACAGATGGACAGAGAAACAGGAGGCTGTGTGTTGGTCAACAAAACAACATCTTCTGATGTGGATTTTATCTGAAAAAAAAATATCTGGTTAGAAGAGATGTAGCATTAGGTATCATTAATACTGCAATACTGTGTCCAGTTTTGGGCTCCCCAGTTCGAGAGAGTTAGAGACCTGCTGGAGAGAATCCAAGGGAAAGCCATGAGGATGGTTAGAGGACTTGAGCATATCCCCCACTGAGGAGAGACTGAGAGTCCTGGGGCCATTTAGTCTGGAGAAGAGAAGGCTGAGAGGGATCTGATCAATGTCTATCAATAGCTGAGGGGTGGGTGTCAAGTAGAGGGGGACAGGCTCTGTTTGGTGGTGCACAGTAATAAGACAAGGAACGATGAGTTCAAACTTGAACATAGAAAATTTCACCCCAAGATGAGGAGAAACTTCCCTCCAGTGAGGGTGACAGAGCACTGGGTCAGGCTGCCCAGAGAGATTGTGGAGCCTCCTTCTCTGGAGATTTTCCAAACCCACCTGGATGTATTCCTGTGCAGACTACCCTAAGTGTTCCTGCTCTGGCAGGGGAGTTGGACCTGATGATCTCTTGAGGTCCCTTTCCAACCTCTAATGCTCTATGATTCTATGATTCCAGTGACATGAATAGGATTATCCCAGAAGTTCACATGGCAAGCTGGAGGACACATCTTAAAGAATACTTAGGACAGAGATGTGTCAGTAATTCAAAACTGTCTTCAATTAACATGAGAGATGCATTCACTGTCAATGAACTAAGGACCAACTGAACAGTAGCTTTAGTTATTCTTCCTACAGAAAGTGACAAAACCTGGATGCTTATTTGGCTTCTAAATGAATGTACTCAGGGTAATCTTTGAGCTGGGAAGGATTATGTGTGAAGCTGTACCATATGGCTGATAAGCTAACAGTGTTTCTCTGCTTAATTTAGGACCTGGAGAGGCAGTCAATCACGTGGAGGTGGAAATAGTCTTGTTTATAAAAAAAATGAAATTTACACCTGCAATTTTTAAAGTTTTAGTCATAATGGCTCTTTCCCCAGCGTGCACAGGCATTTTTCACAGACAAATGAATGACTCTGATTCCATAGATCTGAATCAGAATGACTCACAATCCATTACTGTTTGAAGATGCAGGCCCCTTGTCAGTAATGCCTGAGTAATGTTCTGTCAATAACTTTTCTCATGCATATGGGTAGCCTGAAATAAACTGCTAGCTCTTGGGTGTCTGCATTTGTGGCAATCTGTGAAAGAGTCACAGTCTGCTCTTGAGAACTTCATCACTGATTCTGCATGTGGTGCACAATTTAACCTGCATATCAAAGATGGGGGCTATGTTGTGGCTCAGGAGTCCAGCTCATCATGAGGTCAAGCCAAATGACTCACAGAGGAAGGTGTGGAAGCACAGAGACTCCCAGGGTCTATCCACTGAACTGCTGCAGCAGGCAACAGGTTCACAGAATCACAGAACTGTTTTGCTTGGAAAAGACCTCTAAGATCATCAGTCCAACCAGCAGCTCAAGACCATCATGGCCACTAAACCATAACCCAAAATGTTATGTCCACATGTCTCAAGCCTGTACCTGGCACCTGCCGGAAAGCAAAAGCAGCAAGAACCAATGAAGCTACATTGACATTTCCATGTCTACTCAGTAAATCTGAGAATCCCAATGGAAAAGTTGAGCAAGCACAAGGGCAAGTCCTTTGCCATGACCTCCAGGAGCCCACTTAGCCAATTCATTCAAGCACAACCACAAACACCTCCAGGCAGGTCTTAATAACCTTCCATCCTTCCACAGAGTTACTTCAGGTTAGGAAGGAATACAACAACTGGGTCTAAGCCATTTCTCTTTCAGTATGAGGAGGATCTGATGATCTTTCCTGTGGTATCCACTGTGTAGCATGTCTGCAATGCGCATGGAAATCCCCTGGACCAAAACCTGGTGATGCAGACTGCAGACCTTAGCTACAGAAGAAGGAACTGTGTTGGTATCATTCAGTTTATATCTGTGTGTTTGTACATATTGCTGGCAAGGCCTTCAGATGGCACTTGATGATGCATCTTTGGTGAGCTCTAAACACCTAGGAGCACTTTATGGTACAGCACAGCACAATACTATAGGAGTAGTAATAATAATAAATAAATTTATTATCATTATTATTGTTATCATAATTATTTTATTAAAAATAAAAGAATAAATTATTAATAACAATAATGATAATAATAATAAATTCTTATTGATATTGTTATTGCTAATAATTTATTTATTATAAATAAACTATTATTATTAAAATAAAATAATAATAAAACATTATTGTTAATAATAATGATTATAATAAATTATAATAATAAGTTATTTAAAATAAAATAATAATAAAATATTATTGTTAATAATAANTAATAATAATAATAATAATAGATTAGATAATCTAATAATAATAATTTATTAGATAATAGATTATTGTATATTAATTGTATATTACTATTATTTTTTACTAATAGATGATGATGATGATGATGATGATGATGATGATGATGATGATGATAGTTATTATTATATGATTGACAGAAAGCTATTCTCCCTCCCCCTCCCCTACTGAAGAGATTGAAAAAGCCTGAAAAGCCTGAATGGACTTCTAGTGGACACATGTCAGTGCCATCTATTATTTCATCTCCCTTCAGAGGTGAGGAGAACTGGTGTAACTTTCAGGGTTTTTTAGTGTAGTGTATTTTGGAGAGTGAAAGTGAACTCTGCTGTCTGACTGCCTGCTCTTGAATGGATCCACTGCTCACTTTGACTTCTGTTTTAGCTCAGTGTACTTTATGAATGTCCTCTGAATAATTTGCAGGTTCCAAATATTGACAGAAGGATCCTGCCTTGCCTTGCCACATGCACTGCAGGGGATAATGAAGGGCCTGAAAGCACTTCCTCCACTGCTTGCACATTAATCCAGAAAAAGGGCAACATAAAATCCTACTAGCTCACAAAGTGACTGGCAAAGATCTGTGGATCCTTCCAGCACTGCTTCTCATATGTTAAATGTCTTCTTTAAATGCCTTGAGTGATACACTTTTGTCAAGAAAATTTTTGTGTTAGTGCTGTCATATTTAAAGTGGCAGCTGTGGAACTAGAAGTTCTGCTTCTTCTCTTCCCTCCAGCAGCTCTTGACTTCCTCCCTTCATCATTCTTCAGTTAGAACAATATTGAGGTACTCCAACAGAGAAGTCTCTTGCTTTAAAGGAACAATTTAAAGAATATCAGGAGTTTAAACACCACACAGGAACCCTGAAATGAGGCACTGAATCCAGCACAACAATCTGCTTGCCAATCCCAAGCTTCAAAAGTTGGGAGCAGTTCAGATTTCATTTAGAGCTCTCCAGTTCAAATCTCAGATTTTATACCAGCATATGCTTGCAGAACAGATCCTCAGGATACTGCATGTAGAGACAATAATTGCACCAAATGAAACACAAAAAAATTTCCTGATTGCTCACATTTTCCAGGATGGTTTGTTTAGAAATTACAGACTATGAAATGTATCACTCTTAAGCTGAATGTGTAGTCTCAACCTTGTGATTAAAACACATTGTTCACTTTCTTCATTAAATAATTTTGAAGCCACAGCTGGACGAGGGCTGATGTTAAGCCAGCTCAGGCACTCCCACTTAATAGCAGTTCATTTGGCAGGTATGACTCTCAGGACTGCTAAATTAAAATACGTTTTCTGCAACACAGAAGGGCCTTTAATAGCCTATGTCTTGGTAGGACAGAAACCCACAACCTCTTTGACAATGAGAAGGTACCATGGTATATCCCCGATGGTAAGGAGACCACACAGTGCTTCTCTTACCTTGATAATGAAGCTTTCATCTCTGCTACAAAGAGGTCAAAGAAAATGGCAAGGAATCAAAAGTACAGTGGATAATGATCAAAATTAGTGAAGAAGTTGGAAAAATTATAGGTTGCTTGCCACTGTTAATTGCAGGTTTTGAGGCTGCTGTTTGAATTCCAGACAGCTATGTAAGAAGAACCAGTAATTAACCTCATTCAGTACCAACACATGAACACGTGTGTTGCACACTCTTTGTTGGTAACAGGCCAGGCTGTGCTAAGAAAGGAACCTCTCCCAGTAGCATGGCACTGAAAAGAAAGAAGTGAATGCTTAAATCATGGCATTCTTGCATGAGATGAGCCTTTTCTTCTTGCACTGAAATGCACTGTGCTTCAGTTGAAAGCACAAATACACATTTACTATTCAGGCTGTAGTCCAATTACTATATTGATCAAAGTACATTCTCTGCCTCACTGGTAGGATTTGGATAATCATTGTTTTGTTTAAAATTGTTTGGTTCAACCTTGAAAGACTGCCACTGCTCCAGCCAAATAATTTTATAATTTTTCAGCTCTCAGGGACAAAACAGCAAAAGAATTCTGCACCTATGCTGAAACCACCTCTGAGGGATGAAGGACCTATGCCAGCTATAATCAGGTGTTGCAATTACATCCTTCTCTTCTAATATTTTAATTCTCTTTTGTCTTCTGTATCTGTGAAGTAAAGCCTGAGACATTTGAAGTGTTCTCTTTCTGCTGCAAATGAATGGGCACATTTGAGTTACTGACTCAGCTCCAGTCAAAGCTAAGACTGTGATTTGTTTGTTGTAAAGGTATGCACTTGCTCAAATGCTGCACTTAAGAAAGAAAAGGTGATGAATGAGATCCCTTTTGTGGGGACTTGGAGAGTGGGATGGCTGCAGGACTCTGACTTCTGTGCAGAACTAGCACAGTGAGCTTTGAGGGAAAGTGATTTATTTTATAATCTTATGCTTGGGAACAAATAAACCTTAACAGATAATTTTAATAGGCATATGGGTAGCCAATAGGCATTTGCTGATAATGCACATGCAGAAACCTAAACACATAACTAATGTGTACAACATCTGTGCCTGATAAAAGTATGCTCTCATAAGCACTATTACTGTAATAAAGCAGTCTTGATGAAACCATATTGATACTGTGTAAGAAATGAATCAGAAGAATACCTTCTGCAGTGGGGAGTATGCAAAGATTAGGATGATGAACTGGGGAGATCCTTGCCAATCTATTTGTTGGCTGATTACTTGGAGAATTCTCTTTTCTCCCCCTTCCCCTTCCCCTTTCCTTTCCCTTCCCTTTTTCCTTCCCTTTCCCATTCCCCTTCCCTTTTACTTTCCCTTTCCCTTCCCCTTCCCATTCCCCTTCCTCTTTCCCCTTCCCCTTTCCCCTTCTCCTTCCCCTTATCCCCTTACCCTTTCCTTTCCCCTTCGCCCTCAGCAAAGAAGGCTAAGATCTGTTTTTAAGTCATCCTTCTCTGGTGATTCATCCATGACAGAGTTCAGAGAAATAATGAGAGATCTTGGACAGAAGCAGAAGTTCTATAAATTTATCTCATATGAGAAAACCCTGAGGTTGAATATGGATTTGTGCAGAAGGTTACTCTTGCAAAAAATTTGCAGATCACATTCTAAATGCATTACTTTACCTCTGACTTGGAGAAAGAAGTTTGAGTCCAAAGAGCTAACTCCTTCTGTTTGTTTCTCAGCACCTCACTATTGATATTATCAAAGTTCACTTTCAAGGTGGTAGGCTTCTGTTATTAAGTCATATATCTGACTTTTCATTAATTACTTTTTCTGTCACTTTAATTTCTGATTAGGCTTTAGCAAAGAATGGGATCCATTTTTCCAGTGGAGTCACTTTATCTTTATTATTGTTATCTGCATTACAAATGAGTGCATTAGAATTCTCATCACAAAACCCAAGTTAATTATCTGATAAGACAAAACTTTCTTCAGATACATCTTGAGGTGTTTGATTTGCCTTATTTATATTCTCAGTAGACATCTTTCTCTCATGTACTAGAGATGAGAATAAGCAAATCCTGAATTTGCTCATTACTTCATCCTGATTGAGAATTTTTTTTTGTGTGTCTTTTGTAACATAGAATCCTTATTTGTTTTCTTTTCCTTTTGTTTAATTGGTTTGAGACTGCTGAGATGTAGTATGCATTCCATTCTCAGCTATGGATCACAGGTTCTAGTTTTAAAACATGTAGTTTAGAGTCAAAGAATATATACAACTGAAAACCATATCTGGGTAATAATTACAGCAAATGAAAAATTAACTCATTTAAATATATATTTGCTGGGATGTGTTTACTACTGTATTGGGTTTAGCTGGCTAGTCTCATGAGGAGGGACAGGGGATTTCACCCAACAGCTTGCAAAGTTTCCTGTTCTGGGTTTTTGTTTCCTTTTCCCCTGCTTGTGGGCTGGGATGCTTCCCTTTATCCTTCCATCACTCATGGCATGCAGTTTGAATTTTGTCTGTTCCCCTGCCTGCTACATACACCACTATTTTTCTATGTATTATTTTGCATTGTTTAATTAAACCTGGTTGTGTTTTTGTGTTCTGTTCTGGCTTGTTTTGTTTTGCTTGTTTGTCTGTCTGCTTTTCCCTGTCTCAACTCACAAGGCTTTTCTGTTATCTTACCTGCCTGCTGAATCCTCCTTCTTCTTGTCTCACCCAGGAGGGGAGGATGGGAGGTTGCAGTAGTGCTGTGCACTGCTAGTCCCTAGTGGTTCAGTGGTTTGCACTAACCATCAAAGTTTTTGTTGGTGGTTTTTTTTTGTTTGTTTCATAGAATCATTCAAGGATCATCTAGTTCCATCATTTTAGTGTTGGATTTACTTCATTTGGTGATATTTACTTAGTTTTTTGAATTGTCTGTAGCTGAGTATCTCTCAATTCATTCCCAGTGAATGCTGGCACAACTGCTCTGCCTTTTTCAGACTGAAAAGACCTGGAGAGGTGAGATGCATTCAAATAGACACACAGCAAAAGGATAACACCCACAGTAGTTTTTAAACATAAAATTTCCTATGAAGTCATAAAGTTCATGTTGGAACCAGATGATCCTTCTGGTCCCTTCCAACCCTGACTGATTCTATGATTCTATGTGATAAAGAGTAGACAGTGAGGCATTAAAACAGGAGTCAGAAATCAAAATGACTTTGTAGGCTGTGCTGTTAGAAGCAGATACATTATAGAATCATAGAATTGTTAGATTTGGAAGGGACCTCAAGGACCATCCAGTTCCAACCCCCCTGCCATGGACAGGAACATCTCCCACCAGATCAGGTTGCCCAGAGCCACATCCAGCCTGGCCTTAAAAAGCTCNCAGGAGACCAGACTATGCTTAGAATATGGAGGTTTCAGCTGATTCAAATATTACAATAAACATTTCTTTTTTCCCTATTACTCCAAAGTATTTCCTTAGGAGTATGTGCAGTCCTTTCCTCAGAGCTAGGAAAACTTTTGCAGATTATTGCAGATTATTATAGCCAGTGGTAGAGGAGCCCTAAAAGAGAACTTCATTGCCACACAGTCAGGCTGCTGAAATATTAGAAAACATTAGAAAACATTGCTGAAATATTGGAAAACATTAGAAAACAAGTTGTTAAAGGAGTGAGGTAGGCACAATTGCTCTTCACCTTTGTTCCTCATTGTACTTGCACAGACCTCTGTCTTTATCAGGAATTCCTATGAAGTGTTCAGTATCACTGGGAGAAACCTGAGGGTAAATGAAAGAACTGGATGGGTTCTGGCAAAGGAAGAACAGATTCCACAGGAGGTCTAGGACATTTTGCAGTGGCAGCTGGAGGCTAGGCAAGAACATCTGGAGAGGTGCCACATTATTTTTAGGGACATGAATTGAACCCAGGGTATGATTCAGCCCAACATTCCAAGACAAAATGGAAGCTGCAAAGACTCACCCAGAGATACTCCTCTTGCAAATAATGTTCAGTTTATGAGACTAGCCTAGAAGCAACACAAATGAAAATCAGTGATGCTTATAATGTGGGCATGAGGCCCTTAGCATCAGTTCTGCTGTGTGGATTCATGTCTTGCAAAGGCAGATGGAGGCACAGTGTCTCAAATGCTTCTACAGTAACTAGAGATTCTGTGGAGAAGGACCACCTAGACCCTGGTTCAGCTGTCTTTGATGAAAAAAAAAAGTTAGTTATTATCATTCTAACTTTTTTCACTGAATTAACAGGTTCCTCACTGACAAAAGAGTTTGAGTATCAGGAAGCAGATGATGTATAAGGCAATTTAATGTTGTAGTATTTAGAAATCATATCAATAATGTGACTTTTAGTGTGAGGCTGGATGAGGCTCTGGCCAGCCTGATGTAGTTGTGAGGTGTCCCTGCCCATGACAGGGGGGTTGGAACTCGATGATCCTTGTGGTGCCTTCCAACCCTGACTGGTTCTATGATTCTATAAATGAGAAAATATTCTCCATAGTCAGATCAAACCTGTTATAATGGTACAAATTTTGCTTAAAATCATCTGTTCACTGAGAGAGGATACCACAGGTGTCAGGGTTTTACTTTTCAAAGAGGCACACCTATACTGTTAAATAATGGAAGTTATTGAGGGGGGGGTTTGGGGCAAATTCCTGTTGAATGGAAGTAACAGAGACCTGCATTAGCACAGATATTTACAGTGGGGGTGTTAACAGTGCTATAATTTTCCACAATTTGCTAACACCTCTTTCAGTGATTGTCCTCTGCTGTGAACAGTAGGAGCTTGTCACTTTCCTCCACCAACTCACATTTGCACTGCAGCTCAATTAAGGTATTGTAAGACAGGGAAAAAAAAAAAAAAACAACAAAAAACTGGCATTGTGTGGCTTACATATATCATTTTTTTATTAGTCTTCCAGTATACTTAGCAGCATTCTTTTTGCTCTGGTTAATGGTTTTGTTGGCTTTTTTTTCCCCCCACAACACATGCAAAACCTCACCCCTCATAATCCATTGTCTGATTAGAGTTTGATGCATTTCTCCCTATTTACCTTCACATTTTTATCTTGGAGAGTCAGAGGCCATGAATAACACTTCTGTGAGTTTGGGTTATGAAATACTGCTATAAAAACACTCTAGCTGAGTCTGGCAAATCCTTTATGATTATGACTGATTCATATTTCCCTTTCACAGTCAAGATGAATCTTATATGTAATATTAGTAGTTTCTTAACTGCTCTGAACAGAGCCAAATGTGTAGCTACATATAGATCATTTGCTCATCATCACATCAAAGCAAAACTGATGACAGATGGCAACACCTGCTCTGAAACAATGAAGAGCTTTGCTTGACCTTTCAGAAGAAAACTCCCACATAATAATTCCATTCATTTTCAATTGCATTTTGACTTCAGCAATAGAAGCACTTACCCACACAAATGTAAAGATTATGGAAGCTACTTACAGAGGAAATTTGTGTTATTGTGTGAGAGAAGTATTGTGTTTTATCCTGTCAGATGGGTCCAACTTTTGTGTGGCTGCTGAGAGGCACTTCACTGTAAGATTTACCTTGATCAAGTGACTTTGGTAGTCTTGCTTCTGTGTAGTAGACTTTTGCTTTGGTAGTCTGTTTTCACAGCAAGTTTGGCTCAGGTTGTGGCCATACTAACACAATTAAATTGCTTTTGTCAACCTCAGACTTCAGATAGGCCCTTTTGAAATAGAGTCTTCAGGATCCTGTGTACATAGATATACAGTGTGGTGGGATATTTTATATGCTCAGAATGCGTTTATTGATTTTACTCCCTATGACACCAAATGGACTGAAGAGCTAAACCAGTTGCTGCTATTGTCTCTAATATGTTGTCTGAATGTCCAGCCCTGGCCCTTTGGGTTTTATCTTGACAACTCTGGGGAATGAACCCAAAAGACCCTGGCCAAGGGTGTCAGGTAGTCACTTGCGAGTGTGGTCAGAACAACAGCTTGAATGACTTGCTCCACAGTTCATCCTTCACTTTTCCTCCTTGGTCACCACTTTGATAAACTAACCTCCATGCCTTTGTGTACAGTGTCCTGCCCTCTTGGTAGCTGATACCACAGTGTAACAGTGTGAGAGCTGAAATCCTCATCCCACAATGACAATCACCAGGATAGCTCAATCTGGAAGCAAATGCAAGCTGTATTTACAAGCAAATCTACAATCTAGGATGAAATGTAATGAATCTGTACAAATATGCACTATTCACAACATTTACAAACGGGTACAATCAACAGAAAAAGGACAACCAAGCTCCCTTTGCTTCCCCCAAGGGGATTTCTCCCCAACCAGAAGGACTCCCCCCAAGCCCCCTGGCGGAAGGCAGAGAGTTAAGAAGCAGAGAGGCTGTTAGACTTAGCTTGCCAAAGTCAGTGTGTTATCTTCAGCCAGAAAAGAAGCAGCAGCAGCCAGAAAAGAAAAAGCAGCAGCCAGAGAGCCCCAGCAAGCAAGCTGAGTACTCAGCCTCAGACTGCCCCAACTTTGTTTTGAGTAGAGATTCTTAAACATTTCTATCTCTCCAATGCAAGTGTTTAGAATAATCCTTATTTTGCTTTCTTACACCCAATAGTGATTTATTTCCATTCTCTAACCTTCTCTGCTTGAACTTTGTGAAGAAAAATTAAAAAGACTGTTTTTAACACCATCACATACAGGTCAGTGCATATGCAAGTACATTGCCTGTAGCATGCTGACTTTTCTCATGTGGTTATCTTGTTGGTGTGGAGTAACAGGTCAGAAACAACTACCTGCACACATACCTTAACAGCCTCTTGTTTTGAAAAGGGAATTGACATCTATGAAACCCCTCAACAGGCATAAAGCATTGTAAGGCATTATTACTCTTGGAGTAGAAGCTATGTATAGCTATACTTGCCATAAGCTATACACAAAAGCTTCTTTCTCCTTTTCCTTTTGTATATATCTTGCAGTCTTAAATGCTCAATCTGGACTTAATTTTTCCACTGTCTTATCTTTCTTTATACCATCTTGTCCTGCTTCAATGTGTGTCATTTGCAGTTGGCTAGCCAAATTTCCTTTACATGGAATATTGCAGGTTAAAGTTTCTGCTGTATTGCCTGCTTTTAATTTGGCACCACTTAGATAACACAGAAGGATTTGTTTGCATGATGAGAAATGATACAGATAATATTCCTTATTATATAGAAAACTGACCTACAAATTGTGGGGGAAAAAAAAAGCAATGTTCTTTGGATGTAGTTCACTGTTCTTCTCATATCTCTTTGTATTTTAGATATGGCTTCTGGAAGAATTTAAAAGTGTGACAGTGTTCATAACATTTAGAGTAACTTCATTCAGATACTTCATAAATGAGAGTGGTGAGATCCTGGAATGGGTTGTCCAGGGAGGTGGTTGAGGTCCCATCCCTGGAGGTGTTTAAGGCTGGATGAGGCTCTGGCCAGCCTGATGTAGTGTGAGGTGTCCCTGCCCATGGCAGGGGGGTTGGAACTAGATGATCCTTGTAGTCCCTTCCAACCCTGACTGATTCTATGATCCTCAACCACCTCCCTGGACAACCCGTTACAGGATCTTACCACTTCTTCCTCACGTCCGTATACCTCTCTTAACTGTTTTCCACACCACCAATCTTTTCTTGTCTTAAATGCTCACTGTCAAATATCTGCAGAAGAAATATTCAAGTGTAGCAAAGCAGCTGACTTATTGTCATAATCTTCTTTTTTTTTTTCCCCCATGAAATTCTTTTTCTTTTCTGTCTCTCTCCTTACATCTCTCCCTTCATTCATGTAGCTTCACTGACCTTAGTTAGTCCAAAAGTTGAAGTCCTCCTTGGCATAAAGATTCAGTGCTTCTCTGACAGAGAGAAAGAAAGAAAGAAAGAAAGAAAGAAAGAAAGAAAGAAAGAAAGAAAGAAAGAAAGAAAGAAAGAAAGAAAGAAAGAAAGAAAGAAACTAGGTGTTGGTTTTTTTCTTCCCCCTGGTCTGATAAGAATGATTAGGTGAATAAACACTGCCCTGTGCTATAGCTTGTAGCAGGAGAAGGAAGAAGAGTTGAAAACTATTCTTCAGCTGGCAATGGAGAAATCAAACTTAACTATCATAGTATCATACCCTAAGCCAAAGAGAGCCAAAGTAGATTTTTAATCACTCCTGAGGCATATTTTCATACCCTGTTGGGTCTCAATAACAGACACATTTTTCAAAGATAAAGTTTATGATCTGTTCTTTTTACAAGAGCTGTCTTGGCTGCTGTGGCCAAGGGCAAAGGAATTTGTTGAACATGCACTATAATACAGAAAATAAATGTTCAATAAAATATATGATCTTGTTGCTATTGTTATAGCCACATCTTTCAGCAGCCTATGACTCTTCTGGAATTATGAAGCAGAATCCCAGCCCTCTATATTTTACCAGGTACTTTAACTTCACTGGGTCTAAAATGACTTTTACTGATAAGAATTTTTTCTGGGTGCACAAAAAATTACTCACTACCCTACTGAAAGTGGGCTTTAGAAAATGTGCAATCCACAAGAAAACTCAGATAACACAAAGTAGCAAAGATAGAACAATCTAAAGAAGCTTTGAATAGTAGAACAGATGGAAACAAAAGAAAAGGGGCAACTGCTTCTTTATCTTCAATAAAGTTCAGCCTCAATATTATTTAAGACAATGACATCATACATTTAATAGTTTCTTATCAAAAATGAAAAACAAAATTCTCATTTTATTTGTCATGAATTTTTTTTTCAAGAGGCAAATTTAAACAGGGTCACAAATTATCATAAGCAAGAGGGCTAATTAATTTATTGCCTAAAGACTCCTGGTATAAATATTTCTGTTGACTGGGGAAAACAGTTGTTTTTAGTGACTAAATATAATTATTTGTTGCATGAGTAACACACAAACCTTCAAATATGTAGAAATTAGGATATAAAGCAATTTATAATCAGGTCTGTTGTAACATTGTTGTCCCACTTGGTGAAAAGATTTTTTTAAATAATTTTTTTTCCCCAATTTCCATTTTTTTTAAACAATTATTCTGAAGATGTGATTTTTGAAGAAAGAGAAATGTTTTGATGAATAATAGGAAATGAACTCTTCAGGCATCAGGCAGAATTTCATAAATGTGACTATCTCCCTCTCTGGAGATGTCCAAAGCCTTCCTGGATGTCTTCCTGTGTGATCTGGTATAGGTGATCCTGCTCTGGCAGCAGGGTTGGACTGGATGACCTTTTGAAGTCCCTTCCAGCCCCTAATATTCTGTGATTCTGTGTGACTGAGATGTTCTTAATGGAAGAAATCAAAATTAGAAAACCTCTAATTCTTCTGCAATTCCTACTTAATTCTGTTGAAGCTCTGTGTGAGGAAAGTTTCTATCCACTTGTTCTCAAAGACAGCAAAAAAAGTTGTAACAGTGAATAACAAATCACAGTTTCACAGTATCAGAGTATGTCAGAGTTTGGAAGGGACCTCAAGAGATCATCAGGTCCAACTCCCCTGCAAGAGCAGGATCACTTAGGATAGTCCACACAGGAATGCATCCAGGTGGGTTTGGAAAGCCTCCAGAGAAGGAGACTCCACAATCTCCCTGGGCAGCCTGTTGCAGTGCTCTGTCACCCTCACTGTGAAGAAGTTTCTCCTCATCTTGAGCTGAAATCTTCTATGTTCAACTTTGAACCCACTGTTCTTGTCTTATCACTGCTCACCACTGCAAAGAGCCTGGCCCTCTCCTCTTGGCACTCACCCCTCAGCTATTGATAGACATTGATCAGATCCCCTCTCAGCCTTCTCTTCTCTACACTAAACAGCCCCAGGGTTCTCAGTCTCTCTTCACATGGAAGATGTTCAAGTCCCCTAATCATCCTCATGTCTTTAATCAACAGGAAGTTCATCAGTTTCTCATACTACCAAAAAAAAAACAAAAGACATTTAAATTTTATATTCTCTAACAGAAATGAATCAAGTAAATATCTACTTAACTGTTAAAGAAATGCCTACTCACAACAAAATGAAAAAGATTAATTTTTAAGTTTTGTCAAAGCCCTAATAATGAAGTGAGGTAAATGGGTGTTAAAATAATTCTGGTTTCAATAGTACAAGTGTAGATTTTAATATCATAATAGTAAAAATCCTCAAGTTTTAGTTACTAAATGGGATTACATTTCCATGCCCATCAGCAAAATTCACCTTGACAACTGATACAAAAGCAAATGTTTTGATACACACAGAAATCACACATCTGTGTTTCTTTGGCCTGCATGGATCTTTGAATACAAACGAGCTGACACCTGCACTTCACACTTTTGATTGCCTGTATTTGACAACCAGACAAAATGCCTTCTAAACTCACAGAGTGGTGGTGATTTAGCAAGGAGAGTTTGCTGTGCTAGGATCACAAGGAGGCTGTTCCACCTTTAAACCACACAGCTGAAACAACATTACTATCTCATAGCACTTATTACTTCACTTCTTGGCATCAATAAAGTTTGAAGTACCCATTAGGAGCTGTTCATTGAGTCAGGCTTGACTTTTATTTATGAAGTGTTTGCAAGCCAACAACTTTGTGGCAAAGGAGGTTTATCCTCATCATTCTTCCATTAACGGTACTTGCAGACATGTTGTTGTTTATCCTACAGATTGTTAACAAACTCAGGAAAGGGAACACTTCCTTTACTAGTCAATAGTTGAAATCTGCTAATAGAACTCTGTGGTAGTTGACTCACTACAGGCAGGGTTTCTAGAGCCCAATCAGATAAAACATTAGGATCAGTGCCTGATAATTAATATTTCAAGAAGAGGATGCAGGAAGTGCTAATGGTTAAGAACTACAGAGGAAACTGAAGCTTGGAGAATTGCAACATTCAGCATATTTCTGGTCTTCATTTGCACAAGTACCATTGTAGTTATTTATATGAGGTGTGATGTTGTCAAAAGGGCTTTGTGAAGCCTATGAAAAAGCAAGACAGCCAGTCTGATGACATTGGCACTATCATGATAAAGTGACTGTTTTTTTTTTTTTTTTTTCCTGAACAGTTGTAACAGTGTGAGAGCTGAAAACCATTCGCCCCACCAACAATAACCATGCTGGAAGCAAATGTAAGCTGTATTTACAAGCAAATCTACAATCTGTGATGTAATGAAATGAATTTGTACAAATACACACTATTCACAACATTTACAAATATCTACAATCAACAGAAAAGCACAACCAAGCTCTCTTACCTTCCCCCAAGGGGCCTTCCCCCCTACCAGAAGGAATCTCCCCAGACCTTTCTGGCAGAAGGCAAAGAGTCAAGAAGCAGAGAGGCTGTTAGACTTAGCTTGTCAAGGTCAGTGTGTTATCTTCAGCCAGAAAAGAAGAAGCAGCCAGACAGCCCCAGCAAGCAAGCTGAGTACTTAGCCTCAGACTGCCCCAACTTTGTTTTGAGTAGAGATTCTTAAACATTTCTATCTCTCCAATGCAAGTGTTTAGAATAATCATTATTTTGCTTTCTTACATCCAATAGTGATTTATTTCCATTCTCTAACCTTCTCTGCTTGAACTTTGTGAAGAAAAATTAAAAAGACACTTTTTAAAATCATCACAGCAGTAGAGACTGCAGATGGAAGACAACAACATCTTAAAAACAGCCTTAGCAGCTCTTGGCTCCTTTACACCTGAGAGTACAGAGTGAATTTTAAATCACATTGGTACTGAGCCCAGGTTCAACTTTCATTAACACTGAGTAGTGGAAGATATTCTGAGATGAATCCCTCACCGTTGTCTCAAGTTCACAAAGTTAATTATTTTCACTCTTCTCCATGGTTTGATTTTCATAAGAAAGGATATGGTTAATGGGGGAGGGGAATATTCATCCTGCAGAGAGATTCAATCTTCTTACCAAAGTCTTCAGCCAAAGAACCAGAAGATTAAAATAAAAAGAGTGAACACCACCTATCCTGAAATCTAAGCTGTGTGAAATAGATATCTTGTAAAAGTTCTCTCTGTTGGAGAAACAGATATCCTTCTTAAGCTAACAAATCTAGATTCTATTCTCTTAGCTGTGTTTATAAAGATTAATAAAAAAAAATCTTATTAAAGCTTCCGTGATAGTCCAAGAGAGGGAACAGACTTAGCTGAAATGATTCATTATTTGCAGTTTTATCAGTTGGTGATGATGGTAGGGAAAATACTCAGATCTTGCCAGCTTCTTTAGTTCATTCCACTTCCACAATTATTGCATTAGAGATACTTGAGGGTAAATATCAGCCTATTTTTATTTTCTTTTATTTGTCACTTATGGAACTGTGGACCATGATTTAACCTTTTTGAATCTGCTGCTTCGCTTCCACAACTGTTTTGTAGCAGCAAGTTGCAGAAGATCGTTACAGACCAGGTAGTGATATGTAAAGAAATCCTTTTAACTGCTTTAATAAGAATTCTTACAGGTTTTATTAAGTGTTTACAATCTCTAACTAGGTGCAAAATTTTTATATTTGTATTTTATGTGCTATTTTCATGAGTAATATTAATTCTAATAATTTGGGCACCTCAATGTAGTAAAGCTTCTTCACTCCCTTCATGATCTTCATGACATTGTTCTGTAATTTTTCTGCTACATCCTTCTTATTCTTCTTCTTATTTTTCTGCTGCATCTCTAATTAGGTGCAAATTTTTCATATTTTTACTTTATGTGCCATTTTCATAGATAATATTAATTCTAATAATTTGGGGACGTCCATATAGTAAAGCTTCTTCACTCCCTTCATGATCTTCATGACATTGTTCTGTAATTTTTCTGCTACATCCTTCTTATTCTTCTTCTTATTTTTCTGCTGCACCCCTGGAAAGGTAAAGGAACAACTAATCTTTGGCACTGTCCTTAGGCATATCAAGGGGTCATTAGGAGCAGTCAATATATTTTACCAAGGGGAAGTCCTGTCTGACCAACCTGATAGCCTTTTATGAAGACATAACCAGGTAGCTAGATGATGGTGGAGCAGTGGATGTGGTTTATCCTGATTTCAGTCAAGCATTTGGCACTGTCTCCTACAACATCCTCGCAGCTCAACTGAGGCAGTGTGGTCTGGATGATCAGGTAGTGAGGTGGATTGTGAACTGACTGAAGGAAAGGAGTTGTGCTCAACAGGATGGAGTCTAGCTGGAGGTCTGTATCTAGTGGAGCCCCTCAGGGGTCCATACTGGGACCAGTAGTATTCAATGTATTCACCAATGACTTGAATGGAGGCACAGAGAGCACTGTCAGAAGTTTGATGATGATACAAAGCTGGGTGGAGTAGCTGACACATCAGGAGTTTGTGCTGCCATTCAGTGAGACTTAGGCTGGAGAGTTGGGCAGGGAGAAATTGAATGAAATTCAACAAGGGCAAGTGTAGAGTCCTGCACTGTGGAAGAACAACCCCAGGTATCAATATAGGCTGGGGACTGATCCGTTGGAGTGCGCTGAAGGGGAAAGGACCTGAAGGTCCTGGTGGATGGAAGGATGACCATGAGCCAGCAATGTGCTCTTGTGGCCAAGAAGGCCAATGGCATTCTGGGGTGGATTAGAAGGGCTGTGGCTAACAGGTCAAGAGAGGTTCTCCTCCTCCTCTGCTCTCCCCTAGTGAGGCTGCATCTGGAGTATTGTGTCCAGTTCTGGGCCCCCCCAGTTTTGGAACGGCCTCAGGGAACTGCTGTGCAGAGCCACAAAAATGATTAAGGGAGTGGAACATCATCCTTACAAGGAGAGACTGAGGGAGTTGGGGCTCTTTAGTTTGGAGAGGAGGAGGCTAAGGGGTGACCTCAATCATGTTTATAAAGATGTAAAGATGCGAAGGGTGAGTGCCAAGAGGATGGAGCCAGGCTCTTTTTGGTGGTGCCCAATGACAGGACAAAGGGCAATGGGTGGAAGTTGAGGCATAGGAAGTTCCACGGAAACATGAGGAAAAAATTTTTCACTATGAGAGTGACAGAGCACTGGAACAGGCTGCCCAGGGTGGGTTGTGGAGTGTCCTTCTCTGAAGA
>VXBD01014279.1:191165-209849 GCA_013399975.1 Indicator maculatus
GAGTGCCAAGAGGATGGAGCCAGGCTCTTTTTGGTGGTGCCCAATGACAGGACAAAGGGCAATGGGTGGAAGTTGAGGCATAGGAAGTTCCACGGAAACATGAGGAAAAAATTTTTCACTATGAGAGTGACAGAGCACTGGAACAGGCTGCCCAGGGTGATGTAAAGATGTGAAGGGTGAGTGCCAAGAGGATGGAGCCAGGCTCTTTTTGGTGGTGCCCAATGACAGGACAAAGGGCAATGGGTGGAAGTTGAGGCATAGGAAGTTCCACGGAAACATGAGGAAAAAATTTTTCACTATGAGAGTGACAGAGCACTGGAACAGGCTGCCCAGGGTGGGTTGTGGAGTGTCCTTCTCTGAAGATATTCAAAACCTGACTGGATGCATTCCTGTGTGATCTACTCCAGGTGATCCTGCAGGAGGATTGGACTGGATGATCTCTCAAGGTCCCTTCCAACCCCTAACATTCTGTGATTCTGTGATTCTAAACATGGACTAAGTGGTCCAGTAGAATATGAGATATGGGTTTCAATGAATCTTAAGCTTAAGCAGTAGTTCATGTCAAGAACATTTTAGCTTATGTCTTTAAAATAAAAACTGCTGGGATATCAGTAGTTACCTCTTGCACAGTAGATTGGTAAAGCTCAACCTACTTAATAAAACACTTCAGCTTTATTCTGCCAATGATATTTCTGAGTAGTTTGTTTTATCATTTATTTTTGTGTCAAGAGTACAACCACTGTTCAGTAAAAAAAAATTCAGCACACAGAGCTTGCAAGCAGAGGATTCAGACTTATGTTTAAGGAAGTGGATATTGAAAAGAGTTCCACAGTGGATTATTAGCATTACTTTGAGTTCTTAAATATCTTTTTTGGGTTTTTTTTGGGGGCAACTTTAGCTATTTTCCAGCTGAACACACACACAGCAAGCAGAGACAGATATTTAGAATGTTGAAGGCTAGCTCAGAGCAGACTAGTAATTGATGAAATATATACTTTGAACTGGGTTTGAAAGAATACAGTGGCATGTGGCAAATATATTAGATAGGTTTTCTAGGCAATTTTATGAAAGGAGACCCCAGTAAATGTTTTATTGGAGAAGCTCATAAATTTCTCCAATTGCAGCTTAGAGTACCCAAACACGGAATTTTATGACAGTGAAGGAAGATCTTGCTCAAGTGTTTAAAAACCTGTTCTCAATGGCTAATCAAGCCCTGCTACATTATAAAAAAGATCTGTCACAGCACATTGCTGACTCTTCTTGCAGCCTTTGTAAATTTAGCCCTAGGAATCCAACCCACATCTAACAGGCATTCCGTTGGTGATTAATGTTTATCCACTAAAACCCAATAAAAATCTGAGCACAGAAATCAGTGCTTCCTCAAGAAACTGCAGGATTGATATGAATTGCAGATTATAGCCAAGAATAACCTCTAAATCCTAAATGGTAAAAACAGCAGCATGTTGTGCAGTATTTTATTATTCAGGTAGAAGCATAAGGGTCTTACTGATCAACTCTAAGGAACTTTTTTTGCTCTGCAGCCTTTGAGCACAGTGTGTTCTGCACGGGTGGATCTTTTCGGAGCACTGCTGAGCAATGATTCATAGCAAAAGTCTCTCACAAATTGCCTGCCTCTCCACTCAAGGTCATACTCTATTAAGACTTTGCTACTACACCAAGCTTCCCAGAATGTCTGCAGAACTTTGGCAGTGCTGCTTGTCTTCCTTCTGAACTGTGACTGCATGCAGCCAGGCTGCTGCAACAACACTTTACCTCCTGACTGATTCCTTGCAGAATTGTATTACAGTATGGTATGGATCCATCAGAAGCACAAAAAATAAGCCAGGATTGTTAAGATAGCACAGTGGTCTCTCTGACAAGATGAGTTTTAAGAGAACTAGAATGTGATATTGTCTTGGGATCCTTTTACTTTTATCCAGCAGTGTTGTTCTATTATCAATAAATATTTTGTGTCATAACACATCAATATTGGAGTGGTTTACAATTATCCTTAGACAATGGTTAAAATAGTCACAACTTCCGTCAGTGTATGACTGGTTTTGGTTAAAGTAAGTTGTATGAATTTTGCCTGAAAATAAGAATATTTGCAAACCTAAACTCTTTGGGTTTTTTAATTTTTCATCTATTGACTCATGACAGAATTTCCATGACAGGGAATAAAAGATATGCAGTGCTCTCTCTTCCTGCTCATGTAGAAGTGATCAACATGTTCTGATAATGGTCTGACAGGGACTTTATATTACTGTCTTGTGTCATTCTTCTGAAATTTTGAACCAGCTATTTGGTCAAGATTTAAGAAGAGAAGACAATGGCTGAATTGTCCCAAGAAACATTTTTTTTCTTTTTTTGTGAATGATGTCCACAAAGCAGGTTGCAGTTCATGTTGGAAAGACAGAATTGGAAGAACTGCAGAACTGTTGCCTGTTTGCTGTTTTTTGAAGGTCCATGAAGATCTCTTGGAGAGAGCACAACAGAGAGCCACAAGGATGATTAGAGAATTTGAGCATCTCCCCTGAGAAGAGAGACTGAGAGCCCTGGGGCTGTTCTCCTCTGAGAAGACTGAGAGAGGATCTGATCAATGTCTATTAATATCTGAGGGGTGGGTGTCAAGTGGAGGGGCCCAGACTCTTTTTGGTGGGTCACAGTGATAAGACAGGGAACAATGGGTTCAAACTTGAGCACAGAAGATTTCAGCTCAAAATGAGGAGAAACTTCTTTACAGTGAGGGTGACAGAGCCCTGGAGCAGGCTGCCCAGGGGAGTTGTGGAGTCTCCTTCTCTGGAGCCTTTCCAAACCCACCTGGATGCATTCCTGTGTGGACTATCCTAAGTGATGCTGCTCTGGCAGGGGGGTTGGACCTGATGATCTCTTGAGGTCCCTTCCAACCTCTGATATACTGTGAGACTGTGATTTTTCTTTTACCACTTCAGTAGTTTCACTCTGGCTTTAAATACATCAGTTCTTCCCACTCCCTCAATCTTTTTCCGCCAAACATTTGTTACAGAGTTCATCACATATAAGCTATGAATACCTGTTTCACCCATGTCACTCTTAAAACAAGATTGATAATTAATTCAAGTTCCGGTCCACCTTAAATTTCCTGAGTCTCTTCTAGTTTTACCAAAATTTCAACTTAAGTATCATACTCACAGAAGAAATGAAAACAGTTTTAAAAGTCTTTACTACAGGCAGGACCTATAATGTGAAAACTCTGTCCTGTTTGTGTAGTTGTTGGGACTTAAATTCAGTGTGTGTAGCATCTTTTGGAAGGACATTGTGAATATCTGTGTGCTAACAAAAAGGACACTATGAATATCCATGTTATAACAAAAACAGCTCATTTTTTTCCCCCACAAGATTTTCATCTGTATACATATACATATATATATATGTATATACATATATATATATATATATATATATATATATATATATATATATATATATATATATATATATATATATATATATATATATATATATATATATATATATATATATATATATATATATATATATATATATATATATATATATATATGGTGAAAGAGAAAGAAGCTCCACTAGGGATGCACTAATCTTTGGCTTTGATCCAGACATCTGTTTCAATTTGTGAAGTAAATAATTCCACTTATTATATCTAAATATTTTTCCCTTGATTGACATCTTAAGTTCCTGATATTGAACTTATGACTATATATATTCATTCCAGTGAGGAATTGTAAAGATATCTGTTATAAAGATAATTGTTCTTTATTGAACCTTAATTTTACATTCAGTCAGGTCCCTTTCTCTCTCTGTTTTAGTACTTACTGTCTTTATGCTGTTGAAGTGTTGTAAGGACATTGCAAGTGGTTTCTCTGTTGCTGGTGGATCACACCTATAATGGTATTGCAATATTACATTGTTAGTCTATTGAAGGGATTTATTTTTTTTGCTCCTCCTTCCTCACCTTCCCTAGGTATCTAAAACTATTCTGTCCCTGCCTTGGAAAACAGCTTGTTACTATTCCTGCAACCAACAGAGGTATGTAGCATTTTTATTCATCACCTTTTTCCTTGCAAGCATCCAACATCACCAGATCCCTTTTATTTTGTTATTTTATCTGCAATTCTTTTGCAGGTTTCCAATGTTTAGTAGTTTGTTGGTTTTTTTTTTTCCTGTAAAAAAATCCTGTTGAAGACTATTTTTTGTTTCACTATTTTCTACTGACCAAGTTGTTCACATAATAACTAGACCTAATTGGAAATCTACTGTGATGGTTTGAAAATGTTGGTGTGGGGGAAGTTTCAGCTCACACTGACACATCTGCATTTTCATGGAACTTACTTCTATGCACTTTACTTGCAGTACTTTATTTTTAACTCAAGCATCGGATTGGGTAAGAGGATTATGTGTAAAAACCTTTATTTCCCTGGCAACTATTAAATGAATTTTAATCTCTTATTCCCCTGGAACACAAAAGAAAGAACAAGCTGTAGATAATCTTAGAGTAAATATTTCTACAGGTTCATCTCCACATCTGACATGCTTCGAATAATTAATGAAGTTCTTTAGAAAACAAGCCTCTAGGTTTATTAATACCTTGAATAAGGTGAAGAATGAGCATCCACTATTTGGATTCTCTGAAATACAGCAGTTGGTCTTCCAGTCTTCTAGTCTGTGACACACTAGGTAGCAAATGTGCCTTACTTTGTTGTCCTGAGACCATACATATGCTGCGCATAGACCACAAGCTTCTGATCAGTTTCAAATTTCTGCATAACTCTGGAGTTCTACTGTACTGTAATTCTACATCTGTTTATTGCCTCAAAAGTCATATAAGAAAGATAGAAACTGTTATTCCTGGCAGTGACAAGAAGAAAATGGACAGAGAGATGAAATGATTCACCCTGAGTCACACAGCTCTGTGATGGGTCCAGAAAAGCTGAAAAGCCTCCAGAAACAAATCCTTGCCTCATTCCTTGATATAAATGGCAGAATTTGAAGATGAATGATGGATCAAAGAAGAAAGGCAAGAAAGAAGCAGAAGCACAGCATGCCCAGAAGAGGAGAGGAAGGTTTTCAAGTACCTTTGAAACAGGAAACAGTGTGGAAGATGTGTTTTGAAGATCAGGTAGAAGGTAATAAAATCATCAGTTGAAGGAAATGAATACTAAGATGGAAACCTTGAAAAATTTAGGTTAGGCAAAAAAAAGAGTGAAGAGGTTGGAGGATATAAGGTTCTGAGCAAGAATCAAATAAATAAATTGGGAAAACATTCTTGTCCAGTGGATTATGTATCAGGCCATGCTAGATAGAATAAGGTAAGCAGAAAAGGAATTAAGGATAAAAAAAAGGAAGGAAACTTTAGAACTAATTGTAAATAAAGTGAATTGATTGAGAGTTTAGGCCTAAACATCAACAACTCTCCAAAAATAATTCTAGTGATGTCTATCCACACCTTTGTTTCTTCAGTGAGACAGAGGATCCTGAGTGCCTTCATGAAATGTTAATTCTAGTGCTGCTTAGCAGTCGACTGCTTAGAGGTCACACACAAATGTCTCATCTAAGCCAGAATGTCATCAATGTTTAAGAAAAAAGTCTGTGTTCAGATTGTGGGGCCAGCAAATTGTCAGAGCTCTACTCTTTATCTCTTCTGTGATCTTCTTTCTCCATAAGGGGAATATTCATTAGGTGGATGGCCCTTCAGTGACATCTTGTTTGTATGTGGAAGCACTTTTCCCAGCCCAGTTATCTCAATCCAGACCAGCATCTTACTGTATTTAGCAACAATATTTGCCTGATTCTGTTTATTCTGCTGCTGATTAACAGTCAAGAGTCTTTGCCATCTGTTCTGTTGAAGCATATATCCAAATACTTAACAACTAGAGGGAGTTTGTTTCGGTAGGAAGTATTATGATGAAAATATATTGGGAGATCCAAAGCTGCAAGGACTTGTAATTATTATTACAATTAACATCAGGAGACTATAAGATTCCAAACAAGAACAAAAAAAGTGATGTTTCTAAATGTCTCTTTCTTTTAAACAAAATACCTGAATAAGGCAGCCATACATCACACTTAATATGATTTACATGCAAATTGATTTCCTGACAACTTTAGGAATTGCTGATCATTACCCAACAAGTGGCAGGTTACAACTCATGGAAATCAATGCAAAGATCCTGAGTTTCTTCAACAACCCTTTGCAACAGGGGAAAATGAAGCAAAGCTTAGTGCTGTAACACCTTTCTCTTCTCAAATGGTGTTTGGCACCAGGAGGCAGCCTGTAAATACCTGATTGTGAAAATTATACTTACTGGTGGCAAATGTCTAGAAGATTTGATTTTTTAATTTTTTTTTTTATTTGACTGGCTTATCAAGCACTTTGAAATTGCCCTCTCTGCATATGCAATCACATTGGTATTTTATTCATGCAGCTGTCAGAGTGGTGGTATTTTACAATTCAGGTATGTAAACATTAAGTCCAGGAGCACTCCCAAATGCTTTTTGACCTGAAATTCAGCCCTGGACACAGCCCAACTATGCAGGAGAACAAATCTAGCACAAACTAGCCTCCTGAGTTTTAGTTTCCAGAGACATCTGATAAGACACACATATATTTAAGATGTGGCAGGGCACAGAATACAAATTTGGATACAGTCATAATGATTAACTTAAGATTTAAGTTTAATTTAAGGTGTGGCAGGGCACAGAATAAAGGTTTGGATATAGTCATAATGGTTAACTTATGACCCAGTTGGAGTCACAGCATCGTTTAGGTTGGAAAAGACCTTTAAGATCACCCACTCCTAAGTCTTGGCCACATGAGACATTTTTCTTGTCAGAGGCAGCACAAAACCTACTTCCTAGCACAGATCATAGAAACATAGAATCATAGAAAGGTCTGGGCCTGAAGGGACCTCCAATGGTCATCCAGTCCAACCCCCTCCCCCCACAGTCAGCAGGGACATCCCCAACTAGATCAGGTTGCCCAGAGCCCTGTTGAGCTTCATCTTGAATATCTCTAGGGATGGGGCCTCAACCACCTCCCTGGGCAACCTGTTCCAGTGTTCTACTACCCTCATAGTAAAGAACTTGTTCCTAAGATCCAATCTAAATCTACTCTTCAGTTTGAAGCCATTGCCCCTCGTCCTGTCACTGCAGGCCTTTGTAAACAGTCTATCTCCATCTTTCTTGTAGGCCCCCTTCAGATACTGGGAGGCTGCTTTTAGGTCTCCCTGGAGCCTCCTCTTCTCCAGGCTGAACACCCCCAGGTCTCTCAGCCTGTCCTTGTAGCAGAGGTGCTCCAACCCCCTGATCATTTTGGCGGTCCTCCTCTGCACCCTCTCCATCAGATCCACGTCCTTCCTCTATTGAGGGCTCCAGACCTGTACACAGTCCTCCAGGTGAGGTCTCACCAGAGCAAAGTGTCAGAATCACCTCTCTGGATCTGCAGGCAATACATCTTTTGATGCAGCCCAGATGTGCTTTGCCTCACACTGCCTGCTCATGTCCAGCTTCTCATCCACCAGCACCCCTAAGGCCTTTTCCTCAGGGCTGCTTTCTAACACCTCATCCCCCAGGCTGTATTGACAATGAGGATTGCTTCAGCCCAGGTGCAGAACCCTGATCCCTTTCATAGTCCTCTTGAACAGATCCCAGCAGTGCCCTTGGAGATTTTGCAAACCTAGACACATACAAAGCCCTTTTAGCTGGTAAGTGAACAAGAAAACCAAGCCCTTCTAAACATTTGTAAATGTATTCTCAAATTCTTTCTCAAATGTATTCTCAAAAGCTGTTTTCCCATATACTTTTCATAATAAATGAAAGAGAAGGACTTGGGGATGTCAGCTGATGATAAGCTCAACATGAGCCAGCAATGAGCTCTCACAGACCAGAAGGCCACCCATGTCCTCGGCTTCATCCAAAGATGTGTGGCCAGCAGGAGCTCCTCTACTCTGCTCTCATGAGATCCCTGGATCTATGGAACTCTGTACAGTTCTGCTGCCCTCAGCACAAGAGGGACGTGGAGCTGCTGGAGCAGGTCCAGAGGAGGACACCAAAAATGATCAGAGAGCTGGAGAACCTCCCCTGTGGGGACAGGCTATGCAAGTTGGGGCTATTCAGCCTAGAGAAAAATAGGCATTGGGGAGAACTTACAGCAGCCTTCCTGAAAAGGACCTGTAAAAAAGCTGCAAAAGGATTTTTTACAAGGGCTTGTAGCAATAGGATGAGAGGGAATGGATTGGAAGTTGAGGATGGGAGATTGAGACTGGATGTTAGGAAGAAATTCTTCAGAGTGAGGGTGGTGAGACACTGAAACAGGCTTCCCAGGGAGGCAGTGGGTGTCCCCTCCATGAAGGTGTTCAAGGCTGGGTTGGATGGGGCCTTGAGCAACCTGCTCTAGTGGAAGGTTGAAACTAGATGATCTTTAAGTTCCCTTCCAACCCAAACCATTCTATGAATCTATGAATCTGAACTGACATTGCAGTTTAAATGGAGTTTTCAGGTTTATTTGGTTGCTTTGGTTTTATTTTAAATAGATGCATGTGTCTCTACTATCAAAGCATC
Source organism: Indicator maculatus (assembly GCA_013399975.1). Taxonomy (NCBI): domain Eukaryota; kingdom Metazoa; phylum Chordata; class Aves; order Piciformes; family Indicatoridae; genus Indicator; species Indicator maculatus. The sequence continues at coordinate 199,743 of VXBD01014279.1, forward strand.
TTGGTCTGAAGAATTTTAGTTGGAAGTACAGAGTGAAGGCAGTTGTGGAAACATGCTGACTGATTTTAACACCAGGATAGATGGTTTTAATGTTGGTCTTAGGCTTTGTAAAACACACAACATACTTTCACCCAGCCTTTCTGAACTTAAAGGCTGACACTGACTTCTTTGAAGTCAGATGTTGGCACTCCTACAGCAGGAGGCTGGACAGCAGCCTTGATGTGGCAGAGAAAAAGCTTTTGAAGAGTCTCCTGATGGATACCACTCCAAGCAATCATTTCTCAATTAAAGCAAAGAGAGTGTAATAACAATGATAATATTGTTTTTGTGTTCTTGAAGCATTCTGGTGTTTTTATAGCTCATCTGGTTAAAAAGAAGAATCAATGTAAAATTGAGGATGCTTCATTAGATTATCTTAAAAATAAAGGTAAGTCACTTTTCTAAAATTGCTTTGAGACAGGGGATATTACCTGTGGGATTCATAGGTCAAACAATATTTAGCTAATCACAATTAGTAGCTTAATCCCTGGGATTAATGAATAGCAGAGTTTTTTTCTTTCTCATCCACCCAGTATAATGCTTATTTTCCTTTAATTGTGTAACTTAGATAATGTCTTGTTCATTTTTGTTGTTGATGAACCTATACATAAGAAAGCTTTGTGTTTTGAGTGGTTTTAAGTATAATTATATGTTTTTTTTTCAATATTAGAGCTGTTAGGATAAGGAAATATCTTCATAGAGGTTTAGGAGAAAAGATAATTTTTAAAGTCATATTTTTACCATCACTTTTACTCTGATTTTAGGAAAATACTACTTTTGAAGAAGGCACAAACTAAAGTTTCATTTACCTAGAAATCATAGAATTATGGAATGGTTTGGGTCAGAAGGGAACCCAGTTCAACCTTTCTGCCATGGGCAGGGACGTCTTCCACTAGATCAGGTTACTCCAACCCCATCCAACCTGGCCTTGAACACTTCCAGCAATGAGGCATCCACTGCTTCTCTGAGCACCCTGTGCCAGTGTTTTACCACTCGCATCGTAAAAAATTTCTTCCTGATGTCCAATCTAGGTCTGTCCTCCTTTGTTTTAAAACCATTGCCTCTTGTTCTGTAAATGGTAAAATGGACTATGGCTGTTACTGCTAGTATGTTTTATGACAGGCAATAAAAAATCAGAATTAATTACCAAATTAAGCCTGTTCAGTCTTTTTAAAAGATACTTAGTTGAAGAAACTTCAGAAATAAAAAAAAAAAAAAAAGGAACTGTGTTTGCCTTTATGAATAGATATGCATGCAAGTCTGAGATGTTTATAACATATGCAAGAAACAGATTTTGTTGGGAGACTACAGAACGGAAATGAAAGATCCTTCTTACCAGGCCTTGCTGAACTGAAGGTATACAACACCCACTGCTTCCCACTTGTTCACAGAGCTAAGCATCTCAACAAAGAGGACAACCAGGCTGGCAAGTATGATTTTGCCCTTAATGTGGTCTCAGGGTAGGCATTAATGATTACAGAATCACAGAATGTTAGGGGCTAGAAGGGACCTCAAAAAATTGTCAGTCCAATCCCCCTGCCAGAGTAGGACCACCTAGAGCAGGTCACATAGGAACACATACAGGTGGATTTTGAATGTCTTCATAGAAAGTGACTCCACAACCCCTCTGGGCAGCCTCTTCCAGGGTTCTGTCACCCCACCCTGATTTTCTTTATGCTCATGTGGAATCTTCTGTGCTCCAGCTTGAAAAATGAAGAGGATCCAAGTAATGTCACCGAGTCCCTGTAGGAGCTTTTTTTGCTTGTCCTAGAGAGATGAAATCAGCTAAATGTGATTTTCCTGTTTGCAGTGGGTTAGCCCTGGCAAAGGACCAAATGTCTACCCAGCTGCTCACTCACTCCTCCTCCTCACTGGGAGAGGGGGAGAAAATAGGACAAAAAGCTCATGGTTTGAGACACTGATAGGGAGATTTCTTAACAGTCAATGTTGTAATCAAAACATTAACTTAATTTACTCTCAATTAAAATAGATTTGAGTAGTGAGAAGTAAAGACAAGCATTAAAACAATGTTTTAAAACTCACCTTCAGTCATTCCCTTTGGACACCTCTGCACTGTCCTTGAATAACACAGGGAGGGATGTATGTGGAGATGACAGCACATAGCATTTTCTCCTTGATGCTCCTTCCCTCTCATACTTCCCCTGTGGGCTCTCCCACAGGCTGAAGCCCTTCAGGAAAAAATATCTGCTCCAGCGTGGGCTCCCCACAGGCTGCAGTTCCTTCAGGAAACATCCATCTGCTCCAGTGTGGAATCCCTTCATAGCCTGCAGGGGAATACCAGCTCCAGTGCTTAGAGTATTTCTTCCTCCTCCTCCTTCTTCTCTGACATTGGTGTTCACACTAAATCTTCTTATTCTATTTTTATCCCTCCTTGTCTTCCTGTCCAGTAATTTCTGCCCTTAAATATGTTTTTCAAGAGGCACCACCAACTTTGCTGATGGACTGTGTTGTGTCCATTGGAGCCAGTGGGAAGCATCAGCCCCCACCCTCTTCCAACAGAGCAGCCCCTTTGCTGCAAAATCCTTGCCACATACACCAGATATAGTGGTAGTTCTGACTAACCAAGCACTGAAGTGAGGTGATTTCCAGGAATTAAGGAATGGGACAGTATCCACTTCTCCTATCTGTAAGGAGTGCCACAGGACTGACATTTAGATCCCAACTTGACTTTGACCTGGCAATGAAGTCTGTCACATCATACTACTTAGAATCATAGAATCATAGAATCAAGAAGGTTGGAAGAGACCTCAAAGATCATCCAGTCCAACCTGTCACCCTACACCTCATGACTACTAAACCATGGCACCAAGTGCCACGTCCAATCCCCTCTTGAACACCTCCAAGGATGGTGACTCCACCACCTCCCTGGGCAGCACATTCCAATGGCCAACCACTCTCTCTGTGAAGAACTTTCTCCTCATCTCCAGCCTAAACCTCCCCTGGCACAGATTGAGACTGTGTCCTCTTGTTCTGGTACTTAAGAGTGAAAATTACTGGGGGATTACTCATATTTGGAGCAGCCAGTTTTTTTTTTCCTCAGTATTCAGATGCAGAGAGATTTAGATAGTAAGATATCATGAGGTATCAACCAGTTAGGTGCATGTGGATATTCCCTCAGGAACTTACCTATGTGAATGCTTAGGGCTCTCCATAACTCTGAAAATCAGTCCAGAAGTTCTTTAAGACATGACTAAATGATACAATGCAATAAACATCCCTACACATTGTGTAAATAGCGATTTTGAAGGGAACTATGCCAGTCAAATGTCTACAGACAGTTATTTCTACATCTTAATCATTGTGGGAAACATATACATGGCCATTTCCCAAATCTTTGTAAAAATATTCAGTTTCTCGCTGCTTCACCCTCCTGCACTCTTTAATTTTTTACTCTGGTGTTCATAACATGACACATCTGAAAGAAATGCAGCACATTCAAATGAAGTCTTGTTTACTGGGAGTGTAAAGTCTGGGTATGTAAAGCATCCTCTTACCTCCACAAATTAGCTGGCAAATTTAAATGAGAGCAGGCTAAAGATACTAGAAAGGCAAAAATAACTTTTACTTGATAAACTAAAAATATAAATAGAGGAGGAGAAAGAAACAGAGGGAAGGGAGGGAATCCTGGTGCACCTCTACAATAAAGTGTTTACAATTTCTTTTTTTGCAAGGCAAATTTCACTGCAGATCAAAATCCCAGTTAGTCATGATGAATCCAAGGGAGCTTTCCAGGCTTTGAGTCAGTGAAACACTCCATGTCAAGCATACTCTTCTCATCCAGCAAAACAGGAAGAAGTAAAAACCAGTCAATGTAAGCACTGACCCCTACTTATGCATCCTCTGTCCATTTATTCTGGGGAGACGCAAGTAAGTCCTAGAATGAGCAACAAGTTCTGGCTTCAGCAATGCTGTTGATGTGCCTCTGCCCAGCCCCATGCCCTGTTTCCCCTTATTTTCCTGGAATGATCCAGAGATCTGCCTCACAGGTAGATTTGTGCTGACTCTCACCCCACCTGGACTTCATGGATTACTTCATCTGGTCTGGGATCATCAGTGAATCCTCTCACTGACACCATGGTGGTTCTGTTCAGCCCCTGAGGGATGACATTCTGATGGTGAGGACAGTGCCTTGCCTGTGCAAAGGGAAGCCATGGCTCACCTCTCCTGCAGTTCAGCTCTACTGGTGCTGCTCCCAAACACTAAGTTTCTCATGGCCATCAAAAGAACCTGTTGAGCAATTTCCAAAACAATTCCCAGCAGAGGATTCTGGTTCCACGAAAATAATGTTTTCCACAGGAGAAAGCTGGTTCCTCTTCTTTTTTTGATGAACACTAGACAGTCAGAGAGGCTTCCCTCCAACCATTTGCATGCCAGCTGGCATCATGATGGGTAAATGGGCAGCCTGCCCATCTCACTGGACCTCATGGCTGTCAGGGCTGTCCAGCTACCCTGCTTCCCACCTGGCAGACTACTCCAATTGCCTTGATTCCTGGCTAGCTTCCCACCTGGATAGTCAACTCTCTGTAGAAAATTTCTTGAAACATGCTCTGTGTGGCCTCAAAACAATCATTATGCTTTGTGTAATAAGGTTAGGCAGTAAAAGTTTTCTTTGTTTCCAAAGAGAAAAACAGAAATAAAAAAATAGAAAATTGTCAACAGAACAAAAATTGCAGTTCAATTACCTCTTTAGTTTTCACAGCAGTCTCTGTGCAAATAAAAGGGACTTACCATGGCAACATTTCTTCTGTTAGCAAATCTAAGCCATTCTCCCTTGGCTTAGCCTATTCGATAAGGGGGTTTTGCACTAAATAGGGGGGGGAAAGCCTTCAAAAAGTCCCACTGAAAGGTTGCAAAGGTTCAACACAATCTCTTCTAGGTTTTGAGACTTTGTCTTGTCATTAAGTGAAGCTATGTGTACATTTAGAGAAATCTTTCTGTTGTCCTCCTGTCTGTGATGGAAACATTCCCTGAAGCATCCTTTGCATGTAGGCCTTCTTATGGCTTTGTGGTTTAAGTATCTTACATGAGATAGACCTTTTCCTGATGGCCAGGGATTTTTTTTGTTTTGTTTTGGATATCTGCTGTTAAATATAAAAATAAACCCCAAAGACTGTCTTGTTTTATGAGGGGAGCTGGGTACAGACCTGCCTATCAGAGTCTGCAGATAAATATACTTTCCCTTCTAGATTTCCGTGTGCCTGCACACTTGGTGTGCATTTCATGTTGTTGTATATATTGGTGAATAGTATTTCCATTTAAATTTCCAATTCTGTGAGAGTGTTTGTATTTTACTCCTTGGGGAGAGGTAAAACAGCTTTCTGTCCATTCAAACCAAGAGAGACATTAGGTTTAATCCTCTCATAGAATCTACATAGGCTGTCACATCCAGGGAGCTGACTCCAAGCCATCCTATAGAGAAATGGAAGAGGTTACTACCTCAGCCTTGTGTGTGGTAATAAATACATGCCTGCCCCAAACCATCCAAAGTGGCTCCCTCTTTTGATTGGATGCCAAGGACCATACTGTCCAACACTTTTCACAGCCTTTGTAAGAATTCTTTTTCCTTTGCTTTTCCTTCCACTCCAAGAAGTGCTCCTCTATCATAAATGTTGTGGTAGTTTTAGGCTACCCCTTGAAAAAATTTCCACAGATCTTGAACAGCAAGTGGCAAAATGTAAATAAATCACTACTGGGGGTGAAAAGGAAAATAATGATAATTCTAAACAATCCCATTGGAAGAGCTAAAACACTTAAGCTAGTTGTACCAAAACAATTTCTCTCTTCTCACTTTTCTTGGGCTGGGAGATTAACTTCCATCTGCTTGACCTTGGCTGCATTGTTTTGGCTAAGTCTAACAAAATATCTCTCTGCTCCTTTCTCTTGTCCCTTTTGTGTACAAGAGGGTGGGGTGGGAAGGCAGGGAGGGAGAAGCTATGATTTTCCCTTGGTCTGTGACCATGGAGGTCCTTGTGCTGTTTATTCATTGTAAATACCTGTAAATATTGTAAATACTGTATATTTTGTACACATTCATTGCATTCCATTGTAGATTGTAGTTTTGCTTGTAAATACAGCTTTCACTTGTTTCCAACTGAGCTGGTCTGGCAAATTTAATGTTGGGGGAGATTTTTCAACCCCCCACAAATGTGAATTCTACTGATCCTTCCTGCTTGAGTATTAACATTTGATTTTCTCAGTCCAATGAAAATTACTAAGCTTCAGGAAGTCAAGAGATATAAAGGGGCAAGTAAATACTTCATTTTGTGAAGGAGGAAGAGGATAACATCTGAAACATTCTGCTGGAATCCTTTCACCTGATCAGTCCAAATTCTACCATTAGCAGATGGCAAGACCATGCTAAATGACTGCAAATCTGTCCTTTGTGCATTTATGATCCCAGGAACACAATGTTTATTCTGATGGTAAGTGTCTTGAAAAATTGCTATGAAAAGAGATAACTATGTTACAGAACTGTAACTATGTTACAGAACAAAACTCAAGGTACAGAAGAATAATATGAATTGCAGAATCCCTGTTTCTGATGGAGCTTTAGGATAAAATTTGACTTGATGCTCTATCTGTAGTCCTTGTACACCTTTTCTTTACTTTTTGACAAAATTTTGACAAGACTTAAAAAGGTTTCCTAGAGATACAAAGGAAATAACATTGGATTCATATATTGGATACATGAACAGTAGTTTCTGTAACATTAGAATGTCTCATTTTTGCATTTTAATTTTTTTTCAGGAAAAAATCCTGAATTATTTTAAAATGCAGTTAATTTAGAATGAAATTTACCATTTTGTTGCATTGGGTTCTTTCTGGTTTAACTTGGTCTTCTGTCTTACATTTCCACACATTCCTTAGAACTTGCCATGACACTCACAGTTGATGGAAAATGCTGACACAGAGTTTTTCCTGTTTCTATCTTTTCTTCTACTGCAGATAGTTGGAAGGCTTTGATGCTTATATAAATCTCTATCTCATACATTTTGCTATTTTGTTTTCAATCTAGAATTTAAAAAAATAAATCCATTAGTATGCTAAAGATTTCTTGCATTAATCTCATCTTCTCTATTGTCTGTTTTCTCATCCTCAGTACAACATTGCAGAACAACCATAGAATCATAGAATGATCTGGGTTGGAAGGGATCTCCAAAAGTCATCTAGTTCAACCTCCTCTGCAGTAAGCAGGAGCATCCTCAGCTAGCTGAAGTGACCCAGTGAAAGTCACTAAAATTAAATGTTGAAACTTGCATAGGTTAGGGGAAAGCAGAGTGTCTTCATGAACAAAGGAAACTAGGTTAAACTGAAGTGGAGGTTCTGAATAGGTGTCAAAGAATGATTGGACAAAGCACTTAATGCTGTAATTCTCTACAAACAAGAAATTAAATGCTCAGGATTTCAAAAGGAAGGTGACATTTAAAAGACAGCTAAACATTCTAAAGAGGTAAAGTGCCTATATTATACTGCTAAATGCATAAAGTCAATCAAATAACTGAGTGATTCCTTGCTAGGTAAGATTGGTTATTATGCACTCAGTTCTGAATGTTTTTTAGGATTTCTTATTTGTGTGAGTTTATTTTGTTGTTTATTTATTGTTTGGCATTGTAACAGTGTGAGAGCTGAAATCCCTGTCCCACACTGACAATAACCAGGCTAGCTCAGTCTGGAAGCAAATGCAAGCTTTATTTACAAGCAAATCTACAATCTACGATGAAAATTACTGAATATGAACAAATATACACTATTCACAACATTTACAAATATATACAATCAACAGAAAAGCACAACTAAGCCCCCTTACCTTCCCCCAAGGGGCCTTTCCCCCAGCCAAAAGGAATCCCCCAGACCCCCCAGCCAGAAGGCAGAGAGTCAAGAAGCAGAGAGGCTGTTAGACTTAGCTTGTCAAGGGCAGTGTGTTATCATCAGCCAGAAAAGAAGAAGCAGACAGCCAGAAGCCCAGCAAGCAAGCCGAGACTCAGACTGCCCAAAATCTCCAACTTTGTTTTGAGTAGAGTTCCTTAAACATTTCTATCTCCCCAATGGAAGTGTTTAGAACAATCCTTATTTTTGCTTTCTTACACCCAATAGTGACTTATTTAAAATCTTTCACTTTCTCTGCTTGAACTTTGTGAGGAAAAATTAAAGACAGTCTTCAAACCATCCCAAGCATTAAGTCTGAATTACGGCAGTCAGGTGTTCAGAGCTGAATAGCCTCACTGTAAAAATATTTAAAAAGAAACATATTCCATCAAGAGGAAAAATGGTTGTTCTGCACACCATTTTCAGATGTTACTGGATGGATTATTGAAGCCCAGTTTAACCTACTCTTGAAAGTGAAGAACATGGGATCTGATGAAGTGATGAGATGACTGCTCTTAGGTAGGTCTGCTGCTGTATCCAAATGCTGCTCTTTGCAAGATGCAGCCCCCTACCGCTACTAGAAAATTATACAGCTGAAACATAATTTAGAAGTGCTTTTTCCCAATCCCACCAGAAGTTTAGCTTCATGGATTTTATCACCACAATGCACAGTGAAAACACAGGAGAGACTTATTTTATAACTGCTTTAAGCTGTTAGTATATGCCAAGGAATTAGGAGAAAATTCTTTTATGCACAGAGGCTGACCTACTTACACTTAGTGGTCTATGTTAAATATCAAAAAGAACATTCTGTGGAAGGTATTAAATTCCTTGGGAAGCAATGGCACTTCTTCTAAACTGTTTTTCATTTATTCATGCTGAGACTGTTCCCTTCCAGCATATTGATGTTTGATACTGCAATTTTTTTTGCAACACAGATGGCTCCTAAGCATTACAGTAAGTTACATGGAAAGCAGGAGGAGGAGAAATGCTGACAGAAATTAACATTGGAAAGAAAGGTCAAATGTAAGAAATAGGACTGAGGTTTGGAAATACTAATTCATGGATACTCTTTGGGGGGTAAAAATCACTTCAGAATGAAAGTTTGTGTTCCAAATATGACAGGTTGGTATTGTGATGATCTCAGGTAAGTTAGTGAGCCATAAACCTGAAGGAGATAATGTCAATACTGTGCCATCACTGTTGCAGACTGCCATGACTACAGGTGTCTGTGTTCCCAGCATACAGAATTTGGCAGTGGTTCACAGATATCAACACTACATCAAGGTAAATAAATATGATCATGGACAATGAAGGTTATGAAAGAAGAGCAGGTTAGAGAAAGAACGTAAATATGAAGTCAAAGGGTTTAGAAAACACAGGAGTTAATTTTTTTTACTTAACATTCAAGAGGAAGGGGACAGGTTCTTTTCAGTGGCACCCCGTAATAGGACAAGGAATAACAGATATAAGCTAGAAAATAGGAATTTCCACCTCAACATAAGGAGAAACTTCTTTGCTGTGAGGGTGATGGAGGACTGGAACAGGCTGCCCAGAGAGTTTGGGGAGTCTCCTTCTCTGGAAGCTTTCAAAGCCAACCTGGACATGTTCTGGCATGGCCTCCCTAGGTGATTTGGCACAGGTGTTGGACCTGGTGTTGGACCTGGAGGTCCTTTCCAACCCCTAACATTCTATGATTCTATGAAAACAACATAACCTACAGTGTGATTGGATTGGGACAGACTGATAGTAAGGCTCTGATCATTTTGAATGATCAATAACTAAAGAAGCATGCAAAATAAAAAGAAAAAAGAAATACATGAAGTTATTTTGCTCAGATTCATCTTGGGGGTTTTTAGGTTAAAATTTCATATATTAATATTAATAATATTAATATTATTATTATCAGTAATAATAACAACTACATATCTGTGGGATTTTTGTCATATACAGATCATCTTGCTTGTATTTTTTTTTTATATTTCTGAGTTTGATACAATCAATAATAATTAGTGCGTCTTACACTCTTAAACTACTGCCTGGGGTTGAAGCCTGCTTGGGGGAAGGTTTTGGTAAGTTTCTGGTCTGGTGATGTTTTGGTAAGCCCAGGCTGGAGAGACCTGGGGTGAGGCTGAACATGATTTTGTGTATTTTGTATATTGTTGGTGTTTGTTTTTTTTT
>VXBD01014279.1:210044-238072 GCA_013399975.1 Indicator maculatus
ACCCCGTAATAGGACAAGGAATAACAGATATAAGCTAGAAAATAGGAATTTCCACCTCAACATAAGGAGAAACTTCTTTGCTGTGAGGGTGATGGAGGACTGGAACAGGCTGCCCAGAGAGTTTGGGGAGTCTCCTTCTCTGGAAGCTTTCAAAGCCAACCTGGACATGTTCTGGCATGGCCTCCCTAGGTGATTTGGCACAGGTGTTGGACCTGGTGTTGGACCTGGAGGTCCTTTCCAACCCCTAACATTCTATGATTCTATGAAAACAACATAACCTACAGTGTGATTGGATTGGGACAGACTGATAGTAAGGCTCTGATCATTTTGAATGATCAATAACTAAAGAAGCATGCAAAATAAAAAGAAAAAAGAAATACATGAAGTTATTTTGCTCAGATTCATCTTGGGGGTTTTTAGGTTAAAATTTCATATATTAATATTAATAATATTAATATTATTATTATCAGTAATAATAATAATCAACAACTACATATCTGTGGGATTTTTGTCATATACATTGCTTGTATTTTTTTTTTATATTTNTGGCAATCACCATTTATGAAGTCACTCATAAGAAAGTAATAGCCTGAGTGGTGCTTTGGGATTAAGCACATCTTTAAATGATGCTAGAAGGAATCATTTCTGTAATGCAACACTGATCTGTAGCCCTGAGATGGGTTTACATCCCAGGATTGACCAAACATTGCTGGGTTTTTTGCCCATGATGATGTGTGGTGTTCTCCTGGTTTTTTTTTTTTTTTTTTGGTTTTTTTTTTTTTTTTTTTTGTACTGTGGTAGATAGTTGTGAGTAATCCTTCCATTTAAATTTCCTTTTTTTTTTCCAATTTTGTGTGAAGTGTTTTCTTTTACTCCTTTTGGGAGGGGTAAAAGAGCTTCTGTCCACTCTCTGAAACTATGACAATATTATAAACTATGCAAATCTGTGCTCCAGGGTTTGGATTTTCTAGAACTGAAATCTACTGAACAGTGGAAACATTCACCAAGGCCAGGTAAGAGACAACTATGCCTCTCTGGAAGCAAGAATTTGGAAAGCAGGTAGGTCTTATGTTACAGACTTGAAATGTGAGCCAAGTGCACACTTTAGAGTTCAATATTTTTCTCAACTTCTCTGGACTAAATACAACCTTAGCAACACTGTCATTGCTCCTCCTGGATCTGGTAGATGCCACAAATTCAGCTGACTGAAATTGCAAGTGAAACTCCACTGGTTGGAAATCAGCAGCCTCTCACTGGCTGAAGAACAAGTTAGTACTTCAGACCTTTCGATTTTAGCATCATGATGCACAAGAGACTTCTGGAGGAATAGCCCTGTCATTATTAGATCATTATCAGATTTAATAACAATCCAGATATTAAATATTTTACTTCCATTTTTATTTTATTATTATAAATCCTAGTGTTTCTTAGCATGTAGGGTTTTTTTTCCCCACAGCATCTGGAAACATTATTAAAATGTAATAAACTGTTTGAAAATTAATTTAAATATTTTTTTCCATTCTTATTTTATTATTATAAATCTTAGTGTTTTTTAGCATGCAGGGTTTTTTTCCCCACAGCATCTGGAAGCAATATTAAAATTTAATAATTTGTTTTAAAATTAATTTAAATATTTTTTCCCCATTCTTATCTTATTATTATAAATCCTAATGTTTCTTAGCATGCAGGTTTCTTTTTTTTTTCCACAGCATCTGGAAACATTATTAAAATTTAATAAATTGTTTTAAAATTAATTTAAATTTTTTTTTCATTCTTATTTTATTATTATAAATCCTAGTGTTTCTTAGCATGCAGGGTTTTTTTCCCACAGCATCTGGAAACATTATTAAAATTAAATAATTTTTTTCAAATAAATTTTTAAAATTTATAACAAGAGAAGTGTGCTCTCTGGGTTTTTTACAAGCAAGAGATAGAATCTCTCTTTCTGTTTTGTTGTTTTTTTTTTTTTATTAAGTATTTTCCATCAGTTTTTGAAAAATACTTCCAGGCAGATAATATAATGAGGTATTATTCAAAATTGGTTTTGAGGAGAAAACTACTTTATAGAAATGAATGTCTCTATATTTCATCACTTCAATGACAACACAGTAAAAGTGGACTATAAGAACAAACAAAGGGAAAGAAAGATAAGTTAATCAAAGCAGTCTGAAAATATAAGATAAATCATACTCAAAAAGGAAGCAGAAAATCAATATTGAGTTTTGACAATTTTGCTTTGCTCATCTTCTGATAAATAAGAAACTGCCTATTCATGGAGCCTATAAATTCAATTGATCTGTTCATAGACATTAAAATCCACACCATGTGTATTTCAGCGCCATGAAGCTGTGTAATTAAGTATGAACAGTCCTTGGAAAGAAGTTTAGTGATCTAGTGGAAGGGGTGTTGCAGCCAGATGATCCTTGGGGTCCCTTCCAACCCTGACAATTCTGTGATTCAGTGAGTCCAGGCGAAAAGACTGAACATCCAATGGAATGGCAAACTCCATTGTTATTTATTGGGTTTTGAGTAAAGAACTTCCACCTACAGACAATTTTAGAGGCCAGGTGTCATCTTTACACCACTCAAGTTTAGAAGCTAGCTGTTGTCTTCATAGCACTCATCTCCTTAATTCATTGTTTTTTCAAGAGGTCATACTCTTTGGAGCACAGTCCTTGTTACAGTGTGAGAGCTGATATCCCTGTCCCACATAGACAATAACCAGGCTAGCTCAGTCTGGAAGAAAACAAAAGCTGTATTTACAAACAAAACTCCAATCTATGATGCAATGCAATGAATCTGTACAAATATACACTATTCACAACATTTACAGATATGTACAGTCAACAGAAAAGCACAACCAAGCTCCCTTTGCTTCCCCCAAGGGGCCTTCCCCAGGAGACCTCACCCCCCAGCCAGAAGAAACCCCCCTAGACCCCTCTGGCAGAAGGCAAAGAGTCAAGAAGCAGAGAGGCTGTTAGACTTAGCTTGTCAAGGGCAGTGTGTTATCTTCAGCCAGAAAAGAAGAAGCAGACAGACAGAAGCCCAGCAAGCAAGCTGAGATTCAGACTGCCCAAATTCTCCAACCCTGTTTTGAGTAGAATTCCTTAAACATTTCTCTCTCTCCAATGGAAGTGTTTAGAGCAAACATTATTGTGCTTTCTTACACCCAATAGTGATTTATTTACATTCTTTCACTTTCTCTGCTTGAACTTTGTGAACAAAAATTAAAAAGACAGTCTTAAAACCATCACAGTCCTTTAGAAGTTGATTAGCCACTTGGATTTTTTTTCAAGACATCAGGTACTTTTAACCTGGGCCATGATTGTTTATGCAGAATTAGAACGTTGCTATCACATCTCTGAAAGTGGGCCAGCATCTTAACATATGAGCAGCTAAATTCTGGCGTTTTAAACTAAATATAGAAACTGACATATAGTTATGGAGTTCTCAGAAGTGATGAATATCCCAAACTTGCTGGTTTAATAGGAGCACTTGCATAAGAAGGAAGTGCCCTATAGAGCTAAAATGGAATTTACTTTTAATAGTACTCTTTTATGCAGCATGGCACAAAATGCTTTCCAAGAAAGGCAGACTTCTTCCCTCGGTCATAATGCTATAAATTTAGCAGTACCTTGGGTTTAGAGATAGCAAAGAGAGAGAGTAAATTTTATCTAAAATGTTTAAGAACCATTTTAATCCTTCTTAGATATGTAGGGACTCAAATATATGACAGAAGAATGAGGGGAATGAGGAAATTGGCCTGGATGTGATGCGAGTGCTAGAGTTGTTTATGTTAATTTTTCTAATACTTTTATTATTTGGTGTTTGAAATAAACTGCCATTGCCTTCTGATGCCTGCCTCTTGCTGTCTGGTCACCCTAATATGTTTGTGTAAAGTTCTCAGCAATTTGGGTTGTGTCAGGGTCCTGCCCTGCCTGCGCACGTCCAGCCCCTCTAAGGGCTCACAACACACTGCCCATGGCCCAGGACCCAACATCAGCCCCAGCAGCACCATGTGAGACTGCAGCAGATAAGACCTCCAGCTCCCCACAGCCCTGCCTGCCATGGGCCATATATGCTCTCAAAGTCCTTTCTCAGTGAGTTGTGTAAACTGTGAACACCATGATTTGCAAGCCATGGTGACAGTTACCTTCTGCTGATATCAACTGTTTGCTTCTTAGATGCTTCAAAAATTGGATTTACACCAGCAAAGCTTTCCACCTCCCCAGGAACACAGCAAATACCTTTTAACAGATACTCTGACAAAGACATCATTTGTGACATGCTTCTGAAACATGTATGCAAAAGCATCAATCACAAGGTGATGAAACAGCTGTGGTCAAAGAGGCTTTTTTAATCAGAGACCAGAAGAAGTGATGTTATGTTTGATATGTTCAACCTTTTTTTCCCTTCTGTTCTTTCAAATGTTATCATATTTTCTTTGATAGTTTTGCTGTCTTTAAAATCCAAGGATGGAAACAGAAATTGAAACAGCAGTTGGCCACAAGCACTTGTTCCTAGGAGTTACCCTTTTTGTATTTATCTGTGTGAGATGTCATCTGCATATGGAAACAAAGGAAAGTCTCAGGGACCTCATTTGTAGTGACTGAAGATAAAAATTAAAAAATGAAGATTTGCTAATCAGAGTTGATTTATAAAATCCTGAAAAATTAATTATGCATGCATCTATAAAAATACTTCATGCACTTTTGCTTAGGAGTGTGTTAAATCTACCTTTCTTCCATGGAAATGTATCTGATGGAATAGAACACTGCGGGTCAGAAAAATGCAGATTTGACTCTGTGAATGTGAATGGTAGAAAGAGAATTATTTATCAAAAGTTGCAAATCTGTAGGTCTATTAATTTCTAAAACTGTTTGTCAGAGAATTAGAATTAAGCAAAGTACTGCAGAGTCCACATCAGGGCCAGTCTTCAGTTCCTCAAAGCCCTGTCCTGCACATCCAGGGGCCACACCAAGCCAGATGCAGCTGTGGGTCCACATTCTGGATGAGGCTCAGCCCTTGTGGCCAAGAGAGCCAACGATATCCTGGGATGCATCAAGAAAGGTGTGTCCAGCAGAGCTAGGGAGGTTCTTCTACCTCTCTACTCTGTCCTGGTGAGACCACACCTGGAATCCTGTGTCCAGTTTGGGGCTCCCCAGTTCAAGAGATACAGAGACCTGCTGGAGAGAATCCAACAGAGAGCCAGGAGGATGCTTAGGGGACTTGAGCATCTCCCCTATGAAGAGAGACTGAGAGCCCTGGGGCTGTTTAGTGTGGAGAAGAGAAGGCTGAGAGGGGATCTGATCAATGTCTATCAATAGCTGAGTGGTGGGTGTCAAGTGGAGGGGGCCAGGCTCTTTTGGGTGGTTCACAGTGATAAGCCAAGGAGCAATGGGTTCAAACTTGAACATAGAAGATTTCACCTCAACATGAGAACTTCTTTCCAGTGAGGGTGACAAAGCCCTGGAACAGGCTGCCCAGGAAGGTTGTGGAGTCTCCTTCTCTGGAGACTTTCCAAACCCACCTGGATGCATTCCTGTGCAGACTCCCCTAAGTGATCCTGCTCTGGCAGGGGGGTTGGACCTGACAGAGAGACCAAAGGCTTTTGCACTAATATTATGTAGTTCTGTGGCTGGCTTGGGGGCAAATGAGAAGATGCCTGGGACAGACTCACAGATCTGGTCTCTTCAGTGGACAGGAGGGCGTGAGATAGCATGGGATGGGATAGAATGGAATTGGATGCATATCTTCTGGTCAACCTCCTGCAGGTTGAGTCACTTCCACACAGACCTATTAAATGAGATCAGCAGCCTTGCAAAACAGTGGCGCAAAGCCTATAATTTATTATTTAGCTTCATTTTGTTTTCATAGTTGAACTTAAGATATTAATGACATTGCTACTCTAAACGGTAATTATCATACAATGATGTGTCAGTTGTTCATGCAAATATGTTAACAACATCCTGGCTCTGATTTCTCTCAAACCTTTCTAGGACCCTTGGCAACAACTCCCTGAGCTTAACTGAAGTCTAGGGTGCAGAGATGGGTGTGTAATTGGCTT
The DNA here is from genome assembly GCA_013399975.1 of Indicator maculatus. Lineage (NCBI taxonomy): Eukaryota > Metazoa > Chordata > Aves > Piciformes > Indicatoridae > Indicator > Indicator maculatus. Next base: position 216,112 of record VXBD01014279.1, read on the forward strand.
TTCTCTTTTAGATTAATGTGCTCCTACAGCAAGAGAATGTGCTCCCTGTACTCATCATCTTCTTCTGGTGTACAAAAATGAAAGGTGAAAGAAGAAAGATCCTAAAGAAAAAGGTATACCCGAGGATATGCTCTTGGATTTCCTTCATTCAGAAGAGCACCTCCAGGTCTCTCTTCCCAATCAATAACCAGGTTAGAGACTCCAGAGATCACAAAGTGCAGTTTAATCACTCTGTTCCTTCTGCTGGAAAATGGGAATAGTATCGCTCTGAAGCAACCGAAGTTTGCCTCCTCATGCCCTCTGCTGGCAGAACCAAAATTAATTAGGAGTGGATGAAACCTGAGGTCTCCATCCCCAAGGGAAAAACGAATCCAAAAAAATTAATCCCAAATTTTCTATGAAATTTGCAAAGCTATTTACCACATCTCTAGTAAGCACACAAGCCTGTGGTTTATCTCACTTGACTCCGAGTGCCAGAACAATGAATGTCTGCAGCAGGATGCCTTGAATTCACCTGCATCAGGGCTTCTGTGGCATCCTGGTAAGCTCTACCATCTCTGCCTTGCAGAGTGGTGATACTGCTAAGACAGATAAATTATTCTTCTGGTTTTCTACTGTATCCTGGTTTGGTTGGGATAGAATCCAGCCGTGGGCTGCAGGCCATTCTGAGTTAGCCCAGACAGCTGATGTGAATTGGCTGACAGCTATATTCCATATCATGAGCATCACACTCTGTGTAAAGGATGAAGATTGCAACAAAGGGGCTTAGCTTCTTCATCCTCATGCTCTTTCTTTTCCTGTTTTGAAGGGCTGCCTTTATGTATATGCTTTGCACTGACATTGGTATTAATTGTGCTAATTCATTAAATCCATCTTCATTTCAACCTTTGTGTCTCCTTTTCCTGATTCCCCTTCTCTGGACAAGGGCCTGGAGAATAAATTTTATGAAGAGCAACTGAAGGAGCTGGGGCTGTTTAGTCTGGAAAAGAGGAGGCTGAGGGGAGATCTCACTGATCTCTACAACTACCTGAAAGGATGTTGTAGAGAAGCTGGTGTCGGTCTCTTCTCACAGGTAATTAGTGATAGAACAAGAAGGAATGGCCTCAAGCTGTGACTGGGTAGCTTTAGACTGGACATTAGGAAAATTTTTTTCCCTGCAAGAGTGGTCAGGCATTGGAATGTGCTGGCCAGGGAGGTGGTTGAGTCACCAACCCTGGATGTGTTTAAAGGTGGTTTGGATGTGGTGCTTGGGGATATGATTTAGGGGTGAGCCTTGTAGAGTAGGGTTAATGGTTGGGCTTGGTGATCCTGAGGGTCTTTTCCAACCTGAATGTTTCTGTGATTCTGTGATCATGTGATTGAGTAACTGCTGTAGTTTAGCACCAGATATGGGCTAAATGTAGACATGTTGTCACAACAAGCAAGCTGTCTTCTTGCACCAGACCAGAAGAGTGTGAAAAAAAGTTGTCCTTTAACTTCTGACAGTCTCTGGGTACGTCTCTACAATTCTAGTCAAAGCTCATGGGTATCACTAGGCAAAGAAAAGCTTGCTGCACATCAGATACCTTCTTTCCTTTTCTCCCTTTTGTGTTAGTCCCTGAAAAGTGTCCCTAGATGTTGCCATTTCAGGGAAAATGGGCTTGAGTTTATGGCACTTGTACTTGCAAGTGTGTGAATGGATTTAGGGATTATGTATTTATTTATTCAATTTTTTAATGCAAAATCATGTTATTGAACAGAGCAGGTCAGGAAACACTCAGCATACTGGACATTTATCTCTCTATCACTGAAGAACTGATTAAAACAAAAGAAGCTGGAAACTAAAGATGGGGGGGAAGGAAAAAAAGAAGAGATATTAAACCCTTTATTGCCTTGTCTTTGGTTGTTAGCTCCCATCTTCCCAGAGGAAATACCAGAAAAGAGAAAATGCTGATTTGGCAGTAGGAGAAATAAACCAGAACAGTTTCTGGTCAGAGTTTTAGGTAGGAGAATAGCTATGCCTGTGGTGTATTTAAAAGTCTTTCTTCATTTTTCTCTTAAGTCTGTGGTGAAAAGGCCATTTTTGAATCTATTTGTTCAGGTGTTCAGGTATGAACTGTATAAAGTCTCACCCTTGAATATAACCCATGCACGTATATATTTGGCTGCAGTTTTGGATGCCACTGCGTGAATATCCTATCACTGACATTTTTTTGGTTGGTTGGGTGGGGTTTTTCTGTTTGGATGGTTGGGGTTTTGTTTTGTTTTGCTTTGCTTTGCTTTGCTTTTGTTTTGTTTTGCTTTGCTTTGCTTTGCTTTGCTTTTGTTTTGCTTTACTTTTGTTTTGTTTTGCTTTGCTTTGCCTTGCCTTGTTAGAGGGTCTCTTATCCTTATTGTTCTATTGATATCTGGGGCTTGCCTTATGAAAACACCTTCCAGACTTCTAACATGCAAAACGGATTTACCTGTTAAAGAGAGTTACCAGTATCAATAATGAACATTTACTGGACTGCTTGGTAGAGATTTGGATACTCTGATGTAATAAAATTATGTACAATGTCACAGCATCACAGTATATCAGAGGTTGGAAGGGACCTCAAGAGATCATCAGGTCCAACCCCCCTGCCAGAGCAGCATCACTTAGGGGAGTCTGCACCGGAATGCATCCAGGTGGGTTTGGAAAGTCTCCAGAGAAGGAGACTCCACAACCCCCCTGGGCAGCCTGTTCCAGGACTCTGTCACCCTCACTGGAAAGAAGTTTCTTCTCATGTTGAGCTGAAATCTTCTATGTTCTGGTTTGAACCCATTGTTCCTTGTCTTATTACTGTGAACCACCAAAAAGAGCCTGGCCCCCTCCACTTGACACCTACCCCCAGGTATTGATAGACATTGATCAGGTCCCCTCTCAGTCTTCTCCAGACTAAATAGCCTCAGGGAATACATATATATAGGTTTTATATATAGGGAATATATATATATATATTGTTGGGTTTTTTTAAAGTAAAAACAGAGAGCAGAGATACATTGTGTTTTACCACATGGTTTTAATTTATGCTTTTATTCTGCTTACTCATCATTGTTTTAATGGATTTGCATCACAAGGAAATTCTTTTGGAGAGAGGCTGTGTGTGTCTCATCTGTAGGTGTGATCTCATCCATATGGGATTCAAGACAGCAAACAGAATGTATGTCTTTGCCTCTGCTGTAATGTGTAAAGCCACTTGTTCATAACTACAGAATCACAGAATGTTAGGGGCTAGAAGGGACCTCGAGAGGTCATCCAGTCCAACCCCCGTGTCAGAGCAGGAGCACCTAGAGCAGATCACACAGGAACACATCCAGGCAGGTCTCTCCCAGAGAGGGAGACTCCATGACCTCCCTGGGCAAATAATGAGCAATATATAGAAGAGTCTCCATAAACTGAAGATGCCAGTTAGAACAGTGATGTTATTCATATTAACCTACATATCTGGAGTGGGGATATATTAGGGAGAATATTGATGTATTTTTGAGTAAACTATGGAGACCTCCTACAGGTGACATGTGAGCCTCAGACGTAGTATTTTGCTTTTCCACTGATGTTAAAAACAATGCTCTACTGATCATGGTCCAATATAAATACAGTTCTTAACTAACAGAGGTCTGATAATAAATTGCAATTTCCATCCTGGAGCCTTTTGCTATTAATCATGATTTGTTTGGGGATACAAGCAAAACATAGTTAATTATTCAAAGCAGACTGGCTTAAGGGATTGAGAGTACCCTCAGCAAGTTTGCTGATGGTACAAAATTAGGGGGGTTGGTTGACACCTGTCAGCCTCTGCAGCCATCCAGCATGACCTGGACAGGCTGGAGAGCTGGGTGCAGGCAAACCTCATGAAGTTTAATAAGGACAAGTGCAATGTTACTGGGCTTTAGTGACTTCCAGCAGCACCCTACTACAAAGTACTTAAAAAAAAAATAACTAAAATGTCAGAACACTGTTGTACAAATGAAGAATGAAAAATAGATGCTTCAGAAAGAGGGAGAGGGAGGTCTGCATCCACTGGCCTTCTGCTGTTTGGGCTGCCAGACTGCTGTGAAATATGCTGGTTTAGGAAATGTGAGGATGGAACCTTCCTTAAACAGCACAAATGTTCAGATGTGGACAAGTAAAATGTAACTTAAAGCCTGTGCTGTTCTCTCTGTAACCTTAACTGACAGAAATATGGTTTGAGTGCTAGGGAAATCTTTGCTTCCCACCTTTTGCTCTTGTTGCATGTGTGTTTGTTAGTGTGTGTACATTTGCATGCATATTTTGATCCTATGCAAGCCAGTGATAGATTTGTTAGTAACTTATCATACATTAATGGAGCAATGATTTCATCCTTTGCAAAAGAGAGGTCTGGGACAATTTTCTGTCAGTTTTCCTCCTCACCTTTCTAGCTGCCTTCTAATCTGATCTTTCTGCTAGTCATAGGAATGTAGATAACAATCCAGGAGATGGAAGAAAGTGTCTTGGAGAGGGTCTAGAGGAGGGCCACAAAGATAACCAGAGGGCTGGAGCACCTATTCTATGAGGACAGGCTGGGAGAGTTGGGTCTGTTCAGCCTGAAGAAGAGAAGGCTCTGGGGAGTTCTTATAGCAGTCTTCCAGCACCTGAAGTGGGTCTACAGGAAAGGTGGAGAGTGACCATTTACAAGGGCCTGTGGTGACAGGACAAGGGACAATGGTTTTAAACTAGAGCAAGGTAGATTTAGATTAGGCATTAAGAGGAAGTTCCTTACTATGAGGGTGATGAAACACTGGAACAGGTTGCCCAGAGAAGTTTTGGAGGGCTCATCCCTGGAAGTGTTTAAGACCAAGCTGGATGAGGCTTTGAACAACCTGAGCTGGTGTGAAGTGTCTCTGCCCATGGCAGGGGGCTTGGAACTAGATGATCTTTAAGGTCCCTTCCAACACAAGCCATTCTATAACTCATAGTAGTCCTTCTTCCATGGTCTTGTTTTGAGCATATAAGAAGTTTTGTATGAGGTTTACTTCTGTTATCAAGTTACAAAGGAAACAAAACTGTGGATATACACAATTTGTTTTTCACACTCCTGCTTATTTTAACCAGCCCAGGGTTTTCTACCATACTCTGTTGAAATGGTAGAGAGCACAAATGCAAGTTCTGTTAACAAGTGAGAAAATTATGTCTGCAGCAACCCCTTTGGGGAAAGATCTTTGTAAGAAGAAACTGTCATCTAATTATGACAAATGCTATTAAATAAATTGTCTTAAAACCACAGATAGCATGTTTCTAAAAACACCTGCTGTGCTATTTCATTCCCCTCAGACATCTTCCTTCTGAGGAGAGACTGAGGGAGCTGGGGCTCTTTAGCTTGGAGAAGAGGAGACTAAGGGGTGACCTTAGTAATGTTCATAAAGATGTGCAGGGTGAGTGCCAAGGGGATGGAGTCAGGATCTGCTCAGTGATGCCGAAAGACAGGACAAGGGGCAATGGGTGGAAGTTGAGGCATAGGAAGTTCCATGGAAAAAAGAGGCAAAGCTTTTCCACTGTGAGGGTGATGGAACACTGGAACAGGCTGCCCAGAGGGGTTGTGGAGTCTCCCTCTCTGGAGATATTCCAAACCCACCTGGATGTGTTACTGTGTGATCTGCTCTAGGTGCTTCTGCTCCACACGGGGTTGGACTGGATGAGCCTTCGAGGTCCCTTTCAGCTCCTAACGTTCTGTGATTCTGTGATATTTCATCATTTTACAGTCATGGATAAATGAAATGTTAGAAAGACTAACTAAAGAGCTAACAATTCAATATTGTTTAAAATTGTGTTATTTATACTTTTACAATTATGGTGTCAGGGCTGAAACGACAGCAGGAGAGAGAGTTCACTAGGGGGATCTCTCTAAGGAGATGTCAAGTGGAGGCTTTGCTGGCTGCCACTTTATTTCTGCCAACAAGAAAGACTTTTTAAGTGAGAAGCCAGTGAGAGATGAGTAAGCCTAATGGGTGAGGTGAAGGGGACACTTGTGTCTTTTTATGGCTCTGAGTATTGAAAACAGCAATTCTAAGATTACAAACAGGATGATAAAGACCAGGCTACCTTTTCTTAAATGAGCTACTGCATGATTGTGTCTGCAACAGTATAGATATCATAGAATCATAGAATCAACAAGGTTGGAAAAGACCTCAAAGATCCTCAAGTCCAACCTACCACCCAGCACCTCATGACTAACTAAACCATGGCTTCAAGTGCCACTTATAATCCTTTTTTTAATACCTCCAGGGATGATGACTCCACCACCTCCATATCTGTGTTTTCTTCTTATGCAAATGCAAGTGAATAGATTATGTCTAATACAGCAATCAAAACATATCTCCATTGTTTGGATATCCCAAACAGAACTTAGCTGATTTCCCTTGTTACCAAAACAGGTTAAGTTAATGCTTGCATGCAATATGCAATAGCTGGGGGATATTCAGTCCCTTTTTTTTTATAGAGGAGGAAGTACAGAGGACTTTATGGCTCATTTGCTTTTCCTTCACTGGAAATTTAGTAATCTCCAGTGGAATGAATAAAATAAATCCACAATGATTGTATGTCCTTCTCACTTTTTATTTTACATTAAGGAATTGTGTGTTTGAATTCATAGTAATAGTTTTCATAGAATCATAGAATCGTTAGGGTTGGAAGGGACCTCAAGGATCATTCAGTTCCAACCCTCCTGTCAGGGGCAGGGACACCTCACACTAGATCAGGTTGCTCAGAGCCACATCCAGCCTGGCCTTAAAAACCTCCAGGATGAGGCTTCCACCACCTCTCTGGGCAACCTGTTCCAGTGTCTCACTACCCTCATGGGGAAGAATTTCTTCCTGACATCCAATCTGAATCTACGTATTTCTATTTTTTTTTTCTATTCCCCCTAGACCTATCACTCCCTGACACCCTAAGAAGTCCCTCCCCAGCTTTCTTGTAGGGCCTCTTAAGATACAGGCCACAATAAGGTCTTCTTGGAGCTTTCTCTTCTCCAGACTGAACAGCCCCAACTCTCTCAGCTTGTCCTCACAGGAGAGGTGCTCCAGCCCTCTGATCATCCTGGCGGCCCTTTTCAAGACATAGTACTTAAAAAAAAGTTACATTTCTAAGAATACATTTAAGGAAAAAGGGAAAACCATGTTCAGGAGCAGAGTTTAATGACTTAATATCCAAAGGAGGTGTCTGTTCAATGGACCTAATAGAATAGCCTCAAAATGCCGTCTAATAGTTTTAGAATAGAATTGGTCTGTAACAAGCCGTTTTTCAGCAACAAGTCAGAAAACTTTTTTTCTGCAATAAAATGTCAATGTTTCATTTTGTCTTTCACACTCTTACAATCTCCTTATCATGCAAGGGCTATCATGTCAGCCTCATGCATACAGAAGATTACTCAGCATAACCAGGAAGACATCCTTTTTTTTTTCCTTTGATACAGGCAACCAATCTACCACTCACAATTTCTAAACTTTAACAATTGGTCCTGGGGTCCTCATTAAATCCTTTCATTGCATGCTCTGCTGGACTGATATTGTTAAGCTAGATCCTTCCTCTGCACATCAGAAATACTAGAGGGAAAGTGCAGAGCAATGAAAATACAGCTCTATCAGGAGGGCAGGGCACCTTTAATTCCTTTTAGCTTTACCCCTTAGGTTTTACCTTTACCCCTTTAGGTTTTAGGGGTTTTTTTTTTAAGTTTTAGCTTTACCCCTTCAGCTTTTTTAACTTTACCCTTTTAGGTTTTCACCCTTTGGCCTTCTAAGAGGATTAGCTTATGGAGAGAGCATGAGTGGGGTTTTTGTGTTCACAAACAGCTGATTTTAACACATTTTCAGGCTTGCTTGTATGTTCTGTACTTTAGTGGCTTTCAGCCCTTACTGGCCTTATAGTCTATTCTTGATGAGGTTAGTATCACACATGGATACTTAGCTCCTCCATAGAATCATAGAATCAGTCAGGGTTGGAAGGGACCACAAGGATCATCCAGTTCCAACCCCCCTGCCATGGGCAGGGACACCTCGCAACTACATCAGGCTGTCCAGAGCCTCATCCAGCCTGGCCTTAAACACTTCCAGGGATAGGACCCCAACCACCTCCCTGGACAACCCATTCCAGGCTCTCACCACTCTCATGGGGAAGAACTTCTTCCTCACATCCAGTCTGAATCTCCCCACTTCCAGCTTTATTCCATTCCCCCCAGTCCTATCACTACTTGATATCCTAAAAAGTCCCTCCCCAGCTTTCCTGTAGGCCCCCTTCAGATATTGAAAAGTCACAATCCTTTGGGGATCTGTAGTTGACACTTAGAAAACAATTCAGAAAGATGTTTCTCTCTTTTTTGGCTGCATAGAGAGATTAATCAAGATGACAACATGCATGTCAACTATCACAGGAGAGCCCAACTTCAATTGTAAATACATGTATTTTAGTATCTGTAAGAAATAAAGCATATTGGACCAGACCAGGAGAACATTGTTCACTGAGGAGTTAGTGATTCACATAAAAATTAATATATGTCCAAGCCTGTGCTGTTTGTGTTGCACTGCCCTATGCTGCAATTATATTTCCTGGTAAGAGCATCCTGTAAGAGCTCAAATGACTGAAATAGGGGAATCTCTTCTGTGGATGGGGTCTGTCCAGTGTGTTGCAAGTGGATTGGATTCCCATGAGATGCAAGACTAGCTGGAGTTCCCATCATCTAAAGGGAGATAAGACTATCTGTATTATATACTCTTCTTGTGGGGCTAGCTCTAAAAAATTGCATTTTGAATTATCTCTTACAGAGTCTGGGATCCTTTCTTACTGGGAACGTAACAGACCAGCACCTCCAGGTTCAAAGCAGAGTTAGGTTTGAGATTAGCTGCTCTAATCAGAATGCACCCTGGAATGTAGGCTGGAAAGCTGTTCAAGAGGTAATGCTGAACCTATTAGAATCTCAGTAATTCATTGTAGCAGTGGTTACAGCTGGTAAATGCAGTTCTCAGGACACAGAAGTGTTTTTTCTTGTGGGCCTTTGTATGTACCTTTCATCTGACATGCCAATCCACATAGACCTGGAGGGGCTTTTTCCCCTTTCACTATTTTTGTGCACCAGAAAACCATTTGGCCCTAAATAAATACAGTAGCCAAGTTGCAGCTGCTTGAAGCATTTTCCTGTTAAATATAATGGCACTAAAATGAAAGCGCCGAGGGCTGTTGTGCACCAAGACTACAGTCAAGGAAAGGACCCATCTGCAGAAAGCATGCAGCAAGGTAAAAACAGAGCAATGAAATAACCATGAAAGCAGTTGAAGCCTCAGGACAAGAAAAACAAGTGATCTGCTGCAATGTTTAACAACAGAAGGAGGGATGTGAGCAGAGTTATTTGGGCTTTCACGGTTACAGATGTAGTAAGGAGTGAGCGATGTTGCCGTCGGCACAGGTCCCTCTCACCATTGTAAGTGTTTGCTTCCTCTCTGGAAAGCCAGGTCTCCACATGTGCAACCATAGCCTCATCAAGAGAAATGACAACTGAAACTGCAAACAACTTTCTCTGTGAATTTTTCATGCCTCAGCTCTTAGTGTAATAACACAGCTCCCTATGGAGAAGAATTTCTTCCTAACATCCAATCTAGATCTACCCACTTCTAGTTTTGCTCCATTCCCCCTCTTCCTATCACTACCTGATATCCTAAAAAGACCCTCACCAGCTTTCTTGTAGGCCTCTTTTGGATACTGGAAGGCCACCATAAGGTTTTCCCAGAGCCTTCTCTTCTCCAGACTGAATAGCTCCAACTCTCTCAGTCTGTCCTCACAGGAGAGGAGCTTCAGCCCTCTGCTCATCCTTGTGGTCCATTTGTGGGCATGTTCTAGCAGGTCCATATTCTTCTTGTAACAAAGGCTTTACCACCATGAGGGTGGTGAGACACTGGAACAGGTTGCCCAGGAAGATGGTAGAAGCCTCATCCCTGGAGGTTTTTAAGGGCAGGCTGGATGTGGCTCTGAGCAACCTGACCTAGTGTGAGGTGTCCCTGCCCATGGCAGTGGGGTTGGGACTAGATAATCCTTGAGGTCCCTTGAGGGCTGTTGAGAGTGTAGCCAGCTGATGTAAGGGTTGATTGTATGCTTAACAGTTTATTCTTTGACTGTAAGAAGATGCAATGCCTTCTAAAAATGTTTTCCTAGCAGTACTTGAGAGGAAACTTTTGTAAAGTGATTTGCCTTTAAATGTTTCAAGTAGATGGATCAGCTTGAGAAATCTATTGGAAACCATCCCCAGAGTGCATTTACAATTTGTACATCAAATTGCAAGGGCTTTTAAAACAGACTTTGTAAATCATGAGATACAATGAAAGTATTGGTTTTCTGCTCAGTTTCATGGCTTCAGCAAGTTCCTGGGAACATTTGGCAAAGCAGTGATAGTGGATTCTATAGGTGTATTTATGGTCAATTCATACTGAGGAAGCTTTACAATCTAAGTTGATTGATGTGGTTTGAAAATTGATATAGCTCTGCTGATCACTCTAAAAGTTTTTACCTATAGTTTCCATTGAGGATAGTTTATATCTACCAAATGGTGTCAATGTTTGGTACATAAGGTTTCCTCCAAGATATTGCTGTGGAAAGGAATTCTTCTGCTGTATAGGTGGCATCCTTTTCAAAGGAGGTTGGTGTCTCAGTCTCAGACTCCTTCAGAATGAGGAATGAAGTCCAGAGCAGATTTTGTCTGCCAATCAGTACATTTTCTTGTGGTGGAAATTAATACTCTGAAATCATATTGTTTAGCTGGCCAGTGACATTCAAAGATGATGTAATATGCAGCACAGTAAGGAGTTAAAAGAAAGATATCCCAATTCCAGCCTCCATATCTATCTCCTTCCTTGTGATGAAAGGTCCATTAGGATGCTTAAGAGAGCATAACTATATTATCAGAGACCAAGTTGTGAAGCTCCTGCCCATGCTCAGGGCTGTAAAACATTGACCAGTTCTTAGAGGAACATCTGAACCATGTACTACAGTGCAGCATGTGCACAACACAGAATTTTTATTTTATTATATGGTACTTCAAGTTAATGGTACAAGTTTCCTCTTATATGAGACATAAGCTACATTAGAAAATAACTTGGAAAATGTGTTTACTGCAATAAAGCAAAAAACATGCAGGTTCTACTTTATTACTTCTTGTTCTAATCTTGCCAGAGGGAAGGAGACCTTTTTTCTTTTTTTTTTTTTTGCCTTCCCCAGTGTCATACTAAGTATATCTAAGATGCTTTCATCAGCTTGATTCAGAATAATTTGTCAGTCCTGTTTCATCAGCAGGAGCAATACAACAATCACTGTCTACAACTACCTGAAGGGAGGTTGTAGCCAGGTGGGGGTTGGTCTCTTCTCCCAGGCAACCAGCACCAGAACAAGAGGACACAGTCTCAACATGAGCCAGGGGAAGCTTAGGCTCAAGGTAAGGAGAAAGTTCTTCCAGAAAGAGTAATTTGCCACTGGAATGTGTTGCCCAAGGAGGTGGTGGAGTCACCATCCCTGGAGGTGTTAAAAAAAAAAAAAAAGATTGGATGTGGCTCTTGGAGTCATGGTTTAGTTGTCAGGAGGTATTAGGTAATAAGTTGGACTTGATGATCTCTGAGGTGTTTTCCAACCCGGTTGATTCTGTGATTCTGTAATAAATTAACATTTTGTTTCCTATAAAGAATGGAGTCAAATAAAATTAAATTAAAAAAACCCAAGTATTTACAGAGATTAGGGCAGTAGCTTTCTTGTTTGAGAGATCAGGCAGACCTTTTGCTCCACAGACTGTTGTTTAGATACATTAACAACAGACTAGACTCTGGACAGACAAAATCTGGAAAATCTGCATGCAATAGGATTAAATGTGACAAAACAAGTTCCTAGTTCAGTCCTTCTGGCCACCAAAATGGGTAATTCCTAAGAGAGCCCTGGCTGGCAACTGCTTGAAAGAGTTCAGCACAGAGCCACAAAGATGTTGAAGGGAGTGGAACATCTCCCTTCTGACGAAAGGCTGAGGGAGCTGGCACTGTTTAGCCTGGAGAAGAGGAGCCTGAGGAGTGACCTCATTTGTGTTTATAAATCTGTGAAGAGAGAGTTTCAGGAGGACAGAGTCAGGCTCTTCTCAGTCATGTCCAATGACAGGACAAGGGGGCAGCCTGATCTAGTTGAGGGTGTCCCTGCTGACTGTAGGGAGGTCAGACTAGAGGACCTTTGGAAGTCTCTTCAAGCCCAGACCATTCTATGATTCATTCTATGATTCATTCTATGATTCTAAAAGCTCAAATCACTTTAAGCCTAAATATCTCTCTTTTTGTGATGCAGCAACCAATTGGTTTTAGTTTGTTTCCCAAACAGAGTGGTTAGATTAAAAAAGGGAAGGAGTTTGATATGCTACAACTGAGTGATAGTTTTATTAATCTTGGTTTTCTGCATTATTTAAGGTTAATAAAGAATGCATTAAAAGTTTTTAAGTCTCATGTATGCCATCACATTCAGAGGAATCATTTTTTGTCTGTCACAGTCAAAATCCTTTCCCACCACCAGTGACACTGTAGAAAGAGGCAAAAATCTCATTTAGACTGCTTTAACACATAATATATTTTAATGTTTACTTTACACTTAATGCTTTAAAATCTGTCAAAACATTATCATGAGATTTTTCCATTATATTTTAATGTCTCATGTCTTCATTTTTGGAAACCAGTTTTACTTTTTAACTTTACTGTCACAGAGCATTTCAAAACATTAAAATTACTGAAAGGAGGATAACAGTAAGGCCAGCTCTGTTACCCTTTACTATATTCTTTCAGGCAGTAACACTTAATGAGTCACAGCTAATAATGTTGGCTACAGCTGCTAATTGTGTCAAATATTCCATTTCTTGGAATAAGGACATTACATTTATTGGCACTTGCTCTACTGGATCTTCAAGTGAGACTATTCTCTTTTTAAAGGAACTTTAATCACAGAATTGTCAGGGTTGGAAGGGACCTCAAAGATCATCCAGTTGACCCCATTGCTGTGGGCAGGGACACCTCACACTAGATCAGGTTGCTCAGAGCCACATCCAGCCTGGCCTTAAAAACTTCCAGGGATGAGGCTTCCACCACCTCCCTGGGCAACCTGTTCCAGTGTCTCACCACCCTCATAGTGAAGAACTTCTTCCTAATATCCAGTTTGGATCCACTTCCAGTTTTGCTCCATTCCCCTTAGTCCTATCACTCCCTGACACCCTAAAAAGTCCCTCCCCAGCTTTCTTGTAGCCCTCTTCAGATACTGGAACGCCAAAAGGCTCTTCTCAGAGCCTTCTCTTTTTCAGGCTGAAGAGCCTCAACTCTCTCAGTCTGTCTCCATAGGAGAGGTTCTCCAGCCCTCTGATCACCCTCATGTGGCCCTTCTCTGGACATGTTCCAGCACATCCAGATTTTTCCTGTAAGAAGGGCTCCAGAACTGGATGCAGTACTCCAGGTGGGTCTCACCAGAGTAGAGTAGAGGAGGAGAATCACCTCCCTCGACCTATTGCCTAAGCTTCTCTTGATGCAGCCCAGGATGTGGTTGGCTTTCTGGGCTGCAAGTGCACACTGGAGGCTCATGTTGAGCTTCTCATCCACCAGCACTCCCAACTGTATTTGGATAATAATGTATTTCTCTCTATATTAGAGTACTCTAGATTTATAAACTGATTCACTCCTAAGATGCTCTAGGTATTTTACTGCTTTTATGACAAAAGAGATAATTGCACTTTTTTTGTAGAACCAACTAATCTCAGTAGAACTTACCTGAGCTGACTTCTTTATTTGTAACACAGGCTTTGGCATTTCAAGATGAACACAAGAGAAATTGTTTCTAATATAAAATCTTAACTGATTGTTTTTCTTACATTTAGGGTTCCTAAAATGTTTGGAAGATGAACAATCTAAGAAGGTTCTGAGTGGTTGTGGGGTTTTTTGTTAGTTTTATTTGTTTTGTGGGGTTTTTTTTTGTTTGGGTTTTTATTTTTGTATGTGCATTTTGTTGTTTTCTTTCCCTGAGATCCAAAAATAAATGAAACAGCAGAATTGGAATTACCAGGAGGGAAATATGGTTTAACACTTGAATTTTATATAGAGTAACTCACATTGTGAAATTAAATGGCAATTTACTAAATATTTTCCACTGAACTCAAACTTCTGAGTGGTAGGGAAGGGAGGAGACAGAAGGAGGAAGTTTGAATTTTTTCATAGAGTAAAAGGATTTGTTTCAACTGTTTCTGCTTTCTGACAACTCAGCTTTATAAATAACAGCTTGAATTAGATACACCATCAATACATCATGAATCCAAGCTGCACAGTCTGTTTAATAACCTGATTTGACAGATTCTGCCAAGCATGGTATCTTCCACCATGAGTCAAAGGACTACTAATGGGAAGCTGTAAATACTTATTTTTTGGTCTTAACAATACTTGCTTGAAAAGATTTTTTTTTGTGTGTATGTGTGTGTAGTTGAAGCAGCCAAAGGGCCTTGGAATATATCTCCTATCTGTAGTTTCATTAAAATATGCTTGACTTAAATATGGCATCCAGTTAGCTGGCATTTAATTCCTGGGGTCTTCTGTGAGGCATGTTTGAAGTAGTGGGAGTGTAGAGACTGCTTTGAATGCAAATAGGCTGCAGGTTGCAGAAAAACACTGCTGTCTGGAGAAGTGCAATTGCTTGCTGTCATAATATGCAAAGAAAAGTTGGCTGGGGATGAGTCAGAGTGGCTGACTGGTACTAGAGCAAGTAGTACTAACAATCTGCATATAATTGCCACGTCTGCAGGTGTATATTAAGTGTATTTTCAATGTACAGATTGATACTGACTGTGAAGTTCAGCATTTCTCAATGAATAATACCAAGTATTTAACTCACAGAGATCAGGAAAGCCTAACAATTTCAAGGGAAAGCCCCCACGGTGACAAAATAACACTTAAGGATGTGAATCCCTCTCATTCCCAATAAGAAGAGAATAGGATGGTTCTGGAGTGAAAGCAGCAGGGTTGGACCCCTCTCAGGCATTGAAGGGAAGATTGACCATGAGAGAAACCAGATTAATCAAAGCAGCAGGAGTATGTGACTCCTCAATCTGTGACTACCAGCTCTTCACAAAAGGAAACTAATATGAAAGGTGAAAAACTGCAATTTCAGTTTACAGTCTCCTGGGTTTTCTAAGCATATTTCTCTCATCTAGGAGTTTTATTAACATTTGAAGCTGGGTTGAATTTTCTGGGTACTAAAAATGAAGGCTTGCACCTTATCCTCAACCATGTTAAGCATGGGTTTAAAAAAAAAAATAAAAATTGCTAACAGGAATCTGCAATGTGTACAAAGACTCACAACCACTTAAAAAGGAACCAACTCACCTAAAAAAACCCCAAAAGATAGCAGCATAAGTACCTGCTACTTGAGCCAGGAGTGAAAAATTATCTTTCTGATTGGTGATACTGAAGGTTTTCTGGTGTGCAGTAAAATGTTTGAATCCTCATGATAATGAAAAAAAAAAGTGTAGAAACTCAAATTCTTTGTTTATTGCAGCAAAGACAGTCACTAGGACGATAAAAATATATTTAACTAACGATTTATACTACCAATGTAGTATCATGTGTGGTGCTGGCAGATTTCATTCTCTGTTTAGATAGATGTGGAAGATGACCCAGTGGTCATTTTGTTAGAATAAGTCTAAACCAAACAGCATTTGGAAGACAAGGACTCCACTGGGCTATGAGGTTAAACATGCATCAGGATTATGGCAGGAGACCACACCAATGAATTGCACAGTACCTTATCTGAGATCAGCTCTATCTTATAAGAAAAAGTAGGCTTTAAACATTGGAGAAAACTAAGATTGAGAAAGCCTCTTTTACCTGATGATAAAATAGCCCACGAGGACTTGCATGATAAATTTCTTTCCTTTGTTTACAGGTGCAGTCAGTGAGATAAAGAAAAAGGTGTTGCCTGAGAATCCTCCTGCCCTTGCCAGTTATCAAAACAGAACTGAATCTGCAAAAATCTGAGGAGTTCCTTACCCATTGAATAAGAGAATGGAAAAGTTCAAATGACAGACTTTCAGAAAAAAAAAAAACCTTGAAATCATAGAATTGTCAGGATTGGAAGGGACCTGAAGGATCAAGTTTCATCTCCTCCACTATGGGCAGGGACACCTCATACTAAATCAGGTTGCTCAGAGCTCCATCCAGCGTGGCTTTAAAAACCTCCAGGGATGGAGCTTCCACCATCTGCCTGGACAAAAAAAAAAAAAAGTGTATATCTTGGAAAGGCTATAAAGAGATTATTCTTATGCCAATAAAGTCAATGTTTTTATTATCAAGTGAACAGGAGGATATTTCCCCCTCCTGTGCATATTTAGGATGTGTACCAAGGATGAGTTCTGTAATGAATGCACTGAGCGGATCAAAATGTTGACTGCCTGCCTTTGATTTCCTAAGATAGCAAGAGCACAAGGCAGATTGTTAGACAGAAAACAGAACATTAAAAATAGTATTTCTCCTATATCTTAGCTGCTGTAATGTGAAGAAAAAAAGAAAAACAAGAGAGAAAAGAAGCAAAAAGCAAAAGCTAACACTCCTGTTAGTATGCTATAACTGTGGGACTGTAATCATCTCCACTCAGCTTTTCTTTTCATTTGCAAAGCAAATACAAGCACTTGAAGAAATGCTCATAAAGTGTTCATACAATGTCAACAGCCTTCATGATTTTTAAAACAAACTTTTGTCGGTGTCCCATATCCTCTCATATTTTATGTATTTCAGAGTCTTCACAGTTGTCAGGACTTTTTAAATGCTATTCATGTCATTTGGATATTTTGCCAGAATTAAGCTGAGTGGTTTTGATTTTCTTTCAGGACTTTTTATTGCATTTCTTTCTTTGTCTAATTCCGCCCCCCCCCCCCCCCCCCCCCCCCCCCCCCCCCCCCNCCCCACTACATTTCTTTCAATTCTTCATGTCCCTATATGTTTTCTGTAATGTTAATAGTTTTCATTTAAAACCAGCCCTAAGATTATTGATTTATTGTGTTTCGTTGCAAGAGTTGTCCTACCAGCTCTGTGGAGCATTTCAAAACAGAAGCTTTCTGACGAGTTAGGATCCAAAATAATTCAGCCTGAAGCTCTTGGCAGCATCTCTGTTTCTTCACAGCAGTGCTGTACAATGCAGGGTTAGAAAGTTAGCATTTCTAAAAGGTAGAATTTTTAATATCCATCCAAACTGAAGAAAATTAAATAGAAAAACATGTACTCCATGTTTCCCCAGGTTCTGCATTGTCTCTACATTACTTGGGCTTTTCTATCACAGTGACATGTTAAAGGCCACATTCTTTTCAATTTATAAACATAATCACTCACAGCATGCATTTCCTTTCAGGACTGAAAAGAACACATTTTGAATGCAGAACTTGAATTCCCTAAAGTCATGCTGAACTCTCTGCCCACCAATCCTTCACATTAATACTGTAACTCAAGTTTCCTCTCCAGTGAGGAAAAATTACCTCTGTCCTTGGTTACTCTGGGATATCTGAGGGAGGGAGGGAGTGTGATGGTTTTAAAGACTGTCTCTTTAAGTTTTCTTCACAAAGTTCAAGCAGAAAAGTGAAAGAATGTAAATAAATCACTACTGGGTGAAAGAAAGCAAAATAATGATTGTTCTAAACACTTCCATCAGAGAGAGAGAAATGTTTAAGAATCACTACTCAAAACTTCCAGTATCTGAAGGGGGCTACAAGAAAGCTGGGGAGAGACTTTTTAAGCTATCAGGTAGTGATAGAACTAGGGGGAATGGAATAAAGCTGGAAGTGGGGAGATTCAGACTGGATGTGAGGAAGAAGTTCTTCCCCATGAGAGTGGTGAGAGCCTGGAATGGGTTGCCCAGGGAGATGGTTGAGGTCCCATCCCTGGAGGTGTTTAAGGCCAGGCTGGATGAGGCTCTGGCCAGCCTGATCTAGTGTGAGGTGTCCCTGCCCATGGCAGGGGGGTTGGAACTGGATGATCCTTGAGGTCCCTTCCAACCCTGTCTGATTCTATGATTCTAAAACAAGGTCAGGCAGTCTGTTTCAGTCTCAGCTTCCTCTGCTTCTCTCTTCTTCTTCTCCTTCTGCCTTCAGAAGATAACAGTCATCCTTCATACTGACCTTGAGAAGCTAAGTCTAACAGGGGTCTGGGGGAATCCTTGTGGCTGGGGGGGGAGGCGAGGAGGAAAAAGAAGCACAGCCTCCTCTCTTTTGGGAGGTCCAGGTGGCTTTGTTTTGTTTTTCTGTTGATTGTACAGATTTGTAAATGTTGTGAATAGTATATTTTTGTACATATTCATTGCATTTCATCATAGATTGTAGTTTTGCCTGTAAATACAGCTTCATTTTCTTCCAGACTGAGTTAGCCTGGTTGTTGTCTGTGTGGGAGGGGGATTCCAGTTCTCACAGTGAGCCAGGCTTAAGCAGGGTCACAGATATCCCCTAGTTCCAAACAAAATCTCGGTGATGCTGTTCTACTGTTTCTCTTGTTCATTGGTTTTGGTTTGGTTTAGTTTTTATCTTCCTTTATAAATTCCCCCAAACCTTCAGCTGTTTCTCCTTGTATTCCCTGTAGTCTCTGTTTCTCCCTGAAGTGGTCTGGTCTCACCATGTGGTCTGCATCTCAGATGAATAATTTTGCATTTCCAAAAGGGTAAAAACTATGCAAGACTTGGCTCCTTTAACTGACATGAAATACACCTGGAAGATATTCTACCATAATGTGTTTAAAACTCAACTCAGTTTTCCAGGTGATGTTTTTGCAGGGCTGTGTATTTGAAAGATCTTTAGAAACATAAGAGCCATCCTCTGGTTAGAGATTCCTCTGGAATGAAGCAGAAGCTTGAGAAGAAAACAGGCTATAAACAGAGGTAATTTATCTTTATATCTGATTGGGGGACAAATGTTAAAAGGTAACATTCCACTATAGTTTCTACTTAAAAAAAAAAATCTATGCAGAGCTTAGTTCACATTACCACCTACCTCGATTTTCAGTCCTTCACAGAAGCCATGTTAGTCACTTAGGTTAAAGAAAAATCACAAGTTCCTTTCTAAAGATAGTAAAGCCATAGCAGGAAAAAATGTCTTTGTAAACCAATCCCATGATACCTCCAGTGGTAAGGCTGAGATCAATATGCTTCTTTAGGTTCTCCCCTGTAAAATGAAAGAGAACTTCACTGCTGCCCATTGTATTATGTTTCTAATGGAGACACCAACAGAAATACAGAGATGTCTGTCTTTCTCCAGGGATCATTTAAGTCAGTAAGAATAAACAATTAGCTGAGACAAGACACAAGGCTAAAGGGGAGACAAATCATAAATATCTTGGCTCACTTTCTTCCCCACATCCTGCCTCCTGTAAATCTGGCTAACAAACCACTTGCAGTGGTGTTATGAGTCAGCAGAGCACATTCAACATCTTTGAACATTTCCTACAATGACTGCATAAGAGAGCTTTTTATTGATTTTTTTTTTTCCTGAGCAAACATTTTCTTTTTGTAGAAATCCTCCTTGTGGTGGGATGGTACACAAACTATTTGAAGGAGATGTACTAAAAGCTGCTATTTAATGCATGCAGTAAGAAAGAACTTATTTTTACTGTAGGAAAGAGAATTCAGCTATTCACAGAATCACACTATTCTTTCATGGGGAAAAGACCTGTAAGACCATTGAAGCCAACTGTTGGCCATTGTCTTTTACATAGTGTTCCTAAGACCTCTTTTTGGCATGAAGCACTCAGAAATGTTAATCATTAAGACCTCTCAGAACTTCTCAGACATGTAGAGAGACAGCTTGTAGAGAGACAAATTCTAATGCAGCTAACACAGTGCACCTGCTTCATTGCAGCTGAGGAGATATGGCAAATATGATTATTTTTTGTGTTGTAATGTGATCATAGCACTTACAGCATCAGATCACCCCTGGTAACAGTAATGTAATTCTTTTTCCTTTCACTAATGTGCATTACTTCTTTTAATCCTTTTAATATGCAAGTATCATTGAAATCTATTTACTTGGCCTTCAGTTTGGGCCTTGGATGATTCTTCAAGACTACTATCCTCTTATTTAAAAGTTATTTTAAAAATAAAAATGAGAAATATTTCAACCAATGAAAAGGATTTTGTTTGGGATAGTCAACTATAACAGCTAAGTTTTTTCTCCTGTGCAGCATGGAGAAGAGTAACAAACGACGTGTACAAGCTTGAACATAGCAGATTTCACCTCAACATGAGGAGGAACTTCTTTACAGTGAGGGTGACTCACTGTGTGGAGTCTCCTTCTCTGGAGACTTTCAAAACCCACCTGGAAGCATTCCTGTGTGACTAACTAACTGATGCTCCTTTGGCAGGGAGGTTGGACTCGATCTCTTGAGGTCCCTTCCAGCCTCTAACGTTCTGTGATACTGTGAAAGGCACCAACTGATAACATATCTGAAGAGCAAACAAATACTTTGCCATACTTATCTTTCAACTCCTGAGTCTACTGTACCATGAAAAGCAGGTAAAAACTAAGAGGAAAAAGATGAATGTTCTTTGTTTCAGGAGAGATTTAAAATGAATTGAAAGGTCGCTCAGGTGGAGATTCACTAAAAGGTTGCTGTAGATGGAAGAGATGAAAGAAAAGTTGCATTATCAAAAGGTAGCAGAGGATGGAAAATGGTTTCTGCAACAGTGCAGAGAATGAGAACAAAAAGAGAAAATGCATGTAAGGGTGGTACAAATGTAAATCTTATACTAGTCATCTAAAAGCAGCCTAAGCTAATTTACCTAGATTCCTTCTATGGCCAATGGCTGAAGAGAAGTGACCCAGAGTGTAATTTATTCCATTTGTCATTGACACCTCAATAGATGGGATAAATGGAGAGGGACAAATTCCTTTTGAAAGTGCCTGCTTTTCTCTGTTGCAGGTAGAGGGAGCCTAAAGAACTATGGCAAGCTGTCCAGTCAATTGCTGATAGAGCTCTTCACTAGTTAGTTTAAAGTTCATCAAAACGAGGGCAAACTGCAACTCCATACAATCCAATATGAAAAATACACAAAGTAGAATGGGTTTAAGAGATCAACAGAAAGCAAAATCTACACAATGCATTGAGCTAGGTAACAATCATTAAATTCTGAAATCACAGTGCCATAAACTCACTCTGTGTGAAGTAAACTGAAATCAGACTGAACTTGAACCTGATTTAAAAGGAGGGCCAGACTGAACAGCAATGAACTCTACCTGCTTTCCAACTCCATAATCTGTTTTAACTACTACTAAATAAGAAGACAATAACAAGATTTAAAATCTTAGAGCACAGCTATAAACAATTCCTGGGCATTTTGAAAAGAAGTGAAACCATTTTTGTGTTTTGCTTTGCTGCTGACTGGTCCCAGATACCCCTCTAACAGTATTATTGCAATATGGGAGCCATCCACACAGTTCTGTTGTGTTTCTAAAGCAGTTGTGTGCTCATGTGAGTATTAGGTAACTTCTTACATTATGAAGTTTAAGGCTGTAACAGTCTTCATTTTTGAACTTTTCATTATCTTCACAGAATCACAGAATCAATAAGGTTGGAAAAGACCTCAAGGATCATCAAGTCCAACCTGTCACCCAAGACCTCATGACTGCTAAACCATGGCACCAAGTGCCACATCCAATCCCCTCTTGAACACCTCCAGGGATGGCGACTCCACCACCTCCCTGGGCAGCACATTCCAGTGTCTAACAACTCTCTCTGCGAAGAACTTTCTCTTCATCTTGAGCCTAAACTTCCCTTGGTGCAGCTTGAGNCCTACCTCTACATTACCATAATTTTTCATTTCCTCAAAACATCTTTCCACCTCCTACTTCTCAGTAAAGCCTTACTAGTTTTTCTTCTTAGTGTTGCTGTTTCCTTGTTCAAACTTACAAAAATAAATAAATAAATAAATAAATAAAGAAAG
>VXBD01014279.1:239552-278982 GCA_013399975.1 Indicator maculatus
TTTCTTTTTTCTTTCTTCCCAACAAATGATTACCAGGAGATAATATTTTACCCTTGCTTTTAGTAGGGATGTTACAAAATCGCTCATCAGCAGAAAATAAACTAAGAGTTAATTCCATTTCTACTGAATGTGATGGCAAGTTTGCTTTATAAATAACTGTTTTAATATTAAGAGATAAGCTGAAAAACTAAGGGAACAAAATGAAGAAAACAAAACAAAAAAAAAGTCTAAACCCTCAAAATATTCACTGAATCTCTTTAGCTTAGAGCAAGCACCAGAAGCTAAGTTTCCTTGTTATGATGATAACATAAAAATCCTCAATGACCTAGTCACAAAATAGGTATTTGCTTCTTATGATGTACAGCTGTACAAGTTCACAGTGAGCTTCAGGAAACATCATAATTGGAGCTTAATGATACATGGAGGATTTTGTGTTATTGTAAGTGTCAAGTACTGAAGGCTTTGTCACCTCTGGTTGGGGTTCTGGTGGTACAAGGGACTAACCATCATGCTCAGGTACCTGTGAGAAGCTTTCTTTAAGCCTTATCTGTCCAAGGTCAGAGGGAAATGCTCCAGCAAGAGCCTGACCTCATATTTATATCTAGGTGAGACATAGCACATCCAAACATTTCTCACGTCTTTAACTCCACATGAAGTAATTGATATGCTTACATCTTAGTACCTATGATCAGTTATGTCTGCCTTTGATATGTGGAAGCCTGTATCTGTCTTAAAACATTTCCTAATGTACTATTAATTAGGAAAGCTATTTAATGGCACATAATTTACAATTATTCTCTGGAAATACTGAAGAAAGCTTCTGAAATAGCAAGAAAGATCTAATCAAGGACATTTCACTTTGCTATTCCTGTATGCTTCACAATTGCTGGCAAAGATAGGACTGAAGAAGTACTTACAGGCACCAATACAGGTTAGGGACTGCCCTGCTGGAAAGCAGCTCCATGGAGAAAGACCTTGGAGTGATGCTGGACAGCAAGTTCTCCATGGAACAACAATGTGCTCTTGTGGCTGAGAGAGCCAATGGGATCCTGGGGTGCATCAAGAAAGGTGTGTCCAGCAGGTCGAGGGAGGTTCTTCTCCACCTCTACTCTGGCCTGCTGAGACCAAACCTGGAATACTGCATCCAGTTTTGGGCTCCCCAGGTCAAGAGAGACAGAGACCTGCTGGAGAGAACCCAACGGAGAGCCAAGAGGATGATTAAGGGACTTGAGCATCTCCCCTGTGAAGAGAGACTGAGAGCCCTGGGGCTGTTTAGTCTGGAGAAGAGAAGACTGAGAGGGGATCTGATCAATGTGTATACATCTCTGAGGGGTGGGTATCAAGTGGAGGGGGCAAACAACAGGTACAAGCTTGGACATAGAAGATTTCAGCTCAACATGAGGAGAAACTTCTTCACAGTGAGGGTGATGGAACACTGGAACAGGCTGCCCAGGGGGGTTGTGGAGTCTCCTTCTCTGGAGACTTCCCAAACCCACCTGGATGCATTCCTGTGCAGACTACCCTAAGAGCCCCTGCTTTGGCAGGGGGGTTGGACTCAATGATCTCTGGAGTTTCCTTCCAACCTCTCATGTACTGTGGTACTGTGATACTTTTAAAAATCAATACTGACCAATTTGTAATCAGTTTTCCTTTCTTTCTTTCTTCTTTCCACTGCTTTCCTCCATGCCTATGCACACTGCCTTAGTGAGGTTAAGTACAGTATAATGACATAATTACAATGTCACCATAATGAGGATACTGTAGTAGTCAACAGTGACTGCAAATACAGCTGATGTATTATCTCTTCATTTGTGCTATCAAAATCTGACTTTTCAGACTTTCAGACAAAGACCTCCTAAAAATACCTAAAAGCACTCCAGCTAGGTAGCCATTAAAATACCTGTCAGCTATTAAAATACCAAAGATTAGATTGCCATGGAGTAGTTGTAACCTACAATGCCTGGGATCTTTTATTGCAATTACTACATCCATGATAGGGATTTCCCCATCTAAGTATTTTTAAAAATCCATATTTAAATAAGTTCCAAGGAACCATCTAAAAATTCCTACTACAACAGTGGCTGGAGCTTAGATAAATGTAATCACCAATGTTCAGAACATTTTCCATTACTGTTCAAGAGGTGGATGCAAGGGCTATGAATTATGCAGAGCTGTGACAGAAGCAGAGATCAGTGCAGTTCCAGGTCATCAGACAAAAGGGTTTTGAAGACAGAACTAAGGACCTGTATCAGTCTAAGCTGAAAACAAAACACCTATTTCTGAGTAAGGAAAAAACCTCAGAGGAGGACCACAGGGATGATCAGAGTGCTGGAGAACCTCTCCTGTGAAGACAGACTGAGAGAGTTGGGGTTGTTCAGTCTGGAGAAGAGAAGGCTCTGAGGAGACCTTATTGTGGCCTTCCAGTATCTGAAGGGGGCTACAAGAAAGCTGGGGAGGGACTTTTTAGGGTGTCAGGTAGTGATAGGACTGGGGGGAATGGAGGAAAACTAGAAATGGGTAGAATCAGACTGGATGTTAAGAAGTAATTCTTCACCATGAAGGTGGTGAGATGCTGGAACAAGTTGGAACAGGTGATGGAAGCCTCATCCCTGGAGGTTTTTAAGGCCAGACTGGATGTGGCTCTGAGCAACCTGATCTAGTGTGAGGTGTCCCTGCCCATGGCAGTGGGGCTTGAATTAAATGATCCTTGAGGTCCCTTCCAACCCTGACAATTCTATGATTCTATGATAAGTTTAGGACAAGAACAGCCATCAGTGTTTCCTTTTGCAATAATTTGAGACTGTGAGAGTAAGATAAAGCAAGATCATCCTTTTGAGTACCTGTCCAATCCAGATTTAAGATGCATACATTTCAAGATCTAATTTTCACCCCAAAACACTTATTTTTTTGTTTTTCAAAGCTCATCTGCTAGGGATATGGAATGTGAGGTTGAAGAAAACCTCTGGCAATAAGCTCTTTAGCAAACCTGAGCTTCCCAGAAATCCTGCAAATTGTATGCAGAGTAGCAGACCTGCGTAGCCAGCTGGCATCACCAGTACAACTTCTATATGGAATTGCATTTCCCACAAAAGTCTTTTCAGGTGATTTATATGGTCACCTTTTAAATAGACTACATCTTTTGGGAAATAAACCAGGCTTGAGGTGAGGAGAAAGTCCTTCACAGAAAGAGTGATTGGCCACTGGAATGAGCTACCTGGGGAGGTGGTGGAGTCACCCTCCCTGGAGGTGTTCAAAATAAGCTTGGATGTGGCACTTGGAGCCATGGTTTAGTTGTCAGGAGGTGTTAGGTATTAGGTAATAGGTTGGACTTGAGGATCTTTGAGGTCTTTTCCAACCTGGTTGATTCTGTGATTCTGAGTATCAGGAATAGAAATCCCTTTTAAAGCCTTGGAAACACAAAACAGAAGGCTCAGAAGGTGAAGGAGGAGACAACTATCTATGCTTGACTGCCTCACACCTGGCTGTGAGAGGAAGCAAAGAGATGAGCAGGTGTTGGGTTTTTTGTTTTAGCTTGGAGTTTTTTTGTTGCTTTTATTTTGGGGGGACAGTTTGTGTGTGTGTATTTTGGGTTTTTTTTGTGGGGGCTTTTTGTGATACAATTGGGACTTCTGAATCTCTGATAGCTCAGCAGTGGTTTGGGACAAATAACTTCTTGTGAAATAAAAAGGGCTAATTTCCCCACAGCACAAAAATTAAACTACCTCAGAGGTATCAATTAAAAAAAATTTTCTCAGGGATTGTTCTGTTTTTTGTTGTGGGGTTGTTTTTTTTTTATAACCATACCATTCTTTTTTGCATCTTACAAAGCATTCAGACTTCATTATGTGCACCTATTGTGGGATACTTATGATTTGAAAAAAAAGGCATTTAATCTGCTTACTTAGTGATCTTTGTACTTCAATAATGTAGTAGATTCTTGTCCTTTCAAGTTACTTTGACAATTTACTGTGATTATGAGCAATGCCTTTTCCTCCATTCATATTGTGTCTGATTAATTCTCACCTAACTTTTTCTTTTCTCACTTTTTGTATTGTTTCCTTTCTGTTAGCCCCTGATGGTCCATTTTTCCCCCATCTGCCTTCATGCCTTCTGTTATCTCTTTCTCTTCAAAATATTTTCTATGTTTTTACCGGAATTGAGCCATATCTGTATTTTTTGTAGTCAATAGTAAACCTTTTCCCTCAAATAGTGTAAGATTTAAACAATTCCTGAAGACAGCTCTGTTTTGGCAAGGAACTATTGAAAGGAAGATAGAAAGGAACTGTAGTAAGTTGAAATTCAACATTCCAATCTCTTAAATGTAAAGTCTTTACTTTGCCTCAAAGTTGTTCCATGTTAACTAAAACTTAAGAAATTGTAAATGTAAATGAAAAAAAAAAAAAAACAACCAACAAAAACCCAACAGCAACATTTTGGTTAGGAAGTGAAGAATGTTTTTTCTTCCAAATAATAATAATAATAAAAATAACAATAATAGATATATTTGGAATTATTAGACTATTGTTGAAGACTTAAAAGGCATGTTTTAAAAATAAAGTATGATGAGGATTCAGTGGAACAGCTTCACAGTTCATAGTTTTCTTCTAGAATTTTTGCATTTTGCTTTTACCAAGGAACATCTTTTGCTTTCAGTTCAGTAAACAATTTGTTCTAAAATATGTATTCCCTGTTTGCCAGTCTTAAAAAAATGCCCCTGATAGTGCTAGCTCTGATTACATGATTGAATCTCAAAGGGTTTGAGATATGTTTAGCCTCAAAGACACCTCAATAATGCCTGATTTTACTTGGCATTGAAATCTTCAAACAAGGTAGCACCTTATCTTCCCCTGCGATTTCCCTCTCCTGTGGGCAAAAGCTCCAGAAGAGAAATAACAGGAAAGTATTAGCAGACATGAGTAATAAGGAAACAAAGAATAAAAGTACTTTGCCTGAAATATACTTTGCTATTTATCAGAGCTTGGAAATATACAAACTTTCTAGCCAGTGAACCTGGAATAAAAGTCCCTAGGGAATGATTAGCCATGCATTCAGGCTCTGAAAGAATATAATGACAATTAACAGCACTTAAATCCCAATAGTCTTGGAGAAGAGAGAGTTTATGAATTTTTTTTTTCCTACTGGTTCATTTGAAGAGCTTCTTTATAAACTGAAATCCACATTGTGATAGAAGATTCTTCAACATTCTCCACAGTAGATTGGGAAAGCTGGAATGGCAGTTCTCTACAAGAACAGTGCCACTGAACAACTATGAAAGAGTCCTCCCTCCAAACACCTTTGTCCCCTACATCCTAGAATCCACTCCAAGAGCTCTAAAGGTCTACATTTTCCTTTTTTCCTTTTTTTTTTTTCTCTTTTTAGATATAGAGCTTGTGAAGTTGTAAGCAGTCTTCAGACAACAAGTCATATAACTCTCATCCTCATTACCTGTACAATTCATGGGCAAAACCATTACAGTTTTGAAACAGAAACCTTAGAACAATATGCAAACAGAAGAGAGGACTGCAGACCCAAGGCAGCAAGCAGAGCTGACAGAAATGCTGGTGCAAGTTATGAGTAATTCTTATTCAGGAATGATTTGACTTCTGGGATAAAAACTGAAATGCTAGACTAACCATTTTTTACTTTTCTATAATTGCTCTAGACTCAGATTTAAGCAAGTTTAATTTGCTGCTTGCAACAAGTTTGTTTGAGGAAATTATCCTAACAGTAGGTTCCTCCTGTGGCATTCTGTCATTCCTCATAGCAGAAAAAAATCTATTTCCACAATTGCCACAGGCCTTCCTGTAAATGTTCAGTTCCTCCATTTGATGCACAGGGATGTAGATGTTTCTTCTCTCCCTGGTAAAGCACACTTAGATTAAGTTCAAGCTCATAAATTAAACTATGCTTATTCCCTTAGCTCCTCCTTTGGAGTCTTTATTTCTTTTTTTTTTTTTCTTAATTATTCTTCTAAGTAACCAAATCTACCAAAATGTTGTCAGTATTTCTCCTTTTATGAGGTTGAGATAAGGGACATGAAGGAACCAGTGGTAGCCACATGTCACACAGCTGGTGTGCTCCAGAAGGGTGTAGCCCTTAGCAAATGTATATGAGCCAAGAGAAGCCATCTGGCTTCATGGCCAGAACTGCTCCCTGACCTTCCTTCTTTTACCAGTACATATAAAATGGTGCATAGCTCTAAATGCTGTCTTACATCAGTGCTCATGCACTGAGGCATACTCAGTATTAATCCATAATCATGGCTGCTTTGGGGATTTTTTTCATTATCTGTTGTACTGAAAACCAAAAAAAGTTGGTATAATAATAATAATAAATCCATCTGGTGCTTTATTTTCTTTCTTCATAGTTTTGTCCAACAACAACAACAACAAAATAAAAGTTCCAGAAACATATTAAGTAAAAATTACCTAATACTTTTAAAGGTATTTTACCTAGTAAAATACTTAAAAAAAAATACTTTTAAAATGTGTTTCACTGAGTCACCTATGAAATAAATAGATTTAAAAAAGAAGTAACAGGGATTAAAGACAAATCAGAATGTTTTTCATATGTCTTTAAAGTGTAGAGCTAGGGCCCTTAACCCATTTTGAACAAAGTTTTGGGAATGGAATTATCTTTTAACTACAATAAATACCATGGTGTTGTGGCTGAAAAATTGTTCTTAAAAGGTTGTTCAGTGAAATTATTCCACCTCTAATTTCACAAGTTCATCAACAATCTACATTCCTCTCCAATTTTCTGTAATAAACTATTCCCTGGAAGAAGGTTACTCAGCTCTTATCACAGCAGTTAGCGGCATTCGCACCAAGTTACACATTGGCACATCAGTGTGAGCATAAATAGCATAATTTTTATGTTGAGAGGATGAAACAAAGCAATTTCTCTCCTGCATGTGCAATTCACAGAATCTTCTTGAATGCTTTTAAATAAATATTATGTTGCAAAAACTGCTTCTGAGCCTGCTTCCAACTGAATAGCTGTCAACTGATGAGCTAAAGTTAGGGAATATTCCTAGGGCTTTTGCCTTCCAAATTTTCCCCCCAGTTTAGACAAGTGTTAGTCTGAAAACTAGACAGGTTTATTTTGCTCAAGACATACAAATATAGTTTAAGAAGTTGGCTCACTGTTTCTCAGGAATGTATAATTCATATTTAAAAGGTTGTATCTCACTCAACTCCATGTAATCATCAGAAATCATTTTTATTTCACATATCTATGTTCTCTCCAGAGTCCAGGCAACTAGACAGTAGTTTTGTCCAGCTGATAAGGACACACACACAATGGCAGTGAAACCTCCTGGCCACCTATTGCATGCCCTGGGTATAGCAAAAGAGTAGAGGACTTTGAAAGCACAGAGTGAGGTAAAAAGGATGGGGAATACTTAAAATGCCTTCTGACTACACCTGGGTTTTTCCTCAGAGAGGGCTACTAGGTTTGATTCAGCAGCAACTCTAGCAGTAACCCAAGGTGAAAACAGTATCCAGATTCCAGTAGACACCAGAGTCGACCCAAAGTTTGGTTTTAGAGACAGCAGCACACATGGCACATGAATTCTCTAGCAACTGCGGAAATACTTCAGGAGATTATGTCAGAGTACAGGTTTGTTTAAGGTGATTAAGTGCCATGAAATTAGCCTAAGCCAAAATGATAACAATCTAGCAAAAACATAAATGGTTTCACTTATTGTGCTAATATTACTTTGTGAGTTGTTAAAAAAAGGAAAATGAAAAAGGAAAGGGAAAGGGAAAAGGAAAGGGAGAGGGAGAGGGAGAGGGAAAGTGAAAAGGAAGGAGAAAAGGAAAGAGAAAGGAAAAAGGGAAAGGGAAAGGAAAAAGAGGAAAATAAAAAGAAACAAATAAAAGGAAATAGGAAAAAGGAAAAAGAAAAGGGAAAAGAAAAAGGAAAAAGAAAAAGGGAAAAAAGAAAAGGAAAAAGGAAAAATAAAAAAATGAAAAAATAAGAAAAAGGAAAAAAGAAAAAAGAGAAAAATAAAAAAAAGAAAAAAGAAAAAGGAAAAAGAAAAAATAAGAAAAAGGAAAAAAGAAAAAGAAAAGAGAAAAATGAAAAAAGAAAAGAAAAAAGAAAAAGGAAAAAGAAAAAATAATAAGGAAAATGAAAAAAGAAAAAGAAAAATTAAAAAAAGAAAAAAAGAAAAAGAGGAGAAAAGAGAAAAAAGAAAAATAAGAAGAAAAATGAAAAGAAAAATAAAAAGAAACAAGAATAGACCCTAATAGCAATGGCTGTAAAGTAAATAAAAGCATTTAAAATTTTCTTATATGTTACTCTAAAAAAAAATTAAATTTCATGGGTTAGAATCACAACACAATTTCTTCTCACTCAGGGTGGAATACCTGTGAAACACCAATATAAGTGTAATTTGTATTATTGCAGTGTGGTATTCTGGGTTTTTTGTGTTTTTTGTGCTTTTGCTCTTTAGTAATTGTCATATGCAAAATGTTGTTCTTGCTCTTATTTTTGTTGGTCTCTGTAGTTTGTATGTTCTGAGGTTGTTAGTTCAGTGCAAGAGAACAAATACCACCACATGCTTCTGCTGCAAATATTACACAAAACTTATTTGGATCTCTGGAGACTTTGCAAACCTCTGTTCAAAAGCCACTTGAGCTACACTGCTTGGTCTGTGATTTCTGTGCAGCTATTTCATTAAAATGCAGGTTCAGATATATAACATGGCTCCAATCTCTTAAAATACCATTTGAGCTTCAGAATTCTGGAAACTTCCCAGTAGACTACTGTCTTTATCCAGCCATACACTGAGAGTTACAACTGAGAAAGTCTATGAACACCCAAACTTGATTTTTCATTTGTTCCAGTGAAGGAGGTTGGAGGTGATTCACAGCTTCCATTAAAAGAATTAAATGATATATTCCTTTTTTTTTTTTTTCCCTGACAGTCCAAAACAGCATTTCAATGAAAACCATTCTTTCATATTACCTATTGCAGCTGTTTGATTTTATACATATGTCCAGTTATCTTTTTGTGATTCTCAGCATGAAATCCAGGAGCTTTGCCTTACCTGAATTCATATCCATTGAACAACACCTTGCATGAAGTCGTTTCCCCCACACTTGTGGAACTGAGAGAGTGATGTAATTTTAATAAAGCCAGCAGTAAAATATAATTTTCTTCCTGTTGGTTTTGTGGCTATGTAAAACCAGGCTTCTGATGGCTAACAGAATGATATAAGCAGAACATTAAGCAGTCTGTTAACTTTGGTTTATTAATAAATTGTCATTGAAGAGACTTCTTTCCATTCAGCATTGGAATAGGGAGGCCCTTCAAGATTAAAAGCCTTTTAAGGAGAATAATTAAATGTGATAGGAATCATTTGGACAGACACACTTCAGTTTATAGATTTTTAAGATAATACCGTTCTAGAAGTGCTCTTTAATTTTATTTTTCTTTTTGTAACAGAAGCTTTTGATTGTTTAAAAAAGAGTTTTGCAATTTTGCTGTGCTGCTCTTGATGGACTCCTGCTTTTGGATTTTCTGCAGGACATAATGTGACACATATTTGAGTCAAGCTCATTTTGCATTCTTCCAACTGCTTTGTTCTGCTGGGCTCAGGGGGAGGTTTGCTGTGGGTAGCCTGTAGTAACATGCATGAGCAGTCTTGTGCTATATAATTTAAGTTGCCATCTGTTTAAAGAAAAACTTTTCTGCACGTGTTTTCTTTTCCCTTTTTTTTTTAAAGAAAAAAATTCTGCATGATGCACTGCATTTAAAAGAAAAGAAAACAAACAAGAAGACAATACTGGAATTACAGATGGGCTGACATTCAGCTATTTAGTTATGCAGAAGATTTGGATGTTATTTTATTTATGTTCTTTCATTAACAAGGTTCTTAGTCACAGAATCACTGAATGATTTTAATTGGAAGACCCCTTTCAAGGGTGCCCAGTTCAATTCACCAGCCATCTTTCACCAGATCAGGTTGCTGAAACCCTGGTCCAGCCTCACCTTGAACACTTCATAGAATCACAGATTCACAGAATGTTAAGGGTTGTGAGGGAACTCCAGAGATCACTGAGTCCAACCTCCTTGCCAGAGCAGGATCACCTACGACGGGCTGCACAGGAACACATCCAGGTGGGTTTTGAAACTCTCCAGAGGAGGAGACTCCACAACCTCTCTGGGCAGCCTGTTCCAGTGCTCTGTTACCCTCACTGTAAAGAAGTGCCTCCTTGCGTTGGGGTGAAATCCTCCAGTATTCCAGCTTGTATCCATTGTTCCTTGTCCTGTCACTGGGCACTGCCAAAAAGAGTGGCACATTCTTCTTCACACCTACCCCTCAGATATTTATATAGATGTTTAAAAGATTGCCTCTCAACCTTCTCAAGACTAATCTGCCCCAGGACTCTCACTCTCTCTTCACAGGAGAGATATTGAAGTCCCACAATCATCCTTGTAGCTCTTCATTGGACTCCCTCCAGCAGATCCCTGTCTCTCTTGAACTGGGGTGCCCAAAACTGGACTCAGTATTCCAGGTGTGGTTTAACCTGTCTCTCACCCTGCCATGTACTGATAAAAAAAAGTCATCGTCCATCTTTCTCATACATTGAAAGGCTTCAATAAGATCTTTCAGGAACCCTCTTAAAAAAAAAAAAAGAAAATCATATAAAATCATATCTCAATGTAGTTTTCACCATTTGACTAGGAAAGTTGGGGTGGGCTGCTAGGTGCCCATCAAGCTGCTTTTTCATTCCCTTTCCATCAATAGTTCATCAGAGAGAGCAAGGACAAGAAGATAAGGACAGGTAGATCACTTATGATTCTTTTTAAGGACTCTTTAGGAGTTCAGATTGCTTTTAATCTAAATATGGTTTGGCTGTGTCATGGCTTGAATTGAATCTGCTGCTGTTTTTCATACCATGCTGCAGTCATGCCAGCTTCAAAAAGGAAAATACTGCCTGGAGCAAAATATTATGGGGCTTGAAGTTCCTGTTCTGGTTGCTGCTTCTGGGTTCTGGGTTTTTGGGACTGTGGAAGGACAAGAAGGCATGGGGGAGTGGTTTTCTGGCATGGGTTTTTGGCTCACTTGCTTCTGCTTGCTGCTGCTTTGCGCTGTTCTTTTTCTGCAAACAGGCTGAGGTAATGATGCATTTTGTACTATGCTTATCTGATTTTGTTCAGTAAACTATTCTTATCACACTTTTTTTTTTGGTCTCAATCCTGAGTTTTTTTGTGTTTTGGGGTTGAAATTCTCCCTCCCACATTAACTACACCAGACTAGCTCAGTTTGGAAGCAAATGAGATTCTATTTCACAAGCGACACTGCAATGTGCAATGGAATCCAACGAATATATATAAAATGCAATGAATGTATACAAAATGCAATGAATATATACAAAATATACAATATTTACAATATTTACAGGTATTTACAATTAAAAGAAACAGCACAAAAAAACCCCACCTTCCTGGCCAAAGCCCTACCCCCATCCAAAGGAAACAAAGAGAGAGCGAAGCAGAGATAGTGTTAGAACTTGTTAAGGGCAGCTCACAAGTTTGTTATCTTCCCAGCAAAGGAAGCAAGAAGAGAAGAAAAACATCCAGCTGGACTGCTGCAAACTGAACTTTGTTTTGAGAACAAAATCTTCAGTGGAATTGTTGAAAATAAACATTATTTTCCTCTTTGACACTCAATAGTGATTTATTTATATTCTTACTACTTTTTGCTCAAGATCTGTGAAAAAATTTAAAGGCATATCCCTAAAACCAGGACATTTATCCTTCACTTCTGTGTTGGGAAAACAGACAGGCTAGCCTCTTGGTTCAGTTTAACCCATTTTGTTGTGATTTGAACCATTACAGGCTGGCACCTCTTCAGTAAAAAAAAAAAAAAAAAAAAAAAAAAAAAAAAAAAAAAAAAAAAAAAAGTATGATGAGAAAGCTTTTTTGACTTACAGTGACTATAGATTTTCTGTAAGGCTTTTAAAAACACTAAGTTTGTAGCTTAATATATATTATTTTATAATGCATTTAAACCAGGGAACACTAAAGGAAGCACATTAGAAGTAAAAGCAGCATCAAAATAAGTTTACAGCTGTGTCCACTGTTCCTGGATGAACTGTTTCTGGGTAAACTGTTTGGGTTTTGGCAAAAGCAGGATCAACTAAGAGGGCAAATGTTGTTACACCACAGTCATTTATAACTTGAATTTCCAATGGGGCTGAAATATTATTCCTTTGGAGGAAAAAATACATTTTCAGTGGTCATGGCTACTCCCTGAAAAAAAAAAAAAATGTTTGATCTTTGTTCAGCTGCAGATATCCTTACAGTCATTAAGGAATCTATCTTTCATTTCAGCTGTTATTGTCTTTGCAGTAGCTCTGAACTTTATAACTTCTACTACGTAACCTTTGCACTAGACTGGGAAGTGCAGTGACATTAGATTAATAAATTATAAGTTTATTAAAGGTCTTCAGAAAGCTATCACAGTGATGACTCCTGGGGACAGTTCTCAAGTCTTCAATTCTGAGATGAAGGGAGATTGACAGCAACAGACCCAGAGACAGAGAAGGCAATACTCTTCCTGTAGTAAGTGATAACTTTTGCACCCATTATTTTTGATTTGCATCTGCTATAGCTGTGATCTCATCTCTCTTATGAGTATAGATATCAATGATCCATAGGCATTTCCCTCCTGAGACATCCTCCTTAAATGTCTGGGCTGATGGTAGCACAGGTCATCTCCACAGAAACAATTATGTGACTACCCAGAGAGAGTTCTCATATCACTAAGTGAATCAGCCCTGAGGAGGAATGTTTGTAAATAGAAAACAAACTCCTATATGACAATGCAGTGAATTATAGTGAGAAATACATAATATTGTCTAAATATGAGATCTCTGTAGCAGTGTTTTAGGGCTTTTTTTTTTTTTCTTAATAAGAAAGTTTGGGGGGTTATTTTGAGTTTGCTGGAATATGATGGCAGTTCTTCAAAGTAAATCATTGTCAGTCTCTTTCAGCTGACAGTGTGAGCATGTTTAAATAGCTTTATAGCTACAGTGCCATATGTTGCAGTTAGAAAGAAATGCAAATTTCTCTATAGAAGAAATTCTCTGTCTCAGGGTGAACAGACATAGTGACTTCATTCCTGATATTGTTGTCTTTATTGTTGCAATGTCTGACATGATTATATTATATGGACCTGATAAAGACATTCCCTACTTGAGTTGCATTTTATGATGGAAGTTTGCTGTAAGGAAATTTTCATTTGTCCCTTTCATTTGTACCTTTGCCATATAGTTGTTTTTTTTTTTTTTTGCTCTTCACTGGCTCCTTCATCCTCCAACACAGAAAAACAATGACACCACTACAAATAAACTATTTTTCTCATTTTCTTCTGAACATCAGCATTGCATATTTGTACTTTTACTCTTCACCTAATTAAGTAGAGCACTCTTTAGAAATGATCATTTTACCCTGTGAGGTTTTTACAACTGGACATGTAGCAAAAATGGTCAGCACCTCAATAATCTTTTATTACTGCCTTGCACGCAGTAAATCTTTTATTTATTTGCACTTGATATACAAAATACCTGTCAGTATCAAAGAATGTAAAATGTTCTTGGATTTAATTTACCCAAAGCATAGTCTAATTATGGTTTGGCAATAGAACTGATAAAACCTACTTGAAATTCTACTCCAGAATTGTTCTTCTGAATGTCCAGTTACTCATGTGTGCTTTTAAATCTGTATCAGTTGCCAAAGCACCCAAAACAGCCCAGACTGCTTTTTGCTTACTGCTGCAACCTTCAGTTTATTCCAGGATGCTGGCAAAAGATGTGTAGCTGTACAACAAGAAGAAAATATTCACAAGTTCCTTAATCCATTGTGTTTGCCATTTATAGCTCTAGAAAGGGTATTTAGAACCAACACAGGAAAAAGCAGAGGCTTTTGTTTCTACAGTTGTTTTGAAGACATTTCTTGTGGCATTGGCTTTCCCTACCAAACAATTGAAAGAGGAGAATTCTGAAGAACCACAAAGTGAATATAAGTTGCACTAGCAGGTATGCCTATTAAACATTTTTGTTTGGCCAGTTCCACTTTCATGGACTTCCATCAGTCATGTTTCTAAAAGGGTTGTGACCTAAACCAAATGGAATATGTTACTAGAGAGCCTACTTGGGACAAGCAGAGCAGAACAACACACGTTTTCTATGCTCCTCATTCAACACTCCAACTCCAGATTAAGATCTTCTCCCAGGCAACCAGCAGCACAAAGAGGGGACCAGGCTCAAGTTGTGCCAGGGGAGGTATAGGTTGGATGTTAGGAGGAAGTTCTTCACAGAGAGAGAGATTTGCCATTGGAATGGGCTGCCCAGGGAGGTGGTGGAGTTACTATTCCTGGAGATGCTCAAGAAAAGCCTGGATGAGGCACTTAGTGCCATGGTCTAGTTGAATGGATAGGGCTGGGTGATAGGTTGGACTGGATGATCTTGGAGGTCTCTTCCAACCTGGCTGATTCTATGATTCTATGATTATCTTGTTTTGCACACTCTTCTCTCACATGTGATTTGCAATCCAAGTCCAACAACAACTTAATTTCCTCAGGTCTACCTTTCTCTTTGTCATTTTAACTATAACCTTCTCCAGCTTAGTTCTTTGTCTATTTCATATTGCTGATTTTGAGTATTTTCTCTAACTGAAGATGATTTTGGATTTGAATGCTGCCCTCCAGTGTGTTTGCAATGCATTAACAATAGCAGATGCCATCCATCTTCAACTTGGTCAGTAACAACAACATGCAGAGATTGCCCCTTCACTGAATCCTTCAAAATGTAATTTCTGCACCTTGACTGCAAATTACATGTAGATAATCTCTGAGTCTGATTTTTCATCTAATTGCATGCCTACTCTGGTAAATTCAGACACTTTATCCTCTTTTAATTCAAGAGATTGCCATATGTTGCAATGCCTGCAGCCTCTCTGAAGTGCTGATATATCTCCTTTCTTGATTATTCTTTACCTAATATCATAGTTATCCTGCCAAAGAGATAAATGACATTGTTTTCTACTATTTGGTCTGAATACAAAACTTTGAGCTCTTTACCCTACCAGTAACAGTCTTCTCTATAAGATTATAAATAATTTTGTAATTGATTCAGGTATTTTTTTTTTCCTGGAACCAAATCAGACTCAGAAATTTATAATTCTACCAACCCTGCTTTTCTGGCCTATTTAATATGAGTAATATATTTGCCTTTCTCCAGTCCTCTGGGACCTTCCTAGTGTTCCATGAAAACCCAGTGTTCATTGCTAACAGTTCAGACACAGAATCAGTTTGCTCCCTCAGTGCTCTAGGAGGAATTTCATCACAATCTGCTAACTTGAGTGTCTCTAACTTTCCTCTGATTCTTCACACTTTGCTTTATCCTATTCTCATCTTTTGATAAAAAAGAATTTTGCTAAATTTCTGATTACAGAGAATGTTTTTCTTAAACAGAAACAAACTGTTTACATGCTAATATCATAGAATCATGGAATTGTTAGGGTGGGAAGGATCATCCAGTTCCAACCCCCCTGCCATGGGCAGGGACACCTCACACTACATCAGGTTGCTCAGAGTCACATCCAGCCTGGCCTTAAAAACCTCCAGGGGTGAGGCTTCTACCACCTCTCTGGGCAACCTCTTTGATTATTTTGTCTGTTATTTGTTTGTGTCTAGTCTCTAATGGCTTATTTGGTAGTGAATTATTAGAAAAGATTAACATTCCTAATGTTCTCAGGCTGCCCTGTTTCAGTATTAACACATATGTGATGAGTGGATTAGGTGATGGCAATTTGTAACAGGACTTGAAAAATTAGCTCAGTAGATATTTTGAAAGCCCATTAAGTACCATCTGTTTTATCACTTTGGCTTATCTATTAACTGAAAATTTCACCAGACCCATCAGAAGACCAAGGAACCCTGCGGCAGGTTACACTTTTCCTCCTTGGTCTGATTGTGTATTCTTGGATGTGGGTAGTAAATTAACTGGTAATAGGGGGGAAAGGGTTGTGGTTTTGGGTCCTGGGAGAAACATTGATGTGCAGAATTAGTACAGGGAGACAAAATACAATAAACTGATAGAGATTGGAAGGGACCTCTGCAGATTATTTAGTCCAATGTGCTTGAAAAGAGAAAGCTGCAATACTTGGGGATGTAGTGTAGGTACTGAGTACCCAGGAAAGATGAACCAGGGTCTTCACTGGTGCACAGTGCTCTGAGTACCTCAGGTAGCATTGCTCAGATGACTTCAAGAAAACTCTGGTACATCCCATTTACATATTTAAATCAATGAAGAAATGTCAAGTTTTTAGTGGGCTAAAGAGGAAGCTGCCCACTGGTTTGGTTACCAAAGAGCCTTTTTCTGCTGTTCTCTCCAACCTCAGGGTGAAGTCTCAGGAGATGAAAGATCCTTGCCTGTTTCTGGCAGAAGTAGTTTCATAAGTGTTGGACACTGCTGGTGTAGAGAGGAGGATTTTAGTCATTCAGTTTGAAGTGAAAATGAGAGGGGAGCAATGGTACCTGTATTGGCTCACCAGCTGCCTCCACTGAATGGCATCTCTCTTCTGGTTTTGCAGCCTTAAGATCCTGATGGTTCTTTGACTCCTTTTTGTAAAAGTGGCATTCCTAGGGAGCCTTTGCATGAACTGAAGCTTTGAATGCTGTAGCTTTACTTTTTAGGCTGTGTGCATTTGCTAAGGTTTCCTTAATAACAAGGAGATGATACTGCTTTGAAATACCAACAGTCACTTCAACAAAATCCATTAAGCTCTCCAGTTTTCAGCCAGTGAGGGATAGGATATATAGCTGTGTTTGTCTGTCTGAAGGAGGCTTAGATTAAGCATGGACCTAATCTGTAAATATATCCTACCAGTCTTTTCAGCAGCACATATAGCCAAAAAACTTCAGAGGACACCACTGGGCATTCTCTTTGGCATCTTAAGCTGTTGTTTCACTCATAACTTTTGTCAACAGCCAGAGATGTGGTTTCTGTATTGCCATTTAATTGCAATTAGCCCTATCAGCTGCATTAACTAGCACCTCAAAACAAGAC
Organism: Indicator maculatus; assembly: GCA_013399975.1. Classification (NCBI taxonomy): domain Eukaryota; kingdom Metazoa; phylum Chordata; class Aves; order Piciformes; family Indicatoridae; genus Indicator; species Indicator maculatus. The sequence continues at coordinate 256,640 of VXBD01014279.1, forward strand.
AGGAAATATGAAAGAAAGATTCAAGAAAACATTTTTAACAGCTGAACTTTGTCATAATGCTCAAATAACTTAAAAGTGTTAAGTCTGCTGAGGAAACTCAGTCAAAAGTAGTACTTTAAGACATTTATTTTGTCTTCTTGGGGTTTTTTTGGTTGGTTTTTGTTTTGTTTTGTTTTGCTTTCATTTTGTTTTGGGATCAAACATTTATAGCATATTAATGAATATAAGTTGTGAAGTGCAGATGACTTCAGGATAAGAATATATTCTAATGATCAGTTTAGGTGATTAATAATATTGCCATCTTGGTTTGTTCAAGTGTAACCTACTCAGTGAAAGTCTCCTGGAAATTTATCAGTGTAATTACAGTGAGGGGAAGAAAGAAAAGCTGAAGGTGGTGATAATGAGCTATCAGCAATTATTCTTAGCTTTAAAGATTTTTCAGCACTTGGAGAGTATCCCCCTTGCTGCTATAAAGCAAAATGAACAAGCAGGCTCTAAAGAGATGCTGAAAAGGGGAAGCAAAAATGCAGATTCTCTTTTCACCAGCTTGTTAAAAAACACTGAGATTGTTTTAAGAATTTCTCCCTGGATACCTATGAGTCAAAAATAGACCTTGATGTAAATGAGATTCCCTAGAGTCAGCATCACTAACCAAACTAGACAGGCCCAGGTATTTCAGGTTATCAACATGCAGAGAAATTCTGACATTTGTGAACAATATGCTGAATCATGACTTTCTGCTATGCACTTTTCATCAGGAAAGACTACAGTTAACAGGAAAGACTACACTGACCAGTCAGAAGTCATGCTGATGATCTCCTTATTTACTAAGAAGGAAAATCAGCTCTATCCAAGATGGAACCAGGACTTATCCTTCCCCTGGAAGTAACAGACATCTTGCAAACCATTTGGCTAATACTGCAGGATGCTCCCAAATTTCCTGCCTAATGAAGCAGACAAACAAATGATCCCTTCAGGTAATACCTATAAAAAAACTGACAAAATTTCAGATTTACGAACAATACAGACTTGGTGGCTTATATAAGAAGCCTTTTTATACTTCTGGGATCAAGGACTGGCTCTAGGACATTTAAGAACTTTGAGACTGATCTTTCACCTCATCCAGAGCAGACTTCAGGTCCTGATAGAAATTGTATCCCATTAAAGATTTAGGTAGCTTTAAAAGGGGGGGTGGACCTCATGATCTCTTGAGGTCCCTTCCATCCTCTAACGTACTGCAATATTGTACTGCAATATTGTACTGTGGTACTGTGAGCTGGCTTTTGTTTCATCAATGGATGCATGCTAAAGCTCTTTAACATATTTTATAAAATATTTGAACATTTTCCTTCAGAAACTAGAACTGCAAGACCATGCATACCAAAGAAGAAATGTTACTGGTGTATATATGAAGTGATCCATCAAAAGAGATTCCAAAGTAAAGACTGCTTAGAAAATGGCAAGAAACTGATTTTGACACTGGAGTTGCACATGCACTATAGGATAGGTATGCGTCATGGAACATTCTGACTTGCCTGGATCAGTGGAGATGGTAAAGGGACATCCAGAGGGACCTTGAAAGTCTGGAGTGGTGGGCCCAAGCCAACCTCATGAAGTTCAACAAAGACCAAGTGCAAGGTCCTGCATCTGGATCGGGGCAATCCCAAGCACTGATGTAGGCTGAGCAGTGACTGGCTTAAGAGCAACCCTGAAGAAAAGGACTTGAGGGTGCTGGTGGATGAGAAGCTCAACATGAGCCACAAGCGTGCACTTGCAGCCCAGAAAGCCAACCAGAGCCTGGGCTGCATCAAGAGAAGTGTGGCCAGCAGGTCAAGGGAAGTGATTCTCCCCCTCTACTCCATGCTGGTGAGACCCCACCCGGAGAACTGTGTCCAGTTCTGGAGCCTCTACTACAGGAAAGATCTGGACATGCTGGAACGTGTACAAAGAAAGGCCATGAGGGTGATCAGAGGGCTGGAGCTCCTCTCCCATGGACACAGACTGAGAGAGTTGGGGCTGTTCAATCTGGGGAGGAGAAGGCTCTGAGGAGATCTTCTTGTGGCCTTCCAGTATCTACAAGAAAGCTGGGGAGGGACTTTTTAGGATGTCAAGTAGAGATAAGATGTTAGAAAGAAATTCTTCACCATGAGGGTGGTGATACTCTGGAACAGGTTGCCCAGGGAGGTGGTGGAAGCCTCATCCCTGGAGGTTTTTGCAGCCAGGCTGGATGTGGCTGTGAGCAACCTGCTCTAGTGTGAGGTGTCCCTGCCCACGGCAGGAAGGTTGGGACTAAATGATCCTTGAGGTCCTTTCCAGCCCTAACAATTCTATGATTCTATGTTTTCTTTTCCTCCAAGGTGATGTGAGGAATAGTGTGTTGTTAGACACACTGCAGTAGTCCAGGTGTGTTAATGCACATATTTTGGACAGCACCACAGCAGGGTGGATGATTTCAGAAATTTAACACTCCTTCCCTTAATGAAGAACCTGTGAATTTTCTTACAGCTTCTTTAATTCAGTACCATTTTACAATACTTTTTTTTTTTTCAACCTCTCTCACTTTCAGAGCCATGTGCATTAATTGCCTCTTGGTACACTCACATTCAGGAGGCAGACAGGCTATCTGAATGCTGCTCCTTTTTTATTGCATTGTTTTCCACTGTCTTCATTGTTAGCCAGTGTCAATGACTCTGCCAGAACTTTCTTTGCTGAGATCACACAATCTGATTTGCTGGGGTTTTGTTCCATTATTATAGTCATTATTTCTTAGCTAGCCCACTGCACTGAGAATAACTAATTAGCTGTGCTACTTAACAATTAAATAAAAAACCTAACCATTCTACATCACTTATGGACAGTGAAACAGCTTTAGATCAAGTTGGTAATTTATTCCTTGTTTATTCACAGCATCAGAGGGTATCAGAGGTTGGAAGGGACCTCAAGAGATCATCAGGTCCAACCCCCCTGCCAGTGCTGCATCACTTTGGGTAGTCTGCACAGGAATGCATCCAGGTGGGTTTGGAAAGGCTCCAGAGAAGGAGACTCCACAACCCCCCTGGGCAGCCTGTTCCAGGGCTCTGTCACCCTCATTGGAAAGAAGTTTCTCCTCATGTTGAAGTGAAATCTTCTATGTTCAAGTTTGAACCCATTGTTCCTTGTCTTACCACTGTGAACCACCCAAAAGAGCCTGGCCCCCTCCACTTGATACCCACCCCTCGGATATAGATAGACATTGATCAGATCCCCTCTCAGTGTTCTCTTCTCAGGGCTAGACAGCCCCAGGGCTCTCAGTCTCTCTTCCCCTTGTTTGTGTGTGCTTGTTTGTCTTAGTGTAGTTTGAAATTCTTACTCTGCTGTTGTTACAAATGATTTTGGGTTTGAACCTTTTGACACTCACACCTTTCTTCCTTTCAAAAGATTTTTTCTTTTTTGTTTTTTAAACCATCAGATTTTTTTCAAGCCAATTGTATTCCAGGGCCTAATAATGGTACAGCTCTCTTGATAAATGGTTTCTCCCAGGGAATATTTCTATTTATGTGTACTACAAATGCATACTACAAACAAAAGTTAACAATTGCAGTGTTCTTTTCTGCTTTGAAGAAAAAATCACTTAAGGAAGAAAGCATTGTTACGAGTTTAAGAACCATAGAGAAAAAAAAAGTACAAGGGGATGGTGTTTCAGTCTGGAGAGGGAAAGAGACTCATTTTTTTTTAATATTCCTGTGTTATGAAATTAGAGGCACAAATGAGGCCAAAATATGAACAGTCAGGCTATTTATTAACAGAATAGAGTGGAGGGAACAGAAGAAGAGGGAGAAGGGGGGAAGAATAGAAAGAGAGAGAGAGGGAGAAGAGGGAGAGAGAAGAGGAAAGGAATTATATTACCACACCCCCTCATCCCCCCCCAAGATGGTTTGGGTCTGTGGAGGAAGAGTGCTGCTGCTTTGGCTTGGAGGAGATGTCATCCTTGGTGGCTCTGCTGTCCTCCGCTGGAGGAGGGGAGGGAGAGAAAGATCCCAAAGTCCAAGTCCTCTGAGCAACCTCTAATGTGGTGTCAGTCTCCATGGGTTGCAGCAGGCAGAACTTAGGACAGAGAGGGTGTTCCTCTTGGTCTGCTGCTTCCAGCCTACATGGTGATGTCTTTTTTCTCCTGTGTCTGTCCTTTTCTCTCCTTGTATTTTCTTCTCCGTTTTTCTTCTCCTGAGCAGGCATTGCTCAGGTCTTTCATACAGTTTTTCAGTCACAGGTTTTTATTTAGGTCTGTGTCCAGGTGGTGAATCCATTATCCTTTTCACCATCCTCCTTTTCTAGGGTAGCTGATGGGTAGAGCTGATTTTGTCTATGCTCATTCCAGAGAGTCCTTATCCAGTGGTGTCTGCCCAATACACATCAGCTATGCACAGAATCACAGACTCACAGAATCAATAAGGTTGGAAAAGACCTCAAGGATCATCAAGTCCAACCTGGTACCTAAGACCTCTTGATTACTAAACCATGGCACCAAGTGCTATTGTCTGGGTGAGGAGCAAAGGTGATTTTATCTTTGTTGATTCACACCAAGAGAGACAAGATTTAGACTCTTGCAGATGGACACAGGAAAGTGTAATCTTTGTTATTTCATTCCCATCATCTTGCATCTCCCTTCCTTATATAAATGGACTTCACAGTCTGTTTTTCCCCCTTTTCTCTGTCTCTGCTCCCAGCAAGCACTGGGCAGTTATTTCTCTGGTAGTCTGGGGGAGATGTTTGGCCTTCAGCAGCCTTGGCCATGTAGCACATTTTGTGCTACACAATTCCAGCCTAGGTTAGGGGGCATGGACAGGGAGGCATGGCAGGGAGCAGGGAGGCATTGAGGCCTGAGTTTTGACCAGGGTGTGGGGAAGATTTTGGCCTGGTGAGGTTTTTGGAAGACAAGCCCAGGTGGAGAACTGGAAGCTGAATGTTAATTTGCATATTGCATTTATTTGTGAATAGTATTTTAATTTTAAATTTCTAATTCTGTGAGAGCATTTTTATTTTACTCTTTTTTTGTTTGTTGTTGGGGGGGAGAGGGGAGGGGAAGTAAAATACCTTTCTGTCTGCTCAAACCAAGACAAACATTCAACAAAGATTCCAAGTGAAAAATTGTTATTACCTCATATCAGCAGATATGCAAAAGCTGCAGCACCATTCAGGACTCTGCCATGTCCAGTGTCTCTCTTAGGAGCCTGTAACCATCCCTACTGATTCACCTTTTTAACATTTTAAGTGGGAGAACTCATTACAGAAACTCTGAGAATCCACATGAAAACAACAACAACCAAACAAAGAAAAAAACCCACCACCAAAACCCACTCACATAAGTAAACTAAACTAAGAAGGTGACAATTTCAAGGCACAAACAATGATGAATTCAAATATTTGCAAAGGGATTGTGTTCTGTGGAGAAAGAACTTTGACTCACAAGCTTCATGTCTAAACTTTGGAATAAGGAGTCAGCCAGAGCTCCTCTCTATCAGCATTACATTTCCTTATACAGTCTTAGTTCAAGCAGGGTTTTTGCATGGAGCTAAATGACATTAAACAAGCATCTGTGTTCCAGTAAAGAATTTAGCTTCTAAGTCTGTAGATAGCAAAAAAAAAAAATAAATTGACATTTAAACTAGACTATGATTCTCAAGTGAAAAACTAGGAAATATGCATTGTACATGAGTTAATGTCATTGAAATCATTAAAATCCCATCACATTTTGATAAATTTTTTTATAAGGTCATTTTTTTTAAGATACTTGATCAGATCATAGTAATTTTTTTTCCCTGATAAAACCCCCCAATGATTGCAAAGCCTTTAAGCAAATGATGATTTCAAGAAGTATGTAAAAAATGAGGATAATTAAAAGCAAAACATCCCACCTATTTTCTCCAAAAAATGCAGCATTATACTGAAAATTACTGTATCACAGAGAATACTTCTCTTGATGGTGAACCCTGCAATGTAAAACCACTCAGAAATACTTTTAAAGTCTTTATGATGAAGAAGGATTTTGTATGAGGTGTGACATGAACACTTTGCAGTTCTGAAAGTTAGATTCACACAGAGATCAAAGGCAGCTACCCCTCCATCATTACATCAGTTTCTGTTTTCAAGAGTAGTGATAGCAACTACATTTCTGTGTGGCTAATTCAATAGGCAACATTAATTCCCCTGTAATTTTCCTCTCTTTGGTATGGATATTTCAGTGACTTTTTTACCATTGTATTCCCAGGGGAGCAGATACATTTCTTTATTGATAGAGTGTGCAAGATAGTCAAAGGAGCTATTGACCATGTGTAGCCATAACTCTTATTTAAAGAGTGGAATTTAATGATCCCATTCATTTTATATCACTGCCATTCTGTCATGCAAGCTGGAAGCAAGTCCTGCTGGAGAGCTCATTTTACACACACCCCTCAGGTGCATAAACTCAGACTGCAGGCATCAACTGATCTTCAGAGAAACTTTGTTCTGCAGGCATTAGTCTGCCAAAGCCCTTTGTTTGGTGATGTAGCACACAAGAGAAGCTACTTCTGAGAGATGGGAAAGAAAGTAAGAAGAATGTACCTTGGCTTAGCTTAATCAAAACTCCCTCCCTTCATCTCTGACAGAAAATCATCTGAATGACAGATTGCTCTGAAGGGTGGACAAAAGTATTTTGAATGTTAGAAGCCTACTGCCTCTGGTAAAGTACAGTTCCCTGCAAGGATTCCTCTGTGTGGAAAGAAGACTTATTTTTTATCCTCATCTCTTTATTCTGTCTATTCTCTTAAATAAAAATGGAAGCCTAACAAGAATTTGGCCCTTGCTGGTTAATATCAAGGCAGCCTTTTTTAAAATGAAACAACAAAACAACAAACAATATCAAAACCCAAACTCAAACCAACCAAGCAACCGAGAAAACCCCAGGAATATTTCAAAACATGAAGAGAGGACTTCTTCTTCTTCTTCTTCTTCTTCTTCTTCTTATTATTATTATTATTTTTATTCTTATTATTATTTTTATTATTTTATTATTATCATTATTAAGAAGACAATAAAAGTACTTGCTATTTATACCTGAGAAAATTTGTTTTGATTATAATTGCCACAAGTGAAATTGTGAAGAATAGAAGGAAGAATAATTCCTACTGCTGTAGTTGTGGTTCCTTCATGCTACTGGAAAAAAAATATTTCTGGATGACATTTTCATCAGTCAGCACTGCAAAGAAACACATTTGTGTTTAGGGATTAATGTCTTGAAAACTCTGATCATTTTCTTTTGTATCCCCTTCCTTTCCTGCCTTTCTTTGCAGTGTTAATAGCAAGTAATCTTTGTGAATGGTAAATAGTGAAATGTGATGTTGTTGTCAAAGGAAAATAAATACTATAAAAGAGAAGCAACTCACATCTGCAAGGATGTGGTAGGAGGGCTCTGCAGAGGGCCCTTGACAGGCTGGTCAGATGGGCAGAGTTCATGAGATTTAACACACCTAAGTGCCAGGTTCTACACATTAGCCACAACAACCCCAAGCAGTGCTACAGGCTGGGGACAGAGTGGCTGGAGAGCAGCCAGGAGGAAAGGGACCTGGGGGAGTACTGGTGGACAGGAGGCTGAACATGAGCCAGCAGTGTGCCCAGGTGGCCAAGAAGGCCAATGGCATCCTGGCCTGGATCAGGAATAGTGTGGCCAGCAGGAGCAGGGAAGTCATCCTGTCCTGTGCTCAGCACTGGTTAGGTCACACCTTGAGTCCTGTGTCCAGTTCTCAATTCAAGAGAGATGTTGAGTTGCTTGAACGTGTCCAGAGAAGGGCAACAAAGCTGGGGAGGGGTCTGGAGCACAGCCCTGTGAGGAGAGGCTGAGGGAGCTGAGGGTGTTCATCCTGGAGAAGATCTACCAATACTTTCTCACTGACCTCACAGAAGGAATGACAAGGAGAAGTATTTAGAAAGAGAAAGAGAAGTTGGAACTACAAAAAAAGCACATATGTAGTAATTATTAGCTAAGGAAAGACTAATTGGTGTTCTCAGAAGCCATTTATCAAGAGAAAGAAGAGATGACCTGCTGCTCACGTTTCAGTGATATCAGTATCAGCTGTTCTTGAGACAGACTGAAGAAGTACATCCCATCAGAGCAGACAGAAGGCATAGATTATTATCTACTGAAAGGTAGGACTAACTTTTCTTTTGGAAAAACAAAACCACAACCTACTTTCTCAAACACAAATTGCGCTACAGGCAGCTGCTTATTTAAAAAAAAACACTGACTAAAGAATCACCATGAATAAAAATGAAAAAAAAATGAAGGAAATGTAAATATGCTGACAGACACAACATTGCAATGCCTGTTTGGTAGTTTGTATCACATAACCTTATTCATATGCATTCCTGACACAAGCAGCATGCAGCAGATGAAATTTATATTGATTTCTTTCATTGTGTGCCTTAAATAGATACCCGAGTAGAAATCAGCATTGGCTGTTGTGAAAATTTAGTAAAATATGCTACCTTGGGTTTAATATTAGCAACTCAGCTGAAGACTGTGTCAGATTTACCACATAATATCTGGTTAATATTAACAGTAGCATAAACTCTTTCCAAGTATGGCTGGGACAGATGGGGTCAAGCAATTTACTTTAATGTCATTGAGTGACACTGATAGAGCTTCCCTGACTGCAGTGAGCTTGGCCCAGTTCATTGGATCTACAAGTCCAGGGAATCACTTATTAATTGTCACTTCCTGTTATATTTGGTGGAAAACACTACCAAAGAGTAGCTGGTCTGTAAGTGTTTTGCAAATGCATTGCATACTGTTATTTCTGAATTCATTTTCCACCTTTCCCTTGGCTGTTACTCTTATGATTCAGGTTCACTTTGCCTTTGAGTCTCTTGGTTACATTTTGTTTTAATTCAGCTCCTAACAGTTCACAAAGTCTTTGTTTTCCTTTAGGCAAAGTAGAAATAGAGGGAAGAGAGTTACACTCTGGTACCTATTATGTACCTATTATGTACCAAGGTCTTTTTTACATGTAGGATCAGCATGCAGCAAGGATAAGATTCCAGTTTCAGCCACTCTAAATTTCACTCAGGTTCAGGTATAGACCTCATTACTGCTGTTGACCTTTTAGGCATGAGTTCCTCAAGTATGAGACCTTTAGCCTTTATCTATTCTGGGACTGATCTCATTAATTTCTCCCCCTGTGCCTTATGCCCGGTAACAGGAACTTACTCAACAACCTCACTCAGGAAGCTTTTTCTTTTCTGCTTTGTACATTCACTCCTTTTCTTATTAAAACATAGAATCATAGAATCAGCCAAGTTGGAAAGGACCTCCAAGGTCATCCAGTGCAACCTATTACCCAGCCCTATCCAATCAACTAGACCATGGCACTAAGTGCCTCATCCAGGCTTTTCTTGAACATCTCCAGGGACAGTGACTCCACTACATCCCTGAGCAGCTCATTCCAATGGCAAATCACTCTCTCTGTGAAGAGCTTCCTTCTAATATCCAGCCTATGCCTCCCCTGGCACAATTTGAGCCTGTATCCCCTCATTGTGCTGCTGGTTGCCTGGGGGAAGAGGAGACTAACCCCCACCTGGTTACAACCTCCCTTCAGGTAGTTGTAGACAGCAATGAGTTCCAAGCAAACTGAAACTCTAAATCCATAACACAGTCAAGGTGTGTGATCTTCTTTTGGCTGAGTATTGCAAGGCCTATCTGATTCTGACCTTTATATTCACTTTAATCCTTACTAATTATTTTTAGTCTTAGAAGGATGAGGGCCTGCAAACATTAGCTGGAATGATGTTAACTTTCATATTCTCCCTTCACATCCCAGATTATTTAACTGTGTTACCTGTAAGTATATTGTCTGGAATAGTTGCTGTTACATTTCCATCTTAATACTGACTGTCTTGATATTATCTAAGTCTTTTTATGTGTATTGTGTAGATTTTAAAGCAAACAAAGTATACATCATCCACTGCGGTTCACAAATTCTTGCCAGTGCTCCTTCTTGGTACTCACTGCTAATTCTATGTCCTTTGAATGTCTTCCTCTAATTGTAATTTCTTCTTGTTTCGTTGTTTTCTTACTTAACCTATAATAAATACTTCCTTTAAGTAAAAGTCCAGAAAGTAGCAAATAATTTAAAGCAGACAATTAAACAGAATGCAAAATAATTATAAGCTGAAGAATCTTATGGAAAATTGTAACAACTGAGGATTCAGTTACATTTCTTTTAAGATTTGTGATGTCCTTCACAAATTACTGTTGAGACAAATGGAAAATCAAAAGGCTTTAGCAAAGAGAAGTCAGTTATGTAAACAGCAAATGAATCTCAGACTACACTGCAACACAAAATCTGAAGTTGCAAAGTGATGTGTTTCTTAGGCTATCCATGTTTCACCATCAGAAGTGCCTCAAGAATCAGTATAGGCTACACTGACCAAAAAGCAACAACGTTTTCTCATGTATTCCTATCTATGCTTACATCACAGTGAGGCTCAGAGGTGAAAAAGTGAGTGGGAAAACATCTCCTAGTTTATCACAATGTCTTTCATTATGATGCCTGTAATTTTACCATCTAGCATGAGATGCAGCATTGCTGTAGGCAAGAAAGCAGTGGATCTGGAAAAAAATCCACAGTCTTTACTCTTGGGGAAAGTTAGTTTCTTTACTCTTGGGAAAAGTTAGTTTCTCTTCTGCTTGTGTCTCCCCTAGTTCATGTGCTGATGTCTGGTGTCCAGTTTATGTGCTTTTCACAGATCCATCTTAAAGCTAGAAAGATAACAAGTACGTATTTATAATATGTCTAACTTGATTAGAATCAGAAATTAGTTGAGTCTGAGGTCACTTGTGGTAGTTTTAGGCTATGCCTTTAACCATTTTTCACAGATCTTGAACAAAAAGTAGCAAAATGTAAATAAATCACTATTGGGTATAATAAGGAAAGTAATGATAGTTCTAAACAAAACCATTGGAGAGACACCTGACTGAAACTAGTTGTACCAAAACAATCTCTCTCTCTTCTCACTTCCTTGGGCTGTGAGACTAACTTGCTTCTGCTTGACCTTGGCTGCATTGCTTTGGCTAAGTCTAAGAAAATATCTCTCTGCTCCTTTCTGTTGTCCCTTTTGTGTACAAGGGGCCCAGGGGGGCAGGGAGGGAGAAACTATTGGTTCCCCCTGGTCTTTGACCAGGAGGGTCCTTGTGCTGTCCATTAATTGTAAATACCTGTACATATTGTATATTTGTACATATTCATTGCATTCTACTGCAGATTGCAGTTTTGCTTGCAAATGCAGCTTCCATTTGCTTGCAACTGAGGTGGTCTGGCAAATTTAACGTTGGGGGTGTGGAATTTTCAACCCACCACATTACTGTAATAAACCAAATCTGCATATGCATGCTGTCCTTGCAAGGAGTTTGTACTTTGCCTTACTTTGCTTATATATATCACAGAATCACTCCCCCTGCCAACAGCAGGATCTCCTAGGGTAGTCCACAGAAGAATGCATAGATATAGATATAGATATAGTATAGAGATAGAGATAGAGATAGAGATAGAGATAGAGATAGAGATAGAGATAGAGATAGAGATAGAGATAGAGATAGAGATAGAGATAGAGATGATAGAGATAGAGATAGAGATGAGATAGAGATTAGAGATAGAGATAGAGATAGAGATTAGAGATAGAGATAGAGATTAGAGATAGAGATTAGAGATAGAGATATAGAGATACAGATAGAGAGATAGAGATAGAGATGATAGAGATAGAGATGATAGAGATGATAGAGATACAGATACAGATATAGATATCGATGCATACATATACACATACATATATACAGTTGTTTCCTTACTTTGTCCTTAAAAAAAAGGATGCTTTCATTTCCTTAAAAGAGGAAATTTTCATTCAAGTTTTTGCAAAGAACAGTAAAAATATCTTGTAAGGTGTGATAGCTAGCATAATTGAATATATGATTAAAAAAAAAAAAAAGAAAAAGAGTCATTTGGAAGTGGCAGTGATCCTAAACATAAACAAAATATATGACTATGTAAAATAAAACTTACAGAAATAGGAAAGGTTTAAAGAATATGGTGTCAGATGCAATAGTTTCACGAAGAAAGAATGGGTAAACCTCTAAGTAACATATTCTCCTTTGGCTAGGTGTCTTGGCTGTCTTGGCATCATTTCAGCAAAAATCAATGAAGCTGGGTTAATCTGCATCCTTTCAGTTGAATAGAACTATAGTAGTTAATACCAGCTGGGCTACCAGGCTGCTCCAGCAATGGCTTGTCCTTGGTTTTAGTCATTTAAGGTCAAGTTATGATCATTCCAAGAAAGATGTTCACTCCTTTATGAAAAGAAGGTGCCAGAATTGGTTATGATGGAGAGAGACATCAAAGTGCTTTGTGGCAGATATCCTTTACAAAAGGATCTGCATATGTGACTGAAAACTAGGGGTGTTAGAATGATGACAATAACTCGTGGTAATGAACACACAGCAAAAGTGGGGTAATATGAAATGACAGTGAAAATATGGATGAAAGAGGACAACTGAGCATCTGCCAAAAAACCACTGATGATTCATTTTATAATTCCAGGGTTTCTGGGAAGCTAATGCTGTTCAGTAGATATGCTCACAAATGGATTGTAATTACTCTTCAGCAAGCAGAATGTAGAGAAAATATCAGAAGGGACTACAGTGAAGCATTCCCTTTCAGCATGAACTTTCATTATTTATTATTTTTTAAAATTTCTTAAAAATTATTCATGTTACAGAGAATCCTATCATTTGACAGGAGCATTAGGCTTAATTAATCAGGATTTGCACGTGCCTGTTTAGTATTTCATCTGTTGAAACCAAGGAACTGCTTGGTTTTGCAACAGCACTGGGGATCCAGCCTATCTCCTGGCTTGGCAAGCCTTTAAGTGTAGCTCTCAGCAGGGAAAATCACTGGGCATCTTTTCATAGAAGTTGCTCCTATTATTGGACCTTAGACTCCCCCTAGGGAGTTATGCACAGTGTAATTAGTTTCTGAAACAAAAAGTGGTTTTGGTTGTTTTCATAACAAACTTCAATCTGGTGATTGATAGGAATATGAGATTTTGAGGAAAGCTTTAATGATGAGGGGAAAGAGAAGGATTTGAGCCAATGCCTATGCTTACTTTGTTCTAAAACTTGTTCTAAATTCTGTCTGCATAGTTTCTGTCCTTTGGTTCAGAGCAGATTACAAGCATAAATAATATATCTTTAGGATCCAGACCTCTGAGGCATGATTTTAAGCTACATAAAGAGTGTTTTTCTCCATTTCTTCTCATCCTTGGTCACATTCAAATGTTTTTAATCAAGCTTCTCTGAAAGCAGTCTTGTACTTGATTACAACTGCTGGTTTATACATTTGTAAAGAGCCTCCTTTGTACACCTACTTTCTGTTTATAAATAGGGTTTGTTACACAATAAAGAAAAGATTTTAATGGGAATACTATGCTCCTAATTATTTGATGACTAGGTGCAAACTTAGAACCTTTGAATTGTATGCCAAGGATAATACCAGGTCAAATGGAAAGCACTGTTCTGTTAGTCCTCATTGTACAAAAGTGAAGGGCTGGCTGAATTATATTTTCTCTTTCTTGTAGTGGCTTGTTTGACTGCTAGGAGTTGGGAAAATGTAACTCCCACACCTCTTCTTGAGAGACATAACACCCAAGGCTTCTTGTAAAGGGAACAATAGGACTTCAAGGAGAGTGAAATATTTAGTTACTGTTTACTGTGGGAACTGTTACAGACTTTGAAGAAAGGTTATTTGTTTTATAGCAACAAGCACCCTAGAGCTAACAGTTATTTCTCTTCTTTTTCTCCTTTTGAAATAACAGCCAAATATTAGCAATGTGTGCAGAGAAATGCCAGCAAATACAAGCAAGATGCCTAAGCAGACACAGATTGTGGCATGAACTGCTGGACTTTGTCTTTCTGTTGCAACATCATTCCAGGGATCAGAATGGGACCCTCATCACCATACTATTTGCTCAGACAAGTGTGGTCCCTGATAGAAAGCAGGAGATCATACTCCACGTGTTGTCTTCCAGGCATACTTAGGGAAAAGGAGATGTGAGAAGAAGTCCTGGACCATTATCACCTTCCCTAGCCACTCGGTGAGAAACACACAGCTGTTCAAAACTGACTCACATAAAAGCCAATTTCTCTTCTGCAAAGTAGAAAATGAGCAAGGACTGTAGGACATTGCCACCAAAGGTAAACCTTTTAGTTTCCAACTTTGTAACACAGTGATGCAGCTCACATATTATTCTTATCTGATAGGCTTACTCAGATAATAATAATAATTCGACTCATGAAGAGTTTAATTGGCTTCTGGAGGAGAATGACCACAATCAGAAGCACTGTAAGTGGTATGCAGAGGTCTTCAGTTTCCCTGCCTCCACTTTGTAGATCAGAACTGCCTTTAAGCATGGCAAGTTCCAACATATCTAAAATATGTTGTGACAGAAAATATTTCTGTTGTGATCTGTGAGTGACTATGTCCTAGAGAATTTGTTTTGTTAAACACTTTTTGGCTTAAAAAAAAAACCAAACAGCTTTTGCACCAGATTTTGACTTCCACTTGCAATAAGGTTGTTGTACACAGGAATACATAGAGAAAGGATTCTGCTTCTGAAGCTAAGCTTTACTCCCTGCCATAACATCCTGGCTGTCCATAGGGCAGACCAGGTGGTGCAAAGACCCTTTGGCAGGAACAATGGGTTTGTCAAGCCCTTAGGATTCTGTCCCAGTCTTTCATCATTATTCTGTTAATAAATATCAAAGATATAGGCCAAGTTTTTGTTTTTGCCTTAAGTTTTGATCACATCAAAGAAAACTCAATTAATTATGACCTGAGGATTTGGTTTAAGGTGTCAGACCTCAGGTCAGAATCTTGCTGAAGCTGTATCTCTACCTCTTTCTCTTTTGTGCCACATGCCAAGCTAACATTTGGCCAAAGAGGCCCAGCACAAAGCAGTCTTCTGCAGCTGATGTCAGTGCAATAGCAGAAATTGGCCCAGTCCTGCATTAAAGTGATTTCCCACTTTGAGCCACATCAAAGGAAAAATGCTAATTCTCTACGCTAAGGCAGGATGTTGAGGTGACTTGTTGGAGCTGTTTTCAAGTAAAGTGATTTAATGAGAGTAGACAGAAGGAAAATTGGCTTATGATAGTGTCTTTGGAAAGGGATAAATAAAAGGATTTGCACAAAAAATATCTGCCCCAAAGATGCAACACTCTGTCTGAACATTAGAAAACAGAGATTGAAATTCAAAACTGAATATTTTTTCACTGCAAAGTGATATGTTTCCTCTCCCTTGTGATCAAAAGTAATTATTTTAGTATGCACAGTAACTGTGCAAATGAAGGTTTTACCCTGGAGAAGAAAAGAGTAAAGAAAAGAAAAGAAAAAGAAAAGAAAAAGAAAAGGAAAAGAAAAGGAAAAGAAAAGGAAAAGAAAAGGAAAGGAAAAGAAAAGAAAAGAAAAGAAAAGAAAAGAAAAGAAAAGAAAAGAAAAGAAAAGAAAAGAAAAGAAAAGAAAAGAAAAAAAAGAAAAGAAAAGAAAAGAAAAGAAAAGAAAAGAAAAGAAAAGAAAAGAAAAGAAAAGAAAAGAAAAGAAAAGAAAAGAAAAGAAAAGAAAAGAAAAGAAAAGAAAAGAAAAGAAAAAAAAGAAAAGAAAAGAAAAAGAAAAGAAAAGAAAAGAAAAGAAAAGAAAAGAAAAGAAAAGAAAAGAAAAGAAAAGAAAAGAAAAGAAAAGAAAAGAAAAGAAAAGAAAAGAAAAGAAAAGAAAAGAAAAGAAAAGAAAAGAAAAGAAAAGAAAAGAAAAGAAAAGAAAAGAAAAGAAAAGAAAAGAAAAGAAAAGAAAAGAAAAGAAAAGAAAAGAAAAGAAAAGAAAAGAAAAGAAAAGAAAAGAAAAGAAAAGAAAAGAAAAGAAAAGAAAAGAAAAGAAAAGAAAAGAAAAGAAAAGAAAAGAAAAGAAAAGAAAAGAAAAGAAAAGAAAAGAAAAGAAAAGAAAAGAAAAGAAAAGAAAAGAAAAGAAAAGAAAAGAAAAGAAAAGAAAAGAAAAGAAAAGAAAAGAAAAGAAAAGAAAAGAAAAGAAAAGAAAAGAAAAGAAAAGAAAAGAAAAGAAAAGAAAAGAAAAGAAAAGAAAAGAAAAGAAAAGAAAAGAAAAGAAAAGAAAAGAAAAGAAAAGAAAAGAAAAGAAAAGAAAAGAAAAGAAAAGAAAAGAAAAGAAAAGAAAAGAAAAGAAAAGAAAAGAAAAGAAAAGAAAAGAAAAGAAAAGAAAAGAAAAGAAAAGAAAAGAAAAGAAAAGAAAAGAAAAGAAAAGAAAAGAAAAGAAAAGAAAAGAAAAGAAAAGAAAAGAAAAGAAAAGAAAAGAAAAGAAAAGAAAAGAAAAGAAAAGAAAAGAAAAGAAAAGAAAAGAAAAGAAAAGAAAAGAAAAGAAAAGAAAAGAAAAGAAAAGAAAAGAAAAGAAAAGAAAAGAAAAGAAAAGAAAAGAAAAGAAAAGAAAAGAAAAGAAAAGAAAAGAAAAGAAAAGAAAAGAAAAGAAAANAGGAGAGGAGATGGCAGAACAATTATAAATGCACATTTTCTACATACATCTAGATGTAAATTAAAAAAAAAATAAAAATAAATAACAACTCCCAGCTGTACTCTGAAAAAGCATTAAATTCCTCTGATATGCACTTAGCAGAAACCAAACTAATATAACTCCACAAGAACAATAGTAAAGAAGGAATGGGAGATGGCCCCTAAGGTGTTGCTTGCTGGAAAAGAATGGGCTGAGTGTGTAGAACAGCACAAATGCATCCATAAGTAGGGATTTCTGTGCTTCCAGGGCCCTCCAGGAGCAGCCAACTAGATAATCAGAGTGGCAGGTGACAGCCCAACAGGACTCCAGGTCTTTATCTGCTGCCTGCTGTTCAGCAAAAGTTGATGAATTTGAGATATTTAAAGGGAAATATTTAGGGCTTCAGAATGTTTCATTTTCCAAGAAAATTTCTGCCAGAGAAATTTCAACTGCCTGCATGTTCAGTGTTTTTTCTAGCCAAAGCACAACACAATCTGAATTTAATTCAGTGTGATTTAAAATGCAAGGGGGGGGGAGGTGTGTATGTTTGCCTTTTTGCTTTAAAATCTGTATCCTTTGACTGTATCCATCACTTTCGTTGCTAAGTGCCTAAATTGGTTTACACACACTACAAAATGATTTGATTTGATAACAGAGAACTAGTAAACACTCCCTGAAATCCATCCCTCTGCAAGCATATTTCATGATTAGAAACTTCTATCCCTCTAACACTCAAAGTAACATAAGTTTACTGTCACAAAAGAAAAGACACTTTTGGGTGTTTCTGCAGACACACTTTACAATTAGACAAAAAAAAAATCCTCTATTTGTGTGCATTGCAAGGAAATATGTAGGAAGATTCTGAAGCTCTTAGTAGCAGACTGATGGAGCAGGGTTTATTTTCACCTGAACAGAGTACTGACACATGGAGTAAAACAACCATCACAATATGTGAAACCTCAGAACTAACTCCATAATGTAAGTGAACTTCATTGCAGTGTCTGAATACAAAGCAAGCTATACCTCTCAAAGGTTTAAATTCAGTGACATGTAACACTCTGGTTCCATACTGCTGTGTCATGGCAAATATTTTCACAGCTAAACCCCTCCAATTTCTGTTACAAACGTTTCAGGCAGTGCTTTGATACACTTCCCCTGCAGCAGTCAGTAGAAATGAGCAAGGACCTAGCAGTGCAGACCCTGACTGCCCAGCTTCAGCTGCTTTTGGAGAGTCTGTGTGATCTAACACACTGGACATAGGGTCAAGGAGACACTTCTTCCTTTCTTCTGATTGCACTGCAAGGGTGCTGACCTCTGTCAGAAACCCATCTTAAAGTGCTGAAATAAGATTTGACAGTGTTAATCTGTCACAGCCAGGAGCTTGTTTTCACTTTCACAATGGCTTAGCTGTCCAGCAGCTCCAAGAGATTGAGCCTAAAGCTATCTGCCCCAGTCACTAGCACAGAGCAATCACAGGCATGCATCTTTTCTTATCATTCTCAGTCTAAAGAACTAACTTTTTATCTTGCTGAAGTAGCTTAGACATTTGTAAAGATGACTACACCTGAGCAGAACAATATGCCAATCATCTAAACTTGGTTTTATTCTCCTTTAAGACAACCTCTCAAGAAATGCTTGAAAGGGTTGTGTGCTTATCAGCAGTTTCCATCCACAAAGCTCACCTGTACCTCTTTGTGATTTATCTTCAATGCTCTTCGAGGTCAAATGGTTTGAATGTGCTTCTTGTGTCAGAACCACGTATTAACAGATTGTTCCTCTGAAGGAGGATGATTTCCTATTTTGTTTCACATTAATCATTTTCCTGCTGAAATGGATTTTATCACCTAGGTACAACATGGGCAAGAATGTGATTTCATTTACATCTCCAAGACTAAAGCTGATTTCAGAATGGCCATTATTGAAGGAAAATAATTCCTTGTTCTTCACCTTCAAGTATGACTGAACTAGAATTCTTATTGCTCATAGGATTGGCTCTTGGTGAACAAAAATGCAGTTTTAGTAAGCATGACTGCAATGCCATTGATTTAAATCAGTTGTTTCCTCATTTATCTTGGTGATGTATTGCTCTCCAAGAGGCAAGAATTAAAGCAAAAGGCTTTGATTTTCTAGCAAACACAATTTTCTATCAGGCAGTGATAGGACTAGGAAGAATGGAATAAAGCTGGAAGTGGAGAGATTCAGGCTGGACATGAGGAAGAAGTTCTTCCCCATGAGAGTGGTGAGAGCCTGGAATGGGTTGTCCAGGGAGGTGGTTGAGGCCCCATCCCTGGAAGTGTTTAAGGCCAGGCTGGATGAGGTTCTGGCCAGCCTTATGTAGTGTGAGGTGTCCCTGCCCATGGCAGGGGACTTGGAACTGGATGATTCTTGAGGTCCCTTCCAACCCTGACTGATTCTATGATTCTATGATCCTAATTTTGTATACATCTGTGTTTTTGAGACCTTCTTGGCCACCTTGGCACACTTCTGGCTCATATTAGCTGGTTATTAATCTACACCATCAGGTCTTGCACTGAGAAGCAGCTTTGCAGACACTGTTCCCTAAGCCTGTAGCTTTGCATGGGGTTGCTGTGACTGAAGCACAGGACCCAGCACTTGGCTTTGTTGAATCTCATAGAGTTGGCCTCGGCACATCGATCCAGCCTGGCCAGGTCCCTCTGCAGAGCCTTCCTACCCTCAGGCAGATCACCTCTCCTGTCCCAAATCAGTACTATCTCAAACTTGCTGAGGGCACATTCAATCCCCTTGTCCAGATCATTGATAAAGATATTAAAGAAAAACAATCCACATGCTGAGCCCTGGGGAACATCACTTGTGACTGGCTGCCAACTGGATACAACTACATTCACTACCACTCTTTAAGCCCAAGCATCCAGCCAGGTTTTCATCCAGCAAACATCAAGCCATTAGCAGCCAACCCATGGGATAGAAAGGAAAATAGTTCTACTCCTTTCCACTACTATAACTATCTTTACCAAGGTCCTTACAATCAAGCTGGGGGTGTTTAGCCTGAAGAAGAGGAGGCTCAGGGGAGACCTTATTGCTCTCTACAGCTACCTGAAAAGAGGTTGTAGCCAGGTGGGGGTTGGTCTCTTCTTCCAGGCAAGCAGTGACAGAATGAGAGGACACAGTCTCAACCTACGTTAGGGGAAGTTAAGTCTGGATGTGAGGAAGAAATTCTTCCCAGAAAGAGAGATTGGCCATTGGAATGTGCTGCCCAGGGAGGTGATGGAGTCACCATCCCTGGAAGTGTTTAAAAAAAGCCTGGATGAGGCACTCAGTGCCATGGTTTAGTTGATTAGATGGTGTTGGGTGATAGGTTGGGCTTGGTGATCTCCAAGATCTTTTCCAACCTGGTTAATTCTGTGATTCCATGAAATGCAAGACAGAAATAAAGTATGTTATGTGAGGCCAGTTTTCTAGCAGGTTATCTCCTCATGTCCTAACCATACCTATATGAACTTTTGTTCAGAAAATATTTCTGTCATTATTTCATTTTTCCATACCTTTGTGGCACTATAATTAAGGCTGCCCTCATCAGAAGTGGAGCTGTTTGATGCCAGAGCAATAATAATTATCAAACTAATGCACATGGAAGGTTTTTCAGAGTAAAAAAAGTTATAACAAGACTATCTTTAACACCATATATGAGTGCCAAAGGAATGCCTACAAAATGCTATTAATTCCATAACATTTAAAATTTACACAATGCTATAATTAAATGAAGCTGGGGTTTTCATAGACTAGATTAACATATGAAATAATCAATATGCCTACTGTGCTAAAGGTCCTATTTTAATTTTTTTGAGCATTTCACAGTTTAATCCATATGAATACCCTTCAAGCCTTTTAAAAATATTTTTATGAACTATTTTGAGGGGTTTTTAGTTATTAAAATGACAGAGCATAAAGTTTTTATTGTGTGGTCTTCAAACCATTTGCAGGGTCCAGCACCTGGGCCAGAGCAGTCCCTGGTATCAGTACAGAGAGAGGAATGCTAGGTTTGAGAGCATCCTTGTGGAGAAGAAATTGAGGATATTTGGGGGATGAAAAGCTGAACACAAGCCAGTGATGTGCACTTGCAGCCCAGGAGGCCAACCATAGCCTGGGCTGCATGAAAAGAAATGTGTTCAGCAGATGAAAGAAGGTGAATCCTTCCACTCTGCTCTGGTGAGACCTCACCTGGAGTCCAGTTCTGGAGTCTGCAACACAACAAAGACATGGATTTGTTGGAACAGGGACAGGGGAAGGCCTGGACCACATAAAATGACCAAAGGAACATCTCTCCTATGAAGAAAAGCTGAATTAGCATTGTGCATCTTGGAAAAGAAAAGGCTCTGGGAAGACCTAAAGGGGAACTTCAAGAAAGATGGGGACAATCTTTTTATCAGTGCCTGTTGGAATAGGACAAGAAACAATGTGTTTTAAACTTCAAGGAATTAGATTTAGCCTAGTTGTAAGGAAGACATATTTTACCATGAGGGTGGTCAAACACTGGAACAGGTTGCCCAGAGAGGTGGTAAATGCTCCATCCCTGGAGACATTCAAAGTCAGGTTGGACAAGAGTGAACTATGTTATCTAGTTAAATATGTCCCTGTTCCCTGTAGGGGTATTGGACTAGGTAACCTTTAGAGGTCACTTCCAACCCTAAGCATTCTGTGGTTCTATGATTCCATATCAAAAGACATTTAAAAACCCCAGCTTCTTAAAGGTACTTGATTCCTGCAATCCTAAAAGTTTAATGAATTTAAGGAAAACCAAAAATTACTGAACATAGTTAATGTGGATCTTTCCCTAAAATACCTTAAACAAACAAAAAGCAAAAAACAAACAAACAAACAAAAAAAACCCCAAACACAACATAACACAAAGTCCCCAAGAAGGAGGAGGGCAGTGAAGCCAGTGAAGGTCCTGGAGAATAAATCTTATGAAGAGTGACTGAAGGAGCTGAGGATGTTTAGTTTGAAAAAGAGGAGGCTGAGGGCAGACCTCATTCCCTCTCTACAACTACCTGAAAGGATGTTGTGGAGAGGTTGGTGCTGGGCTCTTCTTACAGTTGAATAGCCATAGAACAAGAGAGGATGGCCTCAAACTGCAACAGAGTACGTTTAGACTGGACATTAGGATTTTTTTTTTCATAGAAAGAGTGGTCAGGCGCTGGAATGTGCTGCCCAGGGAGGTGGTGGAGTCACCAACCCTGGGTGTGTATAAAGGTCATTTAGATGTGGTGCTTGGGGATATGGTTCAGGGGTGAACTTTGTAGAGTAGGGTCAGTAGTTTGACTTAGTGATCCCAGGGGTCTTTTCCAATCTAAATGATTCTAAGAAAAACAACAACAAAAAATAATTTAATTTCAGCACTGATATTTTAGGTCATAGCTTTGCTGAGTAAGATGCAGCAAAGCACTGAATTGACTTAAGGTAGTGCTGGAAGCAAAATGTACTTCACCTTGATTGTCCCACTGTACTGTTTTGCTGCTTGTGGACAAAACATTTCTGCCTTGTCCTTGAGCTCCAGTATGGCCAGGTGGCTGCTGGTTTCAACAGATGCCCATCATTCCCTGCTGTGCTACAGATATGCCTTCAGGGTACCGTCTAAACATTCAGGCTAAAAAAAAAAATAAGACATTTAAAAAATTAATCATTCCTTGATTCATAATGGTCTTGCTTGTCTTCCTTTCTCCTTTCTCTTCATCTTCTCTCCTCTCCTCTCCT
>VXBD01014279.1:285927-328787 GCA_013399975.1 Indicator maculatus
CTTCCCACCTTTCACATCAAATCAAATCAGATCAAATCAAATCACATCATATCATATCAAATCACATCACATCATATTTTGTAGGATTTGGTTTTTTTGGGGGATGGAGTTTCCCAGTCCAAGTCTTTGAACTTGATGAGTAGAAGCATCAAGTGTGGTATTTGAGTTGATGTTTGTGATTTGTTACGTTTCCTTTTAGAAGATCAAGACCTCGAGTGTCTTAATATGCACAGGCACTGATTTGAACCTGATAGTTACATTGATGTGCTGGGAGTAGAGAGCAGTGCTTTCCTATCTTGTAGTGAGAAACAGAAATCCTAGGATTTATTTTTTCTATCCTATTTTTTCTTAAAGCCCATAAATGAACATAAAAAATATTGAGTTCCGGGTATAAAATGTCTTCATAAAGAGCCATCTGTGCAAGAGAAAGGAATTACTTGGCCCACAGTCTGAGTGCCTGCAATAAATTCTGTATGATCATTACAAATTTACTCTCACAGATAATTTAGGAAGTTCCAAACAAGCAATGGCACTCACAGTCCTGACAATAATGCAAGTACTAATTGAAAGGCCACGTGCAATTATGTAACAATACATAATTGGACCATATGTAGAGAGAGCTTAGAATTTTCTTCTGCAATGAGCTGTCAGCAGAAGGTATCTTTTACATTTAATTCTGTTTGAGGAAGAATTATTTTAACAGATAACCAATCCTGCAGAAAGTAACCAGGAAGCTGAAAATTACTCTTTCAGGAACATGTTTTCTGTAACATCCTTTGCATCATCAAACAAAAGTGTAAGGGAATTGAATACTCCTGAATTCTGATTCTCCTTTGGGATTGTTCCTTTAATATGTAGAAAAGAGAACAGGGAATAGGTTACCTATCTGTAATAGGTAGAAAACAGAATCATCCTGTTACCTCTACATTTTTTGTTTCATCACCTTAGCAGAAAAATGTGAAACTGTTGTCTGCATATTGCTACCATTCTTCAAACAGGTCTTACAGAATCCCAGAATGGTAGAGATTGGAAGGGACCTCTGGGGATTACCTGGTCCAAACCCCTGGCTAACTCAGGGAAAACTAAATGCACCTAGATCAGGTTTGAGTATCTTCCTCTCTTACTTTCTAGTTTTGGCTTTTGTTTGGTTGGGGTTTTGGAGGTGGTGGGGTTTTTTGGTGTTTTTCTTTTTTGTTCTTCTTTTTTCCTTCGGCTTATTTTTTTATTGCTTTTATTTTCCTTTAAATTGCCATCTTGACTTCACAAAGTCATTTTTGTGTCGCTTTGTGGTGACACAAAAATCCAACTGAAAAAAAATAGATAAATAAATCAGATCTAGACAATGGTTTATTCAGAGTCTGCTTTGTATTTCTGTTTCTTTCTAAGACAAGTTACATTAATGTAGAAGAACCAGATTTTTCTTTTTTTTTTCTTTTTTTTTTCCCCTGAGTATGTCTTGAGGCAAATGAGTGCTCTGAGCATGAGAAATAGATGGGTTTGATTTAACAAAATAGAACTGTTTTTCCACAGAAGTGAGGATGAGCCTCTCAGTAACTGTGAAGGAATAACTTTAGAGCAAAGGGCAAGTTCTCATCATTTTTACTCCCTGGGGAACATCAAGTCTCACTTATATGAGCTTTAGGGACAAGCTCTGTAGCAAATTTTGGAATAAAGAGAAAAAGGGAAAATATTTTTCTTCCATGAAAAGGTCAGGACGTTTAACATGGGAGAAATAAAGGATGCATTATACTTTTCAGAGAAGCACAGCCATTTTTAGTTCAAGGTGTGATACGGCAGGTACACCTCATCTTTTCTCACTCTGATTATTACGGTGTGCCAGCAACGTGCAAGACAGATCCACGGTTCTCCTGCTTACTGACAAGTTTCATTTCTTTATTTGACTTCATAGCAGTATTCACCATATTGTGGTTCTTTGGGGAGGCTGAAGATGCACACCTTAATAAGGCTGTGGGTTTTACTGGAAATATAGCCCATCCCCTTCCAGCTTAGGTGATATTTTCATTTACTTGGAGTGTGTGACTCAGATAGAAAATTAAGGGATAAATGAAGGCAAACGATCTCGTGTAAGAAACACCACCACGCTGCAGATGATTTATGGTATAATATTAAACATGTTCTAGAAAACCTAACAGACTCATAAAAGAATGTGGAATGCAGTAGGCATTATACATATTCCATAGGAAAAAAATAAATACATCTTTGACTGGCAGCTGTAGTAACTTTTGAAAACACAAGTAGGTTGTTGTGGGATTTTTGCAATTGAATTTACATACATTGCCAACTGACATATCAGAGAGCACAGGAGATAGAATTTTTCTTTATAACTTGCATGGGGAAAAAAAACTTTTGAATTTACAGCTGCCCAGGTTCTTTTCCTGGTTTGCATGGGTTTTGGCTGTTTTATGATAACAAATGCTTTAAAACAAAAATGAAGTGGAGGAGAGGGAAGGATTTTTGGAGTTAATGTAGGGACAATGGCTTGTTTCAGAGAAGGGAAACTAATAAAGCAGCTATTATTTTGGGATTCAAATTCAACTACTGGGAATGAGCTGGCTGAGAGCTGAGTGTGCAAGGTAGCCTGACTAAAAGTCATGAAAAAATATAAGAGAACACTTGTCTAAGAAGGGGGGGAAGTGACTGAAGCATTATGAGGAAGATGGGATTCTGAAAAACAGCTTTCAGCAAACTCAGATATGGACCATAATCTGAGGAACATTTTGAAGTATGTGGTAGTTTAGGGTGATGCCTTCAAAATTTTTCACAGATCTTGAGCAGAAAGTAGTAAAAACGTAAATAAATCACTATTGGGTGTAAAAAGGGAAATAATGATTATTCTAAATAATTCCATTGGAGGGATATCTCCCATAGGATTTGGTTGCCCAAACAATCTCTAGTTCTTACCTTGCTTCTTCACTGGGAAGATGCTAGCAGGCTTTGCTGACCTTGACTGCATTGTTTGATATTAATCTTCTCTGCTTCTCTTTTTTTTCCCTTTTGTAAAGGGGTGGAGGAAGCAGAGAAGCAGCTTTCCCTGGTCTTTTGGCCAGGGAAGGGGTCCCTGTGCTGTTTTATTAATTGTAAATACCTGTAAATATTTTATATTTGTACATATTCATTGCATTCCACTGTAGATTGTAGTTTGGCTTGTAAATACAGCTCCCTTTGCTTCCAAACTGAGCTAGTCTGGTACAAGTTCCTGCTGGGGGAGGGAGAATTTTCAACCCACCACAAAGTATAACAAATATTCATTAATATCTAAACCAGACTGTTCAAAGCACAGCACTAAACTAGCGTAGTGTCAGACAAATGTAGTGAGGTTGAGAGAGACTCCTACAGCAGAAAGGAATTGCAGGAATGTTGGAAAACTGACACATGCCTAGGAATAATTCTGCAAAAAGAAAGAGAACAAATTTAAAGATAAAATTAGAAAGGGAGTAAGCCTACTTAAAATTAGTCAGAGACAAAAAAAGCACCAGGAATAAATTCCTTAAGTACCTCAGAAAGAAAACTAATTCATTGCTCATTTCTGAGGTTTAGAAGTGTCCTTTAAGGCTGTGTGAATATGCATTTGTAAACATATTAGTTCAGGGAAAAAAATTTGTTCTCTACCAAATTGGAAGGCTTTCAGCTGAACTAGCTCTAAGAAGGGCTGAAGATTTTCTTATATTTAGCCCTATCAGATTAGTGAGGATCTTATGTAATGATCTTTTAAAACTGAGGCAAGCAGAGAAAGACCAAGGGAGGAGTCTCTTTTCCAAGGAGTGAGACAACTCCTCTGACTGTGTGATCTTATAATTCATACACTATCAAATGATCTGCAAAATTATTGAGAAATACTGAAGTGTAAAAGGCAGTGGTGTCAGAACAAACCCTTAAAAATAGCTGCATCTACCACATCAGGATTGCAGTTTGTCAGGTCAATGGGTGCAGGAGAAGACAAAAAAAATATTCCTTTCTCCACAAAAGAACATTTTGCCTTCTGCTTATCCACAATACTTAGTCATAAAACATCCAGCTACATGGCAAAATATCTCCTTCAAGCACAGACTGTTAATAGCTGGCTCATGTCCCCAAAAATGGAATTTTAAGTGCTTTATAAATATTAAATCCTACCTGATGTAAGTGTAGACAGACTTAATATCCATGTAACTGGCTAATCTTATTATGAATCTTGCTAGACTTTTTGGTTTATTACATATCTCTGGTTCCCTTTATCTTTGGACTTTCTTTTTCCCAGCAGAGTCATTGGAAGTAAAGCACAGATCCAAATATGAGCTGTGGAAAGTGTCTGTTTGAGCTTACAGTGACTTGTTACACATTTGGTATTAAGATTCAACTACACACTATACACTTAGAATTTCATAATATATTTCACTTGTTGATTGGCTTATAGATAAGGAAAAAAAAATCATGGTAAACCTTGTTCCAGTTCCTTTCAGATATCAGCAGTAGTGCTCTCAGCCCACAGTAACTTTATTTATGTATGTATTTATTTTTTATTTATTTTTACTGTTTTTTTTTTCCTGGAATTAGAGGCACAATAGCCATAAAGATTCTTGAGGCCAGCTAGTTACTACCCATAATAACTTGAGTTCTCTTGATGACTAATATGACTGAGCTAATAATTTGTTGCATGTCTTACCCTAGAGAATAAAATTACAGCAAGTTTTGTCTCTGTGACCAGGACAAATGAATTGAATACCAGCAGCAATAAGCAAAGTAGTCCTTCTAACACTGGTGCAAAACAATTTAATTCTAAATCATTAATATTATTTTTATTTACTTTGTGATGGGACTCCAAAGCTGCTGTGTGATTTGAGGTCAGTAATGAGTGATCTAATGTGAGGTGTCCCTGCCCATGGCAGGGGGGGTGGAACTAGATGATCCTTGTGGTCCTTTCCAACCCTGACTGTTTCTATGATTCTATGATTCCATGATTCTATGATTCTATGATTCTATGATTCTATGATTCTATGATTCTATGATTCTATGACTCTATGAATGTTCTTGTATCTTGCAGTCTGTTCTGAGTTCTTGGAGGGAAGAAATTGCCCAGAGGCCTGGTTGTTGGAAGATCTCTCTGCTTTCTGAAGTCTTCCCTTCTCACCTGGCTCCAGGTTAACTGTTATCAGCCACTTCCGTGTCCAAATCTCTTTTCCTCTCTCTGTCTGTTTCCATCTCTGCCCTCTCAAACCTTTCAGGTCAAGAATATGTTCACCTTCCCTGCAGGAAAGGCTCCTGCTGCTGGCAAGTGTCACCATCTCCAGAGAGGAGCAGTCAGGATCAGACAAGCAGCAGCCTCATCCACTGCTTTCAAGCCACATAATCTCACAAGAGTATACTGTGTGAAAATTACCACATATGTCACACCTCAGAGTTTGCACTGCTATTTCTCCAGGCATTAGTAGTATTCTAGTCAAAATAAGTTAAGAATTTCACAGAATCAGAATGGGTTTGCTTGGAAGGGACCTTAAATGTCATTTAGTTCCAGCCTCCCTGCTACATGCAGGGACACCTTCTACTAATCCAGGTTATTCAAGGTCCCATCCAGCTGGGCTTTGAACACCTCCAAGATTTGAAGCCTCCACAACATCTCTGCAAAAATGTTCCAGTGCTATCTAACTTTGTGCTCTTGACATACTTGTCTATGTAATATCCTCCAGGGGTATAATTTATTTGTAACCCTAATGAAGAACATTGATTCAAAGGAGTGACAAAAATTAGTTAAAAGTAAGCCAAAGTTCAACTCCCCTTCTCCAAAGCTGAACTGCAGTATTTAAAACACATATGTGCAGCTAATTTTTGTATGATCTGCTGTGTATCTGCACAGACATTTCCACCCTCATGGTGAGGAATTTCTTCCTAAAATCTAATCTAAGCCTAGCTTCTTCCAGTTTGAATCCATTACCCCTTGACTTGTCATGGCACACTTCCTACAAAAGTCCCTCTTCAACTATTCTGTAGGTCCCCTTCAGACATGGGAAGCCTTCTCTTCTCCAGGCTGAACCACCCCAACTCGAGGTGCTCCTGCTCTCTGATCATCTTTGTGGCCCTTCTCTGAACTGACCCTCTCTAACAGTTCTATATTCTTCTTGTGGTATAAACAGAGCTTCCCTAGGTAAGCAGAAGAACCGTCTTCAAACAAAAGTGAAATCCACTGAGCGTTGCAAAAAGCTTGCAGTATTGTTGTTCAAACTTCGAAATACACCCAGAGATGTATTCACTTCATTTTGATCTCCTCTGGTTTATTTCTATTACCTACAGCAGATTGAGGTTAGCCTTTCAGTTGACAGAACAATTGCTTTCCCTTTCCCAGGCCCAGCTTACCCAGGATATTTTTGTAATACCTGTGCCTAACAAATTTTACAGAGTGATTAAGATTTTTCTCTGTGAGCTGAAATAGATGAAAATTTTCTTAGCATATAATAACTGTAACGAGAACCCTGCTCTGTTGTGCAGCTATTAGGAGAGCAGCAATTACAAGATTTATAACAACATCAGGGTTTGAGGCAAATCTCTTTCTGAAGAGGAAACAAGGTTAGGTGGAGCTCTGCTGGAAGTCCTTTTATTTGCTATGATGCCAAACATCAAAGTACAAAATCATTTTATTCTCATTATTAACTTTTGCAAGAGAGATACATCTTTCCATTGAGCTGTTTTCAAGTCAGTGGGGAAAAAGGACAGATGACTTTATCAACAGAGAAGGCAATGAAGACAATTTCATGAGGTGTAAGCAAAGCAGCAGTTCAGCTGGTGGGTGAACTGTAAATTGCAACATGGTAGTGAGAAAAAGAACAATTTGCAAAAAATAGCTTAAACCCCATTACATATCAAAGCAAACAACAGGACGTTTTAAAAGCTTATTTAAGTAATAAGCTAAAGTGGTGGTTAAGTGAAATGACAGAAATCATAGAAATCACAGAAATCACAGAAACATTCAGGGTGGAAAAGACCCTCAGGATCACCAAGTCCAACTGATAACCCTACTCTAAAAATTCACCCCTCAACCATACCCCCAAGCACCACATCCAAACCACCTTTAAAGACATCCAGGGTTGGTGACTCAACCACCTCCCTGGGCAGAAGCATCAGAAGCAACTTTATAAAAATATTCAGATTCGTCTTTGACAACTCCTAACAATCTTTAGCTAACCTCTCATTTTTCCCTCTTATTTTTCCATAACTGGAGGAGCGTTCCCACTTCCCAAAAGACAACACACTCTTTCAAATCTGGAGTAGCAGAAACTATTGCCAGAATGTTGTTTTTAAGATGTGTTTGGGCAATCCAATGCCAATACCTAAACAAAAATAAACAGAGCATAAAATAGATAGAAAAAGACAAAAATTCTACCTATGAGACTGAAAAGAGTGTATGAGAAATATTCATTTTCATGTCTGATTTTTAATACACTGAAATTTAGGAAGTAATTTTAGAAAATCCACAGGGGACAAACATAATGTAAAAGGTTGTAAAGCCCAGAGTAAGGGCTTCTAAACTATGCTACAACTTAATAATAATATGGTATTATTCATATTCCTTGAGTATTTTAGTTTCATGAGATAATGTTAAGTATTTTCTAGTCATTGTCAAGTGTTCTTTTTCATTTTTCACATACAGAATATACAGAATAATGGATGGAATCTTAAGTTTGCTTTGAAGATGTGCTGCTGTATGAATCTCCACATAGAACATGTAGAGTGAAGTACATTAATGCCTTCAAAACAAAGCCATTTAAAAATGTAATATTTATTGTACCCAGTTTCCAGCCTATGGAACTTAGAGGTGTTATGACTTTGCAGAACAGTTAATTACCCAATAAGTGAACAGCTGAAGTAGGAGGAATATTTTTTTTTTCCCCTTATTATTGTTTTTCCTGAGTGCCAGAATCTGGATAAGTCTGAAGTTTGCCTGGGGATAATTCATGCAAGTCCAACTCAGAGAAGATGTCAGAGTTTTCACAGTAAAAGGGAAAAAAACAAAAATCTTGAAGATATTGTAAAAGATTTTCACAGAAACACAGAATACATTTACTTTGAAGGTCCTTTTGTTCCTCTGTGACCTGAGCTAGATTGGATGGTCCTGCTCTGGCAGGGGGGGTTGGACTCAACGATATATTTGGGTCCCTTCCAACCCCCTGACATCCTGTGATCCTGTGAACCTCCCTTCAAACTACACATCTCAGTCTCCCAAATTAGGATCCTAAACCTGTGCTTTTCTATCTCCTCACCTTGCTACTGTACCACTACCTCAGCCTGCCCTTCTAACTGCAAGCCCTCTCTCAGTTCCTTGGCATCATGTTTCATGTCTCCAGCCATACTGCTTTTGATGGAGTGCATTGGGCAGGGTAGGAAAGAGATAAATCAGTTCCCTACACTCCAAAGAAGTGAGACAACCATTTTTTTTCTCCTTGTTCAAGATCAGGCTTTGCTTCATACCAAATGCCAAAAATACTTTGGCTACATATTGACCTCTTGGAATGCAGAGGGCCGTGTGTTCCCTGTGGATCTGAACCCAAAGCGTTGTGCCAAAAGATCATTCAAGATTGATTGAAAAAGGAAAGACAGAAAAGGCCACAATTTATTAGTCTAGCACTGAAGGCACTCAGCTGTGAGGGGGCAGTTGTTAACTGCAGTTTCTCCTCACAGGGATGCATTTTACTCAGAGACTGAATCATTTAAATATAGATAGAGCTGTAGAAACAAGGAGCAGAAATTCCTTCTCGCAGAGAAGGCAGGGGAAAAGTCACACTTTATATTTATCTCTGTATACTCTCTAATATCAGGTCTGTCCTTGCGCAGCAGCACAGCTTGGAGAACTTCAGTATAGTCTATACATTGATGATAGGGTGCTTTTGAGAGAGATGTGGGCTGGATCCCTCTTAGGTTTTTTGATTGAACTGAACTCCTACTCCTAGACAAATTCTCTAAGGTATTACATAAAAGATAGACAGTGGCACTACGACACCTTTTCAGATTGGAAAAAAAAAAAAAAAAGGAGCAGTCACAGCTGCATTTTATAGGAGGCCTAAACATGTTCAACAGTCTCACAGCTTACCAGGATGGGCTTCTCAGGATACTTCAGCAGGAGAATGCCAAATTTTCAAACTCACAACGTGCACACATAGGAAATATAGATCAGCTTTTTTTTCATTACTTATGCACAGACACAGAGGCAAAACTCAAAACATTAAGAGAAATGTAAAGTTTCCGCACATCCTTTTGAACAGTAGTCTACTAAATTCCATTTAATTGCTGGTTTACATGCTTAAAACAGATGTGCAGAGATATTTATGAGTCTAAAATCTCTTTGGGAGTCTGATTTTCCTTTGATTTCAGTAGGAATTTTGTTACACATAAACAGGGACAGGGCACTCAAAAGTCTTTGTGGATTTGGTATTTTTTGTCCTTTGTAGCATAACTCAAAAAATCTAAATAACACTATTTCTTTTGCAATTCAATACTCAGCTTTGAAATGCTTCAAGCTTAATCCCTTCACTGATACAAGGTTTGATGTGTTCAGATTACAGTGGAAAGCATGGTTTAATAGCTGCCAGTTTTGTTTATTCAGTCTTGGTTCTGAGGAGCAGCTGACCCCTGCCTGTCACTAGGAAGTTCAGCATTTGGAGACTTCACACCAAAGCCCAACGGCATGAACAAAGGAATGTTTGGAGAGGAATACATTCTACCCATCCCAGAATTCTGAAATGCTGTAGAAGCTGAGGGGTCTTTCCTCACAAATGACTTTCTGTAGTGTAACTCACTCTCCTCTCTGGGTGTACCTCTGCCTTCATTTTTTCTGTAATAACCAGCTGCTTCCAATGGCTATCAGTGTTTTGCCACTGCCTGCAGCCATGAGGAGCTGCGTGGTCTTGAAAGCAACCTTCAGCCTCTCAGTTGTGCAGCTCAGACGAGACTGAAATTGCTCTTTAGCAATGAATTAGAGAGATGATTCAGAACAAAGTGAGAAGTAGATGAGTAAGTGTATGCCAATTGTTCATAGTCCCTATTCTGAGGAGCAGAAAAGCATCAAGTGAGTGAAATTAAGAAGATATTTTGCTTTTTGAATCCAGAGGGTCAAGTTTTGTAATATGGGCTTGTCTTGGGAATTAATTTAGTGTGACACATGCTCTTTCTACTTCTCCTTTTTCCAGCACTCTAGTTCCTGAAATATATATGATGATGCATGCAGCACAAATAACTGGTTACCATAGGAACAACTGTAATAGTGATCCCAAAGCAGGGTTGTTTTTTGTTTGTTTGTTTGTTTGTTTTTTCCAGGACTTTCCTTTTTTTTTAAATAGCTTTTTTGTTTGTTTGTTTTTTAAAAGCATACTTTGAACTTCCATGAAGCTCCTAGCCTTCTTTCATTTACATATATTCTGGGGAAAATCTTCCCATATTTAACACGATTTGACTATAAATCTCTCAACAGTTTCAGTGTGTAGTCTTCTGGCTTTGTGTGATTTTTACTGCTAGAAAGATGAACACTACAAAAAAAATACTCAGGAAAGGAATTTGGTATCCATGCCATTGTAAATGATAGCCTTTTGATAAGCATAATGGTTTTACATATTGCGATCATGAGATTACTGACCTAAGCTAATGTTTTTTGCTCATTTTATTTTACTTATCTATTTACTATATTTCATTTGCAATAACTTTCTCTCCTTATTCCCCATCATAATTTGTCCTCTTCCCACATCGTGGCATGCAAAAATAAGATAACTCAAATACCTTCATGTATGAATAAAGCAAAATGTCAGGTAAATTTTGATTCTTCTAAATGTAAATATAACCACCTAGGTCTACCTATGTCTTTTTCTTCTGAGCCATAAACTAGGTTTCAGACGTGTTCTAATGTATTGCCACAACACCATGCACAGATTGAGAGGAAAGTAATCAAGGATATGATATAGGAAGGGCATGGACCTGATGGAGAGGGTCCAGAGGAGGACCACAAAAATGATCAGGGGGTTGGAGCACCTCTGCTATGAGGAGAGGCTGAGGGAGTTGGGGGTGTTCAGCCTGGAGAAGAGGAGGCTCCAGGGAGACCTAATAGCAGCCTTCCAGTACCTGAGGGGCACCTGCGGTGATAGGACAAGAGGCAATGGCTTCAAACTAGAGAAGAGCAGATTTAGATTGAGTATCAGGAAGAAGTTCTTCACTATGAGGTTGGTGGAACACTGGAACAGGTTGCCAGGGAGGTGGTTGAGGCCCTTTCTCTGGAGAAATTCAAGGTGAGGCTCAACGATGCCCTGGGCAGCCTGATCTAGGTGGGGATGTCCCTGCTGACTGTGGGGAGGTTGGACTAGGTGACGTTTGAGGGTCCCTTCCTGCCTGGACCATTCTATGACTCTATGATTCCATGATTCTATGATTGTAGGTCTGCCTTGAAGATGCTCCTTCCCTCACTTTCCCCAGGGAATTAGAGGGAGCCCTCTTTTTCAACACCATTTAAACTGCTTGAGTATCCATGAGGGCATCGTGAACAAAACAGAGACATGACGAAAGATTGTTCTGAAGAGCATGGCCAGCTCTGGGCTGCTCTTAGCTCCAAGTCACTTCACATTTTAGACAATAAGGCTGCAATCTACGTTGTCATGGCTATCAGAAAAGTTCTACATCAAATTTACTTAAAGGCTTGTGTCTATTCTATCATTAACCTCCAATCTGTATACACGAGTAGCAGAAATTTAAGGGAATATTGCGTACAGGTTACTTGGAGAGTAACACTCAGTTTAAAAAAAAAAAAAAATTAGAGCTTCTTTCTCTTGGTCATGCATGTTGTAGTTCACAGCCTGAAAAAATAAAATTAAAAAGGAATTAGAAGGAGATGAAAGCTCTCCTTTGATAGAGAATGTGGACTAGGTGTGATTGGAGATATTTGACTGCATTGTAGTATTGGAGTAGTTAGTTCTACATATGTCCCATGTCTTGCACGAGTGATGGGATGTTAGGGTTCATCCACACTGCAGTCACAGGAGATTATATGGAGTTTTAAGCTGTTACTAGTCTGCTGTTAACAGTAGATCTGGCTAGCTTAGCATGAGCTGTACACTCCACTGCAAAACACCTCAAGCACTGACCTACAAGTTTTGACAAGTTGCAATTTTCTGACCAAAACCAGATTTTAGGGAAAATTCCTACATCAGATTTGTTCCAAAACCCTCTTCTCCTGCCTAGCTAAAAATATTATTCAGTCTACATATTTTAAACCAAAAATTGCTATTAAAAGCTTCCACTCTGCAGAACTGACTTTTTTTTTTTTTTCCACAGTCACTAGGGCTCAATCTCTTTATATCAGCTGTGGAACTAAGTCATAACTCAAGTGGTCTCTGTTCCATAGCTTGGCCTTTGTGAAATGATACTTCACATAATTTTAAGTAATTGTGTTGTTTACTGAGGCTTTCCCACCCACTGAGAGAGCTACAGTAATTTTCTAGTTACAGCAGGTTTTTAGTGTTGGGGTTTTGTGTTGTTTTTTCTTGGTTTTCTATGCAAACTATTTAATTTAGCAGCAAAAGAGATTCACATTTTTTTTTTTCCCATCAGGTACATGGTCAGATGGGCAGAGTCTGAGGGCATGAGATTTAACATGTCTGAGTGCCAGGCTCTAAACATTGGCCACAACAACCCCAAGCAGTGCTACAGGCTGGGGACAGAGTGGCTGGAGAGCAGCCAGGCAGAAAGGGACCTGGGGATACTGGTGGACAGGAGGCTGAACATGAGCCAGCAGTGTGCCCAGGTGGCCAAGAAGGCCAATGGCATCCTGACCTGCATCAGGAATAGTGTGGCCAGCAGGAGCAGGGAAGTCATTCTGCCCTGTGCTCAGCACTGGTTAGACCACACCTTGAGTCCTGCGTCCAGTTCTGAGCTCCTCAGTTCAAGAAAGATGTTGAGATGCTGGAAGGTGTCCAGAGAAGGGCAACAAAGCTGGGGAGGGGTCTGGAGCACAGCCCTGTGAGGAGAGGCTGAGGGAGCTGGGGATGTTTAGCCTGGAGAAGAGGAGGCTCAGGGGAGACCTTCTTGCTGTCTACAACTACCTGAAGGGAGGCTGTAGCCAGGTGAGGTTTGGTCTCTTCTCCCAGGCAACCAGCACCAGAAGGAGAGAACACAGTCTGAAGCTGTGCCAGGGGAGGTTTAGGCTGGATGTTAGGAAGAAATTCTCCCCAGGAGGAGAGATTGGAATGGGCTGCCCAGGGAGATGGTGGAGTCACTGTTCCTGGAAAACTAGACTGGATGAGACACTTAGTGCCATGGTTTAGTTGATTAGATGGTGTTGGGTGATAGGTTGGACTTGATGATCTCTGAGATCTTTACCAACCTGGTTAAGTCTGTGATTCTGTGATATATGAATTTAATTATATTTGATATTAATTAGATGGCAATTTTAGAGGGCCTGATGTAATTTATTACATTTGGACATTTAATAGCAGTACAGTCAGTGGGTAATCACAGTTTGGGGTATAAATTCTACAAAATAATAATAATTACTTTACATTTGCTTGCTCCTTCAGTAATCTATGTGTTTGAACACCTATAAATGTAAGGCAGAGGGTATATTTTATTAGACAATGGAGAGGAAGAAATTATTTTTCATGGAAGAGAAAACAGAGCTCTTGTCAAGCAGTTAAAATACGACGACCTTCCAAAGACAAAATAAAACTCAGAGTTGTCCTTCCCATTCTTCCTGTAGGACTTGGTGAACTCTGTCATTCCTCAATAGATAATGTCTTGTGTCACACAGAGAGCATGTAAGGTACTATTTGTACTGTTCTGGTGATTGAATATCATGAGGTTAACTATTGTTGCCTTATGTCATCAGGTGTCTATTGCTGCCTCCATCAGCATATCTCTGCATATGGGTGTCCTAAGCTAGGCTGTCACAATGACACAGACAAGGAAAACATCCAAACTACCATTTCAGAAACAACCTAGGGAGACCTGTCCTCAGCACCAACCTCCAGCAGCAGGAGGGGAAATGACAAGCAGTGAAATTCTGCAGAGCTGATCCCTGGTGTGCAGAGTGGTGAGATGATGTAGCACTGCAGGATGTCATCAGCCTCTGAACTAACAGCCTGGTTATACCCTGCTCAAAAATTCTGTCACTGCAGGAAATTCACAATATGAAATTTGTTGGCTTTTCTTTACCACTTCTGCTGGCCCCTGGGAAAACTGAATCACTTAGATGAATAATAGGAAAAGTGTAAATAGGACATTCTGGAGAACTTGGAATCCTTTTCTAGGAAATTGTTGCCTAACATGTCCTCATTTCTGAACTAAAGGAAAAAAATTTCCACAAAATATTCCTTTTGTTGGAAAATGAATATTACTACTGCTGATTTTTTTAATTGTATTTTTTTCATGAAAAAAACCACTATTTTAATTTTTAAAGCACAATACTTAATCAAGAAAAAATGCATGTGACTAGATATAAAATTGGGGACATTTTAAATTATTGTCATTTAAAAAATAAACTGTCATAATAAAATGCAAAATTCATGGATTTCAACAAGGTCAAATGTAAGGACCAGTATCTGAGTCAAAGCAATCCTTGGTGTCTATACAGGCTGGAGAATGATGGGATTGATAGCAATCCTGCAGAGAAGGAATAGAGGGTACTGATGGATGAAAAACTGAATATGAGACTGCAATATCTGCTTGCAGCTCAGAAAACCAATTGCATCCTGGATTGATTCAAAAGAAGTGTGGACAGCAGATCAAGGGAGGTGTTTTTCCACCTCTATTCCAATCTTGGCAAACCCCACCTGCAGTATTGTGTTTGACTCTGGAATCCTCAGCATAAGAAAGGCATGAACCTTTTGGAGCAGGTCTAAGGGAGGGTCACTAAAATGATGAGAGGGCTGGACCACTTCTCATATGAGAAAGACTAAGAGAGTTGGGATTGTCAGCCTGGAGAAGAGAGAGCTCCAGGGAGACCTTATAGCAGCCTTTTAGTATGTAAAGACAACCTACAGGTCCTCTTTACAATCCCTCTTTTGTTAGGGATTGTAGTGATAAAATGTGGGGGCAATGGTTTTAGACAGAAAGAAAGTAGATTTAAATCAGATAAAATGAAGACTTTTTTTTTACAATGA
Organism: Indicator maculatus; assembly: GCA_013399975.1. NCBI lineage: Eukaryota > Metazoa > Chordata > Aves > Piciformes > Indicatoridae > Indicator > Indicator maculatus. The sequence goes on from VXBD01014279.1 coordinate 301,047, forward strand.
GGATGGTGAAACACTGGAACAGGTAGCCAGGGAAGTTCTGGATCCTCTATTCCGGAAGGCCAGGTTGGATGGGATTATGGGCAATCCTGTGTGGTAGAAGGTGTCCCTGCTTATCACAGTATCACAGTGCATCAGAGGTTGGAAGGGACCTCAAGAGATCATCAGGTCCAACCCCCTTGCCAGAGCAGCATCACTGAGAGTAGTCTGCACAGGAATGAATCCAGGTGGGTTTGGAAAGTCTCCAGAGAAGGAGACTCCACAACACCCCTGGGCAGCCTGTTCCAGGGCTCTCTCACCCTCACTGGAAAGAAGTTTCTCCTCATGTTGAGGTGAAATCTTTTATGTTCAAGTTTGAACCCATTGTTCCTTGTCTTATCACTGTGAACAACCAAAAAGAGCCTGGCCCCCTCCACTTGACACCCACCCCTCAGCTATTGATAGACATTAATCAGATCCCTCTCAGTCTTCTCTTCTCCAGACTAAACAGCCCCAGGGCTCTCAGTGTCTCTCTTCATAGGGGAGATGTTCAAGTTCCCTAATCATCCTCCTGGCTCTCTGTTGGTTTCTCTCCAGCAGGTCTCTGTCTCTCTTGAACTGGGGAGCCCAAAACTGGACACCTGGAATACCCAGGTGTGGTCTCATCATGACAGAGTAGAGAGGTAGAAGAACTTCCCTAGCCCTGCTGGCCACACCTTTCTTGATACATCCCAGGATCCCATTGTCTCTCTTGGCCACAAGAGCACATTGTTGTTCCATGGAGAACTTGCTGTCCAGCATCACTCCAAGGTCTTTCTCTGTGGAGCTGCTTTCCAGCAAGGCAGCCCCTAACCTGTCCTGGTGTCTGCTGTTATTTCTCCCCAGATGCAGGACCTTATGGTAGGGGGCATTAAACTAGACAACATTTAAAGGTCCCTTACAATCCCAAATCATTCAAAACAAAGAGGTTTTTAAAAACTATGGCTAAAACCCCACTACATTGTTCAGGACTGATCATATTTTAAACTGGTCTCAAGATTCTTATTAAATACTAAGTATTTCTTTTCTGAAAGTTCCATTTTTGCAATGTGCAAATCAATCAGCACAAAAAGCAAAAAGAAACCCAAAAAAGCAGAGAAAAGTAGAAGTGTACAGAATTCACATAGCAACAGAGAGAGATTTTAATAGACTTGATTATGAAGTAGATGGAGGGGTGTGTGCATGTTGGGGGAGAACTGCAATTATTTTTAATTTTTGGAAGAAGACCCAAGAATCTTCAGAAAGAGTCAAAAATAGACGAGCAAGGTATAAAAAGAACTGAAAATGAGAGTAGTAGATAAAATAAAACTCATTTGTCCCTCCTGTCCTATGCATACACTTAGCACAGTTTTCTTCTCTCCTGCAGATTTAATGAAGTGTTAATGGTTTCAGAGCCTTCTTATTTCATGCTGCAGGTTCATAAAGAGGCCTTAAGTTTTTAGCAAGTGCCTAGAGAATAACAAGGCTTGTTTGGGGATCTTTTTTGTGCTTAAGACCAAGCTGTTGAACAGTTATTCAGAAGTGCAGTCACCAGTACTGGGAAAGAACTTCATTATGCCTCTGCCTATCGTGATGGAGGATGTCTGTGCAATGATCAAGCCTGTAGTCTGAACACTCTTCACCTTCAACAAGAGTGGGAAACTCGACTTCCATTGTCTTAAGAAGAGGCCTGACATTAATTACCATTTGAGTTATGTGTCTTCTGTGTTTATTTGTTTATAAAATTGCCCTGCCTCTTCACAGGAATCCAGATCCTATGTTGTAGCAGTTTCCATGGTAACTATGCATTTTTTTTTATTGAATCATGAAAGAATTATGTAAACCAAAGCTACACATAAATTACCAATGCATAAATTGCTGCTATCCTAATTTCTCAGTCCACTTCTCTGTAGTTTGTATACCAGCAAGCAAGAGAGAGATTAATTCAACTTTCCTTTACCCAGGTGTACTACAACAATATGAGAAAAATCAAAAGGAGAACCTTACACTCAGCCCTCTGTTCAAGAAGATTATTGAGCTAACTGTCTAGAAATTCTGATGATATCTGACTCAAAGCATTCAGGAATTGTGAGTCATTCCCTTAAAGTCATGAATCAGTTTTTTTTTCAATCTTCACATTAAAAACAAACAAACAAACAAACAAACCATACCACCAAAAAAAAAAAAATTCACATTTTTTATTTGGTTTGTACTATGGAAGTAGATTATCAGTTGTGAAGATTTTTTTTATGCAGCCTGGGTGGGTTACACAGAAAATATGACTTAAAGGTGGAGACTTAGATTCTGAATGAATTTTTGTATTCTAAAAACATGCCCCATCTCCTGATATTCAACAGTTCTGGTCTCAGTCCTTTAAAAGCTGAAAGCTGTATTCAAACATGCAGACCTACACCTCTGTAATTAACTCTCTCTTCCATTATTTGACTGTATCAGTGTAAAACAAGACCTAAAAATCTCATTTGTAGCTAGACTTAGTTGAAACTAAGCAACTCTAGCTAAGATTTCATCCTTTTATTTCAAGATGGCAAATGAAGCCTCAAAATCTTGGAATATTTCATGGCATTCAAGAAAAAAAATAAAGCCAAATTCCTCCAAATTTTACTCCAATATTCCAATTTTGAGAGTGAAAATGCTGAAATAAAACATTGCGACATTTGCTGCAATTTAATGTTTTGAGACTCCCATTTGAAAAATATTTGAAATGCTTCTCCTATGAATCAGAAGGAAATTGTTCTGTAATGGAAATTTTTGCCCAAAATTGCAAATCCACTCATAACAGCTGCCAAAGTTTCTGAGGCAGACAGCAAGATCTGAACTCAGGAATTGTCATCCATGTAGCTGTGCTGAGCATAACTTCTCAACAAAACCCACAACTTGCTGCTCATTATTCCTGACTTCCCACATTCTTAACTCTTCAATCATTTCTTTCATCTGTGTAGCCTCAATCAAGAGTATATCTTGCAAAGTGAATAACAACTCACTAAACTCAGGTAAACTCTGGACTGTTAGTTTAATATGAAACCAGCAGAGTGTACATTGGACAAGGTTGTCTCCCTGAGAAGTGCAGTGCAAGTTGATTATCTACACATGCAATTTTTCTTCATAAAGTCATGCAATTACCTTCACTTATGAAAGCAATGTAGTATGCAAAACAGCCTGGCATATCACTGTTGCCATTCAAGTCTTTTGACTAAGAAACAGAAGTTTCTATTTACCACCATGATTAATCTCATTATCTCAGTGGGGTGTGTGTTTTTTTTACAGTACTCTTGAAGCCTTTCAAAGGCAGAAGGCTGAGCACAAATCCAGACATAGGCCATATGTGAAGTACAAGATGAAATTAGAACTTGTGTGGAGGAGAGACTGCATCACAATCCATTGCATGATTTGTTTTGTCCATTCAAGGATATATGTTTATTGGGGAAAATGATGCAAAAAATGAAATATTCAAAGCAGAGAAGGGCCATGAGAATGATCAGAGGGCTGAAGCAACTCTTCAGGCTGAGAGTTGGGGTTGTTCAGTTTGGAGAAGGTTCCAAGAAGACCTTATTGTGGCCTTCCAATAGCTGAAGGGGGTCTAAAAGAAAGCTGGTGAGGGACTTTCAGGGGTGTCAGGTAGTGATAGGACTAGGGGGAATGGATCCAAGCTAGAGGAGGGGAGATTTAGATTAGACATTAGGAAGAAGTTCTTCACCATAAGGGTGAAGAGTAGGCAACTGGAATAGGTTGCCCAAGGAGGTGGTAGAAGCCCCAACCCTGGATGCTTTTAAGGCCAGGGTGGATGTGACTCTGGGCAAACTAATCTAATGGAGGATGTCCCTGCCCATGGCAGGGGGCTTGGAACTAGGTGATCCTTGAGGTCTCTTCCAACCTTGACAATTCTGTGATTCTGTGAAACTAACTCCATATCTTATTGTAGGTTTTTTGGAGATTTTAAATACCCTTCAGTGTATTATACTTTATTTTTTAAAAAATGCAGATATTATGCAAATACTAAGTCTTTTGGGTCTTTCCCAATGGAAAAGTCTGAAGGAAAAATCCAGACATTTTATTCATATTCTGTTGTTAGAAAAAAATAAATACATTAAGTGCTACCAACATAACTTGCATTATACTCCACTCCCTACAAGCATGCTGAGAATACTTTGTGTGCCAAACTCTGGGAAGAAGCCACTATTCTGTGTAGCCCAGTGAATGTGTTGGTTTGAAAGTCCAAGTGAAATGTGGTGCCTTATAAAATGGCCATTTTTGCTGTTTTTTAATCCTTGAGATATTGTGAAATAACCCTAAGAAATGTTCTAACTCTACAAAAGCAAAAGTTATATTAAATGCAGATGTGACAAAATGTCAGTTCTTAGGTTTTGACATAGGTATTGTGACACACTGAAGAATTTCTGTACTGGAAAAAGTCCTTAGTATCTATTGAGGACTCTGATTAAAAAAGAAAACAAACATAAACAACAAAACAAACCAAAAAACACCACTGAAAAAGTACAAAATTATTACCTTTTATTTATTTTTTAATTGTTATTGTTCTCACCAACAAGGAAGGGCTAATGAGGAATGTGAAGCTCATGGGCAGCCTTGGCCATGACATGGTGAGGTTTAAGATCCTCAGGGCAGTGAAGAAGGGGATGTTCAGCAAGCTTGAAACTCCCAGATTCAGAAAACCTGACTTTGGCCTCTTCAGGAATCACCTTGGTGAAGTACCATGGATTGAAGTCTTGGAAGGATTGGGAGCACACAAAACTAATTGAACTTTCCAGGATCATCTCCTCTAAGCTCAAAGGCAATGCATTCCTGAAAAAGAGGAGATCAGGCAAAAATGCCAGGAGGCCTATGTGGATGAACAAGGAATTCCTGCTCAAAATCAAACACAAGAGGGAAACTCACAAAGGGTGGAAGCAAAGAGACCTGCTGGAGAGAATCTAACAGAGAGCCATGAGGAGGATTAGAGGACTTGAGCATCTCCCCTATGAAGAGAGACTGAGAGCCCTGGGGCTGTTCAGTCTGGAGAAGAGAAGACTGAGAGGGGATCTGATCAATGTCTATCAATAGCTGAGGGGTGGGTGTCAGGAGGAGGGGGCCAGGCTCTTTTGGGTGGTTCACAGTGATAAGACAAGGAACAATGGGTTCAAACTTGAACATAGAAGATTTCAGCTCAACATGAGGAGAAACTTCTTTACAGTGAGGATGAGAGAGTCCTGGAACAGGCAGCCCAGGAGGGTTGTGGACTCTCCTTCTCTGGAGACTTTCCAAACCCAGCTGGATGCATTCCTGTGCAGACTACCCTAAGTGATCCTGCTCTGGCAAGGGGGTTGGATCTCTTGAGGTCCCTTCCAACCTCTGATATCCTGTGAGACTGTGAAGAAGGATGGGTAACCTGGCATGAATACAAGGAAATTATGAAACCACAAAGCAGGTTAGGAAACCTTCTTATAAAGTTTCTTTTCCCCCTATTTTTTTTCAGTAGGGTTGATACTGCAAGATCCCTGACTTGGTTTGCACTCTTGAATGAACTGGGGAAGACAGCTTAGTTTTCCTGAAAGAAAAAGAGGTTACTTCTTGTGATGGTGTGGCTCACACTTCACACAGTTGTGAATACAGATTGACTTTTTGTAAGGGGAATGGTTCATCCTTTGAAGAAATTTTAAGTATTCAACATGGTCTTGAAATGAGCAAACAACTGAGTTTTTTCTATGTTTACTTTTGGTTTTCACCTTGGAAGGAATGAAGCACCTGAATGTATGAATACCATCTGGGAGTAAAGCATTCAAATAGCTCAGTGTTATGAAAGAGTTTGTCTATTTTCCATGTGTTCAATGATTAGATTAAAGTCAATCTTTCTACTATATGACTGGTTCCCTAGATGATGGTACTGTAAGTTCCATTTTTATTAACAATGTCTGGTTATCTTGATAACAACTGCACACCTCAAATCTAGGGGATTAATAATAAGACATTTCAACTACTGCCTGTTTTTATCAGCATTTGGAGTAGCAACTTCTATTTTCCTTTTTATTTTTTTTTTTAATTTTTCAGTCCTCAAAGTTGTTTCTGCAAACTCTGATCCAGCAACCATTTCCCTTATATGACTGAATAGATGGAAGTGTGAAAAAGCTGGAAATGACCTTTATGTGCACTGCTTGATATACATTGGCAACAGCTCAGCTCTGGTTTAATTTTCCTGTTGTGAAAAGCAGAGAGAGAAGCACATGAGAGTACAGTAAAATGTAAATGAAGTAACAGATTCCTATGCTACTGTATTTCAAAACACCATCATCAGAAGCTAACCACTTGTATTTTAATAGTGGGTCTTTACCTTAGGGAAGTCACAGAGGAAGCCTTTTCTATTCTAAACTAGAAACTTCTTGGTTTTTTTTTTTAAGGCTGCACAGTTATGGGATATTTGTGGCCATTTAGAATTGACTTGCAGACTGCTTAATGTTTCTCTTGGTATATCAAGCTGTTTTCTTTGGCTCTCAAAAATGGAATGCACTTTGGGTATGCTTTCTAGACAGGTTGCATGCTTTGTAGATCGTTGCTACTTCAAACTAAAGCTCTGCTCATAGGGGACAGCAGTTTTCCTCTTTCATGACACAGATACAGTAGAGGTTTGATTTTCCACTGCTGCAACCAGTAGGACTTTGATTAATGTTTTAGAACAGGGAAAATCGAGACTGTTGGCTGAACTTTAGTACCCAAGTAAAGCCTTTTAAAGGTATTTGAACCATTTGCCTTATGATAATTGAAATTAGGCAACTAAGCACTCTTGCTAATCAAAGCAGGCTCCAGGGAGACCTTTAGCAGCCTTCCAGTAGCTGTAGGGGACCTACAAGCAAGCTGGAGAGATACTTTTTACAAGGGTTTGTAGTGATAAGACAAGGAGGAATGGCTTTAAACTGGAAGATGGTAGATTTAGATTTTATATTAGGATGAAATTATTTACTGTGAGGGTAGTGGACACACTGGAACAAGTTGCCCAGGGAAACTGTGGGTGCCCTGTCCCTGGACAAGTTCAGGGCCAGTTTGGATGGGACCTCGAGCAACCTGGTCTAAGTGGAAAGTATCCCTGCCCATAGCAGGGTGGTTGGAACCGCATGATCTTTAAGGTCCCTTCCAACCCAAATCACTCTATGATTCTATAAAGGCTAAACTTACAGAACCCTGAAGTCATGGAGCTAACTGGAATTGCAATGAGTTCCTCACTAGAATTAAAGGAAATCCTTGTACCTTCATGTGCTGGATAAATTGGCTTTTCTCTATTCTTTAAGTGCTTTCTCATAGTATCTGTATTTAGCCCATGCTGGTGGTTAAACTACAGCTGTTGCTCTTTTACCTGATGATGTCTCCCCAGAACAGAAGGGGGATCAAGAAGAGGACACCCATGGGTTGAAAGGAAAACAGATTTAATGAAACAGTCAAAGTAATACTAACACCAATATAAAATGTACAAAGTTGTACTCAGCCTAGAGAATGTGTGGTGGCCATAATAAAAGGGAAAGGAGTGCTTGGGTGGTAGGAAGTCCCCTATCCTCAGTAATAAATTTCCCCCTTTATAATGAGTGTAACATTTATGATATGGAACACACTCATATCACAGCCAGCTTGGGGCAGCTGCTCTGCCTGACTTAGAACTGCTAATGGTCTGCCCACTATTGCCTGCTTGTGATTCTTTCCCAGTGAAACCAGGACACTACTGTATCTTATGCAGTAGTGCAGTGGTTCCAGTCAGGCCTCTAAGCATAATTCATAATGAAATTAATATTCATGTTGGAAATATGCTTAGATGTCTGAGGTATAACAAAGCCTGCTGCAGTTCCTCTTTTAGCTAAATGCATTGTTTTCCCCTAAAGAGAAAAAGTCCCCAAGGAACATTTGTAAGTGTTCTGTGAGGTCAGGTTGAAATCTGTGACTGGTTAGATTTGCATTTCAAGATTTCATCCTATGATGAGAAGATGTACAAATCACAAAGCATTTAATTGTATCTCTTTTATTTGCATATGGAGTCTGGACCTTAAGCATGCTACCATAACGTATTCCTTTGAGACACATTAATCAATACAAAATTCAAGTTAATTATGGTAATTAAATCTTCTCAAAGTAAAAGGTGACTGTAGTAGTACTCAGCTCTAGCACAAGAAAAAAAAGGGGGGGGGGGGGGGAGGGGAGTGGAAATTTGCTACTGTCTTCTTTATTAATTAGGTATTAATGTGCCTTCCTAATGCCTCTGCTGAAATCTGAATTTTCAAGGAAAAGCAGAGTTTGCCTTTCATTGACATTAGAGTGAAATGAAAGACGTGGTTGTAGCTGCACTGTCACTGTTGGTCTTTCTCTTCTCCATGGCTCCTCTTCAATTTTTATGACTCTCACTCCATAAAACATTAACGAGCCACGTTGTGAGGCTGCCTATGTGGTGTCCTTCAGTTTAATCCTCCAGCACTTCCAGCTGCATCAGGCATTAAGGAGATGGTCTTGCACTAATGATGTTTTGCTTTGATTACAGTGGCCAGGCTCTCAGCAGTCCTCATTGCAGCCCCACTTGGATGCCAGTTCTCTGTCATGAATTTGTGGTTACAAAAACCTCCCTTTAACTTTTCTCTGAGCAGGTCTGGCTGTGCTGTTCTTTCCTGAGCTGATGCTGAAAGAAACACTAATAAACTTGCACTCACTGAAATAGAGATTGATCTGGTAAGCACCAACATGGAAACAAACTGACCCTTTATAGCTATTAATAAAGGAGCATAACTGCTGGCATTAGTCACGGCATTTAATTCCACCAAAGTGGGAGCTGCACAGTTTTGCTTTCCTCGAGGTGAGGATTTTCTGAGGCATTTTCAAGCCCCACAGCTCATGTTCTATAAACAGGCAAATCTTGCCTGTTATATATATATTATAAGAAATANACACCCTCCCCCCATCCCTCCCCCAAAGTCTCCCTCTCCTTCCTCAGCAACAAGTTGAAAACGCTTCTGGTTTTCAACAAACCATACACATAAAAGACTGAAGCAGAATAACATCTAACAGTTTGAAAGCTGCACCATCACACTAAGGCTATGATTTTGGATAAATGTGCATTTCTTCCTCGGGTGAGCATATGGTTTTCTGTTGTTTGGTTTTGGTTTTTTAATTTTTTTTTTTTAATAGTTTGTTGATCTGCTCAGAAGATAGTGATAATTGCAGGAGAGCATAAAAATGAAAACATGAGAATCCAAGGAGATAAATGACAAACAGCTGGATGAGTCAGTAGCCTATATTGTGTGTCAGGAAGATAGATGCTTACCTTTATTCTCACTTAAGTTCATTGCTGTCATTGCAAAGCTAACTGTTCCAGGCACTGCTCTATTTCCTCACCAAAGGCATAATCCTTTTTCATAATGACTGCAACACAAAGGAAGACCTACTTTCTATACTGCCAAACTCTCTTATAGCCAAATGATTGTGTGGAGCTAAAAAGCTACTAGTGTGACCAATATATAGTAGGAAACTTCAAGGAATTTTTTGGATAGTACACACAAAACAAGGAATCATAGCCAAAAAAAAATAAAGTATAATTACTCTATCAACAAAACCAGGATTTGCTTTGGCTTTTGGTTTTTTTTTTTTTTGCTGCTGAGATTGGTTTGATAGACTGTGTGACAGAGCACTGGAATGGGCTGTCCAGGGAAGCTGTGGAGTCTCCCTCTCTGCAGATATTCAAAGCCTGCCTGGATGTGTTCCTCTGTGATCTGGTATAGGTGATCCTGCTCTGGCAGGGGGGTTGGACTAGATAATCTTTTGAGGTTCATTCCAGCCCCTAACATTCTGTGATTCTGTGATTCATGAAAAAATATGACGGATTCATGAAAAAATAGGTTGATGAAAACCTTGGTGTTTCAAAGCACCAGAATTTATATATATACATGGCCGTGGTCTAGGCTCAGACTCCCATTCACATCCCTACTCCATAACCTGACTTTGTAAGAAATCCAATATGCTCTCAGTATATCTTTTACTTGAAATTATGAGGTTTACCTAATTTTTCTTTTTTTTTTCTTTCTTCTGTATCAATCCCTCCCACTCACAATGAAACAACTATTTCAATTATCTCCACCAACTCACAAATTCAAGGATATTGAATATAAATACAACATGCTTCACTTGTTTGGAAGAATTGCCCCAAAATATCACATATATTAGAAGTATTTAACAGCATCTAGGCCAAAGTCCCAAAGGGTCATCAAGAAAAATGTATTGTTCACAAACAATGATATTCTGCTCTTAGAACCTCTGATTTAAAATCTGTGTGGTAAAGAAAATGCATTGAGTTTCAGGTTTTCCTACCACTATGCTTATCAAAAGGACCCTAATTATCACATAATATTTGCTTTTGTTTTCCATGAGATATGGTCCCCTGTAGGCCTCATTCAATTCTGGTCAGAATTAAGTGGTGTTTGCTTTGGGTATTGAGACTTGAAGGGAAATAAAGGACAGGAAGGTCAAATATGACTTCAATTCAGTGCTGACTCAGACTGTTCAGCTCACAGAGACACTACTGTCAGTTCAAGAGATGCTGGCAGCTCAGAGCACTAAGGAAAAACATTTCAATGTTGCAGAGCTTTCTCTTAGCAAGAAAAGCTATGGTGCTAAGAGCTCCTTGCCCTGAGGAGAGGGACTTGGGGGTGCTGGTGGAGGAGAAGCTCAACATGAGCTGTCAAGGTGCACTTGCAGCCCAGAAAGCCAACCAGAGCCTGGGCTGCATCAAGAGAAGTGTGGCCAGCAGGTCCAGGGAGGTGATTCTCCTCCTCTACTCTGCTCTAGTGAGACCCCACCATGCAGTCATCCAGCTCTGGAGCTGCTATTACAAGAGGGATATGGACATGCTGGAAGGTGTCCAGAGAAGGGCCACCAGGATGAGCAGAGGGCTGGAGCTCCTCTCCTAGGAGGAGAGACTGAAAGAGTTGGGGCTGTTCAGTCTGGAGAAAAGAAGGCTCTGAGGTGACCTTCTTGTGGCCTTGCAGTATCTGAAGGGGGCTACAAGAAAGCTGGGGAGGGACCTTTTAGGNAGCCATGTGTTGAAATTAATTATAATAGCTATCACTTGAACAGAAATATGAAAGGTTATAAATCTGAAATACTTTGCTTTCTTGTAACAGTGAGTCTAGTCTCAAAGATTTGATTTATCATATATAAAAGGCACAAGAACTTTCACTGATTTTAGCAATGCAATCTTTTTTTTTTTTTTTTTTTTTTTGGTGGATAAAATTATTAAAAGGAAATCCAGACTAATCTGTGTGGAAATAACCCCATTACCCAGCAATAAAATATAAAGTCTAATTGAACTTTTAATAAATTTGTGGGTTTGTCAGGATCCCTGACAGAGAAAATTGGGAGCCAACATTTAAAATTCCTGTGTTGTGTCAATTGTGTATAGAAAAAAAATAATAAAATAAAATCCCTTTATATCAGAAAGCACTTGATGCGTTATTTATGAATAAAACATTTCAATTACAGGAAAGAATGAGTCATAAATCTTCACTATGTATTTAACTTCAATAGTATGTTATTCAAGATGATCTGCAAAATCACAAGCACTTTGTGGAAAGCCTATTCCATTTGTTTATTGGTTAAAAATAAATTTATTGGGCTGAACAGTGCCCACAGGAAATCATTTACATTTTATGTCTATAACCAGGCATATATATTACTCCAGTATAGTATTTGGAAAGATTTCATGCCATGAGAAAACCATTATCATCACTCCTCTGCTTTTGTGCAGCTTATATATGATGGTGCTGGAGTCACAGTTTGTCATGATTTCTCTGGCACTCACCAAACACAGATACAAATAATAAATAAAACTTTATACCTCTCTCCTCTACCTGATTATTTGGAATTATCACTAGGAGTATTGTACTGTTATAGAGTATACACTGTTCCAACTATATTAATGAGATTGTTGTTGAATTACTCTTTAAGATTCCTGCAGAAAAGAAAACACAATTTATTTTCATTTTGTCACTACTTGTTTTCAGCTCTGATAGGGATCAAATCTTCCACAGCTCACAGTGAAGATGTTGCATCCCTGTAAGAACTCTATTGATAAATTTCATAGCAAAAAAATCATTGATTCTGGATTTTAACTCTGTTCAGAGTGTCTGAGGCAGTAGGTCCTACCTAGCAAATAAGTCCAGCTGCTGACTTAGCTTAGCTCTCAACTCAGCTAGGCTCTACTTAGTGAGGGAAAGCTGTGGTGATGCTGCTGCAGAGCTAAATTAAAGATTGTTGAGTGATGAGGAACTTAGAAGTTTATTAAAAAGGAAACAGAGACAGCACTGTGATGTGTTTGAGTGTTTGGGGTTTTTTTTATGTTAGCAGTAAGAGCACTATGTGAATCAATACTTTAATATCTTCTACTTAAATGGCAATACATAAAGGATCTAAAATATTCCCATAATAGAGACATTCATCTGTCTCAAGCTCTTTTCAGTGAGGTGCAAAGCTTTAAATCTAGGAAAATAATTAGAAAACTGAAGCATTACCAAATAACAAAGAAAGTTCATATTAAATAAGCTAAAGTTAATGCCAGATCTTTCTAGTGAAGCTGTTGTTTCATGTTGAAACTTAGCTGTTGACCACTTGGCTAGCTTTTGGTGTTTGGAGCATGACTTTGGGTCTTCCAACACAGTGACTGGCTGGATGCCATTATACATACACATGTGCTGCACTACAGCCCTCCTCCTTTGCCTCTTGTGTTTTGGAGTACATTGGAACTACTGCAAAGCATGTAACAGCAAGATTAAGGTTCTGACCTCTTGATCAAGAAGTGATAAGCTGCAAAGGGTGAGCAGGTATGGATCCAGTGTTTCATTCAGGGCAGGTTATAGTCATTGAATTTCTCTCTGCTTTCTGTTAGTAAGTAGGTGACTGTTTGCCAGCTTCATCTGTGAGGGTCTTTGTATTTTTAGGTCTTTTCCTTGTGCACCTCAATTGTGTCTTACTCTGGGCAGCCTATTATCCTCCCTCTCCCTCACTTAAATACACAAAATTCACTTTTTGCTTGGTATTCATAGTAACTAGGATAATACATTGAATACTATATTGTGATGGTTATATACACATATATATGGTGTTATATATATGGTTTTATATATATATGGTTATATATATTTTTATATATATATGGTTTAATATATATATGGTTATATATATATGGTTTATATATATGGTTTTATATATACATATGGTTACATATATATGATTATATATATATATATAAATGGGTTTATATATATATTTTTGATTATTTTAATATATGCTACATGAAAAGGTCATCACCCATGTCAAATGCTTGGAAGAGATTTAAACAATAGATGTAGACAATAGATACCTATGGCCAGATGTAGCCCTCTGCTCTCATTCATTCAGTGTTTATTTTCCCTGCATTTTGTATTTGTGCAAAAGTACCTCCCACCCTAAAAAAATTAGAACACTTCCATATCCAGAATCACAGAAGTGTTTGTGATTCATAGTCTGGTGGTGGTCACTGGCTACTGAGCATTGTCACCTTGCAGCCAGGTGAGCACCAGTGCTCCTTCTGGCCTCCTGCTGCTGCATTCAGCAAGGGAGCCTCATCTTGCTGATGTGAGGCAGGCACAACCCAAGGTTCTAGGGAGTGTTGTTTGCTTTTGAAATATGAAACATGACTTTGGGAATATCTGTATCCAAGTTTGGGAATAGCTGTATCCTCATAGAAAGTATAACCAGCAGCTGTCTGCTTGTGATGATGTTTCGTGATGCAACTTGCATCCTGTTGTATTTTAGTATGGAGTGAGACACACTTCTTATACTTCAAAGGTAACACAATACCTATACCTGTCAAGAAAGTCACAGTCATAATTCATGCTATAACATCCACTCTTGCTAACAAATGCACAGGAAACAGAAGCATTTCAGATAAACCTACATGTTTATATTTTTTGAAACTTCATTGACAAAGTAGGAAATGTCAGTGTATAATGAATTCCATGTGTAATAATTTAACACAAATGCATCTTCACTGTCAGACATTTTTACCACATTCTTATCTAACAGATAATCAAGCAATAACCTCAGTTTACTTGCACAGCTATTTATAGCTTTCATGCAAATGATAAATTCTAATGCTGAGTTATGAGCCACAGAGGGAGAAATTCAATCATTATAACTAGGCAAGGTTATTTAAATTGATATGCCAGTGGAGATACAGTTGATTGTATTGAGAGAAATTAGAAAAAGTCTGTTCTGGAATCTGCTATCAACCATTGAGAGCTATTTTTTCAAGCAAGAGGTCTGAAAGGGAAAAAAAACAAAGCAGGATTGAAATAAATATTTCAAAGTATATTAATAATTTAAATAAAGAGATATAGTTTGAAGGAAACCACTAATAGCAGAAGTTAAACATTTAGCACATCTCCTTCAACAGACATAGGAATGAAATTAAAATCTTTTGATATTTGTTGTTTGGGTTTTTTTCCCCATATTTACTGTTTGTAGCTGATTGCCACATTTGATTTTTTATGATCACAGGATCACAGATCACAGGATGTTAGGGGTTGGAAGGGACCTCCAAAGATCATCAGGTCCAAACTCCCTGCCAGAGCAGGACCATAGAATCTACCAAAGGTTACACAGGAATGCATCCAGGTGGGTGTTGAAAGTCTCCAGAGGAGACTCCACAACCTCTCTGGGCAGCCTGTTCCAGTGCTCTGTGACCCTCACAGTGAAGAAGTTCTTCCTCATGTTGAGGTGGAACCTCCTGTGCTGTAGCTTATAACCATTGCCCCTTGTCCTATCACAGGGTGCAACTGAGCAGAGCCTGTCCCCTCCCTCTGGACACCCAGTCCTCAAATATTTATAAACATGTATTAAATCCCCTCTCAGTCTTTTCCCCAGGCTAAACAGCCCCAGGGCTCTCAGCCTCTCCTCATAAGGCAGTGCTCCAGTCCCTTCATCATCCTCGTAGCCCTGTGTCAGGCTCTCTTGAGTAGATCCCTGTCCCGCTCAAACTTAGGAGCCCAGAACTGGATGCAATATTCCAGGTGAGGTCTTACTAGGACAGAGTAGAGGGGGAGAACAAAATCTCCCTGGATCTGCTGGACACACTCCTCTTAATGCATCCCAGGATACCATTGGCCCTCTTGGCCAGAAGGGCACATTACTGTCCCATGGATACCTTGTTATCCACCAGGACTCCCAGGTCCTTCTCCACAAGGCTGCTCTCTAGCAGATCTCCTCCTAACCTGTACTGGTGCAGTGTATGATTCCTTCCCAGATGCAGGACTCGGCACTTATCCTTGTTGAACCTCATTAGATTCAACCTCTCTGCCCAGCTCTCAGTCTGTCCAAGTCTCACTGAATGGCCACAGAGGCTTCAGGTGTATCAGCCAAGCATACATCATCTGTGGATATAGCTGGAAATATTTTAGTAGGAGAAAGCCATTCATCAGTAATGTCTCTTCTTTGTTTATTTTTGTTGCTGGTTTCTGCTTAAAATATCAATATATACAGATTAACTTCCCCCCAAAATTTGGTATTTTAGCACTTCAAATGGTCCTAAATTAAAGACTGCTGTAATTTAACCAATTGTTTGGCATAAACTTAGAATTTCATCTAGTAGTTCTCCATCATGGAAGAAACTGTCTCTTTTTGCATTCTTTATTTATCATATAGACAACTTTTGTTGGAACTAAAACGTGTCCTTTATAAAAAAAATCTATTTATTATTTCAGTACTTTAAACCACGATGGACTTTCACAGCACCTGATTTATTATTTTTGTAATTAACTGACACTGTTCAAATCAAGTATTGATCTACCTTCCAGTGTCTTCTTTTATTCTCAGTTAAGTTTCATCCATTAGTTATTCTTTTGCTTGATAGCAGGCTAGCATATTGACAGATGCCCTGTCCCTCTACAGTTGCCTCAAACTGTAGTCAAATCCTCTTTTAATCTTCTATTAAAATGATGCCACTCTAACCTAGAATCATTATGGTATCTCTTCTCTGAACTCCCAAATGGATTTCAGCATCCTTAGTAGAGGTATGAATGAAATTATATTTCAGTAGGTGTGTCACTGAGATCACTTCTGTCTCACATTCACTGTTGTAATCTGCAAAATGCAATGTGAGCAGTTTAGTTGCATAGAGATTTATAACCACTTGATTTTAAATGTATGGAGTCTGCTGGATAGTTATGGGTCTCATATGTCAGCTGATGGTGATATTCCTGCCAGATGATCTTCATAGGGGAGATGCTAAGAGGACTGAGATCCCTGGGGCTGTTTAGTCTGGAGAAGAGAAGACTGAGAGGGGATCTGATCAATGTCTATCAATAGCTGAGGGGTGGGTGTCAAGAGGAGGGGGCCAGGCTCTTTTTGGTGGTTCACAGTAATAAGACAAGAAACAACAGATTCAAAGTAGAACCTAGAAGATTTCACCTCAACATGAGGAGAAACTTCTTTCCAGTGAGGGTGACAAAGCACTGGAACAGGCTGCCCAGGGGGTTGTGGAATCTCCTTCTCTGGAGACTTTCCAAACCCACCTGAATGCATTCCTGTGTGGACTCCCCTAAGTGATGCTGCTCTGGCAAGGGGGTTGGACCTGATGATCTCTTGAGGTCCCTTCCAACCTCTGATATATTTTGATACTGTGATATATTTGTAAATAGAATTTCCATTTAAACTTCCAATCCAGTGTGGAGCGTTTTCATTTTACTCCTTGGGAAGGGGTAAAATATCTTTTCTGTCCTTCAGCCCTGGGCAGCTCGTGGCTCAAAACAGCACAGAAAAGTTTGGGGTGTTAGGTTATTTATTTTATTTTCATGAACTTTTCATTTCAAAACATGCTTTTGTTCCATTTTTGGATGAAAAACCAGGATATCACCATTTCTCACAGAGCCAAACTCTTCTATAAGAGCTGCTAGAAATTATCTAAATGCTATCTTTTGATATTGGATAATTTCAATGCTACATGCAAACATAAGCTTGAAAAGTGGGATACATCTCAGTGTAACAGAAATAAATTGTTACAGCACCATCCCATGGAAAATAGAGCTGAATTCAAAACATTAGAAGATTTGATCTGAGAACAATGAAATTTTTTTTGTGTGTGTGTGTTAAATATATTTTATCAACCATTGTTTGATAAATTCTGCTTGCACCAAGCTCACTTTTAGGCAATTTAACCTTCAGCTTGCATCCTGCATATAGTTTGAGCTGCCTGTTGAAGTCTTTCTTTAATAGTAATGGGAAAACTGCCTTTGTAATACTCTGGCTCTCTCTTTTTTCTTTTTTTTTTTTTTTTTTTTTTTTTTTTTCTCCCTAACATAGGTATCCCTGGCTAGGAACAGGCTAATAGCAATTAGGGAAATCAATATTTGTCCTTAAACTCTCTTCACCTTTTTCCCCATATTATTATTCATGGCAAGTGTCACAGTTGGCATTCACTAATTTTTCTTCTTTGCTCTTTAACCTTTCCCCAGTTTAATGTGTTTCCTACTTTCATCATCCCTGCTTTTTGAAGGAAATACAGGAAAACTCATACCTGTCTTCTTGAGTTGCTCATTACATCATCTTGCAAGTGAAACAAATTACTTCTGAGCAAAGGAAGCAAAAGTGAAGGGAGGGGTTCCTTGCCACGTTTCAGTTATTGCAGCTTTGCTGTTTGCTGCTGTGCTCCAGCAAAAGCATTTGAAGGAGGTGCTGTGGTAGTGAGGTAAAGCCTTCTCCTAGGGCAGCCTAGTTTGTGAATACATTTCCTCTGGCATCCTTGGGCTTTCCTGTTTCATGCACGGTCTGCAGGTTTTCTGCTCCTTCGGTGTAACCTCAGGCATGCTCTGAAAATGAGCTTTCAGCAGAAGCTGTGCTGCTTAGTCAAATTTAAGAAGCCTCAAACTGTGAATATTCTGGCCCTCTGTTGTCCACCATAATTTGCATTCTCAAATGCCATCCTCAGCCAGCAATTTTCCTGAGTAATACTCATTCACATAGCAGTTATTTTTCTCCTCTTTTCTGTGGCAGAATAGAGGTGCCTTTGTTTGCATGCACAGTAGCACCACTCTCTCCTCTGCCTGAGCATAAAACAATTACCATTCTGTCATCTGCTCTGCCCAATTTCTGTTTATTGATATACAAATTACAACACATCCATTTTGCAGCTTTCCACCTGGGCTTTCCACATTTCCTTTTCCCTCATTTCACTTAGAATGAAACCACTGAACTGGCAGGAGTCCCTGTGTGTGAAATAAAATTGTGTGGATTTGTCCTTTTTTTTTTATTTATTGTTTTGGTCAGGTATGTAGAAAAATAGATTTGAGAGCATTTGCCTAGAAAAGAGGAATGCCAATTTTAAGTTTTTGGTTACTCTAATTCAAAAGTATAGACTTTGGATGAAAACTTTTACAATGAAACAAGGAGAGAGATGATACAAACATGCACTCTGAACTAGTTCTCTCCCCTGCTCATCTCAGTTTTCTTTCAAATGGAAAAAAATGAAAGAAAGAAAGGAAAGAAACAAAGGAAAGAAAGAAAGAAAGGAAAGAAAGAAAAAGAAAGGAAGGAAGGGAGGAAGGAAGGAAGGAAGGAAGGANAGAAAGAAAGAAAGAAAGAAAGAAAGAAAGAAAGAAAGAAAGAAAGAAAGAAAGAAAGAAAGAAAGAAAGAAAGAAAGAAAGAAAGAAAGAAAGAAAGAAAGAAAGAAAGAAAGAAAGAAAGAAAGAAAGAAAGAAAGAAAGAAAGAAAGAAAGAAAGAAAGAAAGAAAGAAAGAAAGAAAGAAAGAAAGAAAGAAAGAAAGAAAGAAAGAAAGAAAGAAAGAAAGAAAGAAAGAAAGAAAGAAAGAAAGAAAGAAAGAAAGAAAGAAAGAAAGAAAGAAAGAAAGAAAGAAAGAAAGAAAGAAAGAAAGAAAGAAAGAAAGAAAGAAAGAAAGAAAGAAAGAAAGAAAGAAAGAAAGAAAGAAAGAAAGAAAGAAAGAAAGAAAGAAAGAAAGAAAGAAAGAAAGAAAGAAAGAAAGAAAGAAAGAAAGAAAGAAAGAAAGAAAGAAAGAGAGAGAGAAAAAGAAAGATGCCTCAACACATTACCCTGCCTGTCAAATATGCTCTAGTCACAAAATTATGTTTTTAGCTGTCCTTCAACTACAAAAGAAAAGCCTTAGGGGCTCTAGCTGGTTCCAACCCAGATATCCCCTATGAGGCATCCCCCAGGGCTCCCTTCATTCAGCCTAGAGTCCAGGACCCCCTGTCAGACTCCTGGGTCCACCAGCCCCTGCCATAGTGGTGCTGCACCAGGGAGAGCATCCAGCCCTGTCCCTGAGATGCTGCTTGAACCCTCTGGACTAAGCATAGACCCAGGTGCTGCCTGATGCTCACATGTGATTCCTGGGTGCAGATGCTGCTCAATCAACACTGCAGTGGCCTCTGCTTGCTGGCCCTCAAGAACTGTTTCCTGTAGTTCTTTCCACTCCCTGACAACTTGCTGTGACTTTGTTTGTCTTCCTCTTTTTTTCCCTTCCCCAAAGAAAACTTCATGAAGATTCCTTTACTCAAACAATCAATAAATTGTTTGTAATAAAAGATTCCAAATAGCAGTATTTTACAACAATAACACCTTCATTTAATCTTTTTCAATTTGCCTCTATATGAGTTTTAGCAGCCCTGATGAGGGCCCTGAGGCTTTCCAGCAGCTCTAAAATACGTGGCACAGGTAAAGAAAACAAATATTCTTCAAACCCTGTCTCATGCATGATGAGAGACTGAAATCAGGCAGCTGAAAAAAGCTTCTCCCTTGAGCCATACGCTCTGCTCCTTTAATGGAAGATGATGCCCTTGAGATAGAAGGAATTGAATAGTAACGAAATAATTCCTGAATAACTGTAATAGTCATTTTAGCACATGAGGGTAAAACAAGTTTTACCTTTACCTACAAGCTGATTTTTAGCTTAGTTTAATACAGCAGGTGAACAACTGGGTTTGTATTTTTCTAACTGTCCATGGAAAATCAAACACATATATTCTTTAGTAGTGACATGACAGCCTTCTAGGGGTATTATAGAATGTGACTTTTTTTCTACCATCTTAGACAATGACTGAAATGCTTCCTAAAGGAAGGCAAACTCCTGAGTCTCTAATTCCTCACTGTAACATGTGTGTGTTATGTGTTCAGAAGAGATCATGCATAAATTTTTGTGTATGAGAAAGACTTCTAGTTTGTCTAATTGTGGATAAATCCATAAGACCCAAGACCAGAAAAAAAAAAGGAAGAAAAAAAAAGAAAAAAGGAGAAAAAAAAAGGAGAACCCCCCAAACAAATAATAAATCACAAACAAACAACAAAGAAAAAAACACACACACAACCCCCCCACCAAAAAAAAAACCCAAAACCAAAACCAACAAACAAAGAAATGAAAAACAAATTAAAAAGAGCAGAGGAAGGGAGGGGCCTGGGGAGTCCATTATTTTGCCACAGTTCAAAACTGCTATAGGAGTTCCTGAGCTAGAGTTCGAATTCCTACCAAATAATTTCTATTACAGGCATTAGTTTTTAATTTTATTTTATTGTTAAACTGTCTGCTGGGAATCTGTCAGGACTGTGCTGCTGCAAACATCATGCCCTGGAACTGTCTGGTGCGGAGCCATAGCTGTCTCTGCAGTAAATCATTTCAGAGATCATTCTTAATTTTTTTCAGAAGAAGTTTTACTTCTTGGAAACATTCCCTGACACTCATTAATTTACTAATATAGAAGTACTTGTGATTATTCACAGTATCACAGGATATCAGAGTTTGGAAGGGACCTCAAGAGATCATCAGGTCCAATCCCCCTGCCAGAGCAGGATCACTTAGGGTAGTCTGCACAGGAATGCATCCAGGTGGGTTTGGAGAGGTCCACAACCCCCCTGGGCAGCCTGTTCCAGTGCTTTGTCACCCTCACTGTAAAGAAGTTTCTCCTCATGTTGAGGTGAAATCTTCTATGTTTAAGTTTGAACCCTTTGCTCCTTGTCCTATCACTGTGCACCACCCAAAAGAGCCTGACCCCCTCCACTTGACACCCACCCCTCAGATATTTATAGACATTGATCAGATTCCTTCTCAGTCTTCTCCAGACTAAAGAGCCCCAGGGCTCTCAGTCTCTCTTCACAGGGAGATGCTTTTTTTTTTCCAGTACATCTCACCAAAGAAATTTAGTGGTCCCTATTTTTTTCCTTTTCTTTTTTTTTCCCACAGCAAAAGTGAAGTGTCGACAGTAGATGTCTCAGCCTTGCACCAGGCCACTAAGTAGCTGCTCTTAAAAATTCCAGAAGCCATCCACAGCTACTAAAACTCCTTTCACTGTTCTGCTGTGAGCCTAATAAAAGAATCAGAGGTTAAGCGTCCTTCTGAACACTCACACAAGAGTGGAAAAAACATCCATTATCCAGGAGGACATGCAATAAACAACCCCTGAACACGCCAAGCAAACCAATCATTTCATTGATTATGGTAAAAGACATCTTAAAAAACATGTGTTCTGTTGGTAAGGTATTATCTGACTTCCTCAGATCTCTAGGTGAAGGCATACTGAACATTTCTGGTCAGAGAGATTCAGCCTGTAGTGACAAGAGTCTGTGGCAGCAAATGAGTAGAGGTAGTAACTTCAGGGCCTATGCAAATAGGTGACATTTATTGAGCCTGACATATCTAACAACAGGAACCCTTGAATGTGTCTCAACAGTTATTGAATCCCTTAACAAAATATCTTTCCATTGGTTGCCCTTATTTTATCCCTGTAGTTTTAAATGCAAATTGTTGAAACAGAGAAAACCTGCAAAGAGTCTCATTAGACAGGCTAAATGAATCAAGTCAAGAGAGCATGGGGGAAAACAAATGTTCTCCCGATTAGGGTTTGTCTACAAGAGATTCTAAGAGCACCAGAAGGATGCTAACTTACAATGCACAAAGTGCTTTGGGCTCTCTCTGCATGTACATGGTGATGCTGAATTCTAAGGCAGGGAAAGTTTCCTGAAGGAAAAAACCCAGATGTCTAAAGACCTGACTGTATTAACTCTGCAATTTATTCTAATATATTGTGTTTTCTATCTTTCTAGACATCTCCTCAACACCATCACCCTTTAAGACAGGACTTAAAAACCCCAAACCAGTGGACACCAGCAGATGCTCCAGAACTTTCACACTTTCCTGTTCTGTTAGCTAGCTTTTCCTCCTGTAATAAGTAGCTTTCATTTCAATCATTTACTCCATAAATCTCCCTAAAATCATATTGAATATGTTTTTGCAAACATTGACTCAGGATTAGAGTTATTAATCTTTTTTTCTCTTGAGTTCCTTTGTCTAAAATCTATAAAATCAGATCTTCAGGTGTTATCCACACCATACCTCTTGCTTTACTCCTGTCTCCAACATGACTTAATTGTACTACATAAAAAAAAATATGAGTATGGTGTATTTTAAAGTACATTGTTATTTTTCTCTTATGATTACATACACAAGTGGATTCCAGAGCAGGCCCTTCTTTTGGCAGCTACACTCTACAAGATTTTCCTGTGTATGATTCATTTGTATTAAAGATAACAAGGAAAAACAGATTTAGCACATTTGCCTCTGAGTGGCCCAAGTCTGAGTTTGTTCTCTTTTGCTTTGCTTCATTTTTATGTGCTATTAGGCAACTCTCTGCAAATTCAAAAAGCCATTGGAGTGTAAAAAAACAATTTGAACTCTGCAGCTGTTAGAAAAAGAGAGAAGGGATGGCAACCACAATGGGTTCTTCCTTTCTGAAGACTTCATTACAGTCACTGACATTACCAGAGTACTTCAGTGCTGGCCTCAAGCTTTGAGGCAACACAACATAATATACAGTTTCTTGAAACATCAGGTGGAACTTGGTCATGGGGTTTGACCATCTAAATGTTGGGGATGTCAGGCAGAAGGAGGGGGCATAAATCCTGTTATGGGTTTAGTGGTGGCATTCTTTCACAGACTGTGTACATTTGGATTCCAATATTGTGTTTGACCAAAATAAAACGAATTAGAAAAGAAAACCTAGAAGTGCTTCTGCTCCTGTTAAATTTTCAGCCTGAAATTCAGATCAAGGAATGTTATCCTGGAGCAGCTTTATTCTTCTTCTTAAAGTTATCCAAAGGAAAAGAAAACCAGTTTCTTAAACTTGTTCAGAGATGGCTTTTGATATCTTGGAACCTGTTTTCTTTCATAGGATCTTAGTTGAGAAGATCTTTTCGAGAGCTGATGTAGGAAAAGAAGATAGCTTAAAATGATGATAGACACAGTTTAAAATATGCATGACTGCTATTCATCCAGATGTAGGTTCACTTTCTTAAATGCCAGCCTATATAAACAGTGTTATAATTATAACAGCTCTGAATATTTCCTATACAAGTCTTGATAACTGCCAGAGTTGAGATGTTGACCCTTCCAAAGCAGCACAATCCCTTCAGTTAACCATTCATCTATACTTAAAGCTTTCCAATCTACTCTGAATACCTACCTAAGCCATCCATTGCAGTAAAGGCATGTGTTATAAAATTATATGTATAACTTGCCTTATGATGCTTTCTTACCTGGCTAGACACAGGAGTGGATAGCAAAAAGAAAGCCTCTAAAACTACATATTTAACAAGCTACACCTTTAACAGGGCATAGATACCAGTATCTATCTATCTCTCTATCTCTCTCTCTCTCTATCTCTCTCTCTCTCTATCTCTCTATCTCTCTATCTCTCTCTCTCTATATATATCTATATACCTATATCTATATATCTATATATATCTGTACCTTTAGTCTACTTATAACTATAAATCACAATGGAGTAACATCTAAGCTATCACAGCACACAACTTGAAGAACTCACAGACTAACTGAAAGTCAAATCTGCTGTTCCTCTGACTTATTGCAAGTATACTTTAGTGCTTATAAAATTTTAATTGCATATCAGCTGTGTTTGAATTCTCCTTTCCCAGTGAAGAATACTTGCCTTGATTGTAGGCAGGCAGCACTTTATATCTTTTATTTCAGATTAAAATCGTCTCTTAAACAAATGTCATCATTTGATTTCCAGTTGACACTCCTACCTTACACCTCACTTGCATGAAGTTAATTTTGCACACTGAATGAAGTGTTACATTTCACTTTTATTTTTATTGCACACTTACAGAGGAGAAAATAATTAATTTAATCAAATTCTGACTGAAACAGAGAGCTACTCCTTGACAGAGACCTCCGTCTAAGGATAACACTTGGTCTGTTCCTAACTTGAAATATGTGAGTCATTTCCACTGACAAATTTCAAATTTTCTAAAGTGCAGTGTTGCTTCAGATCCATTATTCTTAAGACTATAATGCTTTAAGGTACAGTGAGCACGAAATGTTATCTGTACATTTGAGTGTGGAGTAAATACAGTTTGACTCACCAACATAATGCTGAATCTGTATTACACTTGTCCTTTTAGCAGAGCAGATATCTAGTTCATAAGCAAGCAAATTAAATAGGACAACATCACCACCTTCTTGGACAGGGTGATTTTTAAGTATCCTTTGGTGACTCATTCTATCCTATTTTATAATAAACTTCTTTTATGTAATCCTTTCCTTGAATGTTCCATTAAAGGAGGATGACAGCAGGTAGGAGGTGAGAATGACTAGATGAGTCTTCAGCACCAGATTGGGATTCCATTAATACAAACTACCATTTCCTTATCATCACAGAAAGACATTTCCTTGGATAGCCATTATAAGGTTGTGTGTTTGTTGTTTGTTTTGTTTTTTTTTTTTTTCACTAGAGTCTCACCTTAAGGTAACTCTGCATCCTAGTATTTGATTTCTTTAAACTGAGAAATGATTTACTTAATGGTGTCAGAGATTCAAACAGAAACATTGTTTTTTCTCACCAAAGGTGCTATGAAAAGTGCAGAACACAGAGTGTTCTGTATGCCTCCTTGTCTCTCCTCTAAACACCCAATAAGGAAAAAAAAAAAATCACTCTTGTATTAGTGACATCAAATTTTATTACATATAAAAGTGATGTTTGCAGGTACACAGCCAGAAAAATAATAATTGCCATAATTGCCAGTAATTATAAATCCACAATGAAAATATGCTGTTAAAGTTTTGCTCCCTGTAGTCTGGAAAACCAAGTAATACTTTATCTGGCCATGCTGCCACACTAAAAAAAAATTAAAATAATATTTTGGGTTTCTTTTTCATACAAACTTAATGACTATGCTGGCTAGAGTGAGCAGGAGATTTCACACAGAAGGTGCTTTTCTCCAGATTAAATCACACAGATTGAAGTAACAAAGTTTTCTCTTTGCTTCAAAATTGCCTGTTGAGCTTTGAATGCATTTTCCAGGCAAGTTTGTAGAAGTACAGATGGATCAAACCAAGACTATTGCTGAGCTGTAACTTATTTACCTTTTTTTTTAATCAAGATATGTGAGATGTTCTTACAGTTTGGTTTCAGTACTTGCAAGATAATTCAAACAAACAAACAAACAAATAATGATTAGCAGATTAATCACTTGAACTAACCACTGCTACCTGTGAGGTAGATACCAACCTCCAACAGTTCAAGATACTGAGGTTCAATATCTGTACTGTAGCAATCTTTCTATTGCTGTCCTTTATCCTCTCCACTGTCCCCTACTTTCCTAATCCTCTAAAAGAGAAAGCAGGAAACTTTTCTTCTGGTTTTTTCATATTTATTTAGTATACTTCTAGCACATTTTATGTGTGACAACAATCCAATTGTTATCTCCAAGGCAACTGGTCAGTAGCTTGGTTAAATTTATGTTCCTGGAATGGAGAACAAAGGAATAAGGAAGGGAAAAACAAAAAGGAAAGGAAAAAACAGGGGATGGTGGGAGGTTCTCCTGCTTTATATGACACAGGTGCATGGAGAGAAGGAGAAGGAGAGAGGAAGGGAAGAAGATCTAATCAGGGATATTTTCATAAATACCTAAATACCAGATGTCCAGGTGTCCAGAGGATGGGGTCAGGCACTTTTCAGTTGTGCCCAGTGATAACACAATGGTCAACAGGTCCAAACTAGAACATATGAAGTTCTACCAGTTTTACTCTGAGGGTGACAGAGCTCTGTAACAGGCTGCCCAGAGAGGCTGTAGAGTCTCCTTCTCTGGAGGTTTTCAAAACACATCTGGATGCATTCCTGTGTGTCCTGATCCAGGTGTACCTGTGTTTGTAGGTGTGTTGGGCTAGATGATCCCCAGAGGTCCTTGATAAACCCTATCTTTTTGTGAAAAGAGGAAGGAAAAAGTGAGGGATGGAGGAAAGGAGAGAAGGAATGGAAAGGAGGGCGGGAGGGAAGGTAGGAAAGAAGAAGGGAAAGGCTGAAGGGAGACAGACAAGGTGATTTTTCTATGATATTCTGAAAAACAGCATGGCTATTGCTCATGAAAAAAGAGCTTTTGATTTGGATAGGTTTATGAATGGAAAGATTTTTCTAAATCTTGCTTAAAAAAATAAGCTTCCACTGAGTTATGCTATTCTTTATTAATACTTTTATCAATAACACCTATTTAAATTTTAACAGATGAAGGCAGAAAAAAGTGACTTTACACACAGAAAAAGTGCTTAGCTATTACTGAGGAGAAGCAAGTGAGAAGTGTTTTTCCTCTTTCTTCAAGAATTAAACTGACCCATAGAAACTGCAAAGGCTTTGTAGCAACATGCATTCAGCTCTTACCCTTATTGTGCAAGGGACACTACAACCAAAGAGGATTTTATATTCTCCTTTGGGCTACAATGAACTATGCAGTTCCAGACATAAGATATTCTCAGGGAGAAGATATATCTTGTTGTGAAGAGACTTCAATGTTTGAAACACTAAACTTCACATCATGTGATAAGATGATGTTTTATCAAGGCAGAATTCATCAGAGGACCCATCACTTGTTTCTTTAAATAGAAAAAGCCTATTTATAGTCAGTCATTTTCAACTATTAATTTGGGCTGTTCAGCCTGGAGAAGAAAATGCTTCTGGGAGACTTTCTAGCTAAATATCTCAAGGCAACCTATAGGAAGGCTGGGGAAGGACTGTTTAGAAGGGCTTGTAAGGATAGGTGAGGGGCAATGGTTGTAAACTGGAGCAGGGTAAATTTAGGTTGGACATAAAATGGAATTTCCTTAAAATGAGAGTGGTAAAATGCCAGAACAGGCTGCCCAGGAATGTGGTTGAGGCCCCATCCCTGGAGACATTCAAGATCAGACTCCATGCAGCCCTGGGCAGCCTGATTCAGCTGAATGTGTCCTTGCTGACTGCAGAGGGGGTCAGACAAGAGGATCCTTAGATGATCCCTTCCAACCCAACACAATCTGTGAATCTGTGAAATACAAATTTTGCTCTTCCCATTTTTTTGTTTCTCAATTCTTGTGTACTGTATACTCTTTCTTTCATAGTGGGGACTCTATAATAAGAAAAACAATGTTCTGTTCTTGCCATTTACCTCTTTGTTTTCCAGCTTTTACACGTCTTACCCTCAAGTCTACTCTAAGTATAAAGGCAAAAACTTGACAGACCTAATTATTTCTTTCAGTTTTAATGTAAACTGAGACAAATAAGACAGCAACAGCTGAGGCTTTATGAAACTGAAATATCCTTAAACTTAATACAAATCAGGGAAATGTTTAAAAAGAAAGGACTTGCTTTATTTATTTGCTTGCTCAGTCTTCTGTGCTAATGACAGTAGCAGT